>JAOPSE010000008.1:117678364-118142775 GCA_029449295.1 Zea luxurians
AAATGATGTCCTCGCACTCCTGTGGACACCATAGTTGGCAGATGTTCTGGGATCTATGCTCATTATTGCTTGGATACTTATGGAGGAAAGGAAAAGAATAAGGTTAAGGATATGTCAAATTACTCCTTGTTCTTTGGTTAGATGATATTTCCAAACCCATTCGTTGAGGTGTAAGACAATCCTAGGTTTACCTGTTCATTCTCCAAACGGTTGATCAATCATGGTTTTCCACTTCTTCCAAGCTTGATCCTAACCATTCCTTATGTGATTTAATGTTGTTAGTTTATGTTTTAGTTTATGATTGTCATGTATTTATGACAAATATGGACCACAAGATGGTCTTATTCCCAACGGCAATGGCCAACGTGTCGCTGGCTGAGACAGATAGCGTGGTGTTGCGGTTGTCCTCGACGGCGCTCGTGATCGGTGTAGTGGGACTGTGCTCCCTGCATGATCCCAAAGAAAAGACCAAAGTTGAGACAAGAGACTGAAATAATGTGGTGTGTTGGAATCCTCAATTGCAACATATGGATACTATTTTTGTTTGAGAATACCTTTAATCTTTAATTTATTTTCATGGACATGGTTTTTGTCTCTATGGCGTCATGTTAATTCTGTCAATTCGAATACTATATATTATTTGTAGATCAATGTAGAATGGAATTTTCTTGCATGATATAATTTTTGAAACATGTTTAAACAGCCATATTATTTAAATAAAGTCTACTTATATGATATATAGAAATTGTTGCAACGTACGAGCACATAACTAATTGGTAAAGATGAGGGAGTTATATAGACCTTTTTTGAACACAATTAAGATTTTTTGTTTTTCACTAAGAGCATCTCGAACAATGTGTTCTATAAAAGTGCCCTAAAATTTAAAATAGATATATTTTATAGAATTTAGGGCACCAATAAAAAAACCAACTCCAATAGTAAAGCCCTAAATCAAGCGATTAACTGAAATTTGTTAATCTACTTTGTTCGTTTGAAAAGGAATGTTCTGTGAAGCGTCCCTTTGTTTAGATCTAGATAAGGGGCAACATAATAAAGTGCAATATATTCGTGACACTTCAAGAAGTGACGTATATTTTTTTCTAAATTTTTATAAAATAGGCACTATTGGAATAGTTTTTTAGCTTAAGGCCTATAAATTAATTTGGAGCATTGAGATAAGTCACTATTAAGGACCTATTTGGGTACAATGTCTCTTAAAACTATGGTTTTACAATACTATACATTGCAATTGTCATGACAATATCGTAGTTTTGATCAACTCCAAAAAAAATACTATAGTTTTGAGAAACATTGTTTGGATACAACATTATAAACCATGATATTAGGCAAAAGCTAGCCATGACATGAAAATTTTGGGTTGGAGTGGAGTTTTCAATACTCCAAAAATACCATGGTATCTAGAATACCATGATTTTGAAAACATAGTTTTCAGGAATGCAACCAAACACCTTATGACATAAAAATACCATGGTATTCTTAAAAAAATGGTATTGTCTAGAACCTCGCAAGCCTCATAAAGCTACGGAGGCGAGGAATTTGGCACCACTAGACTTAATACATTCAGATTATGTGAGATGAACGGAATATTGACTAAAGGGAGCAAGCAATATTTTATTACTTTTATCGATGATTCTACTAGATTTTGTTATGTGTAATTCTTGAAATCAAAAGATGAAGCTTTGCATTATTTTAGGACCTATAAAGCTGAAGTTGAAAATCAACTCGAGAGAAAAAATAAACGGTTAAGCTCTGATCGCGGTGGAGAATACTTTTCAGGTGATTTTTCTGATTTTTTTTGTGGAACATGGTATTATTCATGAGAGGACACCGCCATACTCACCACAATCCAATGGGGTTACTGAAAGAAAGAACCATACTCTAACTGATTTGGTTAACGCCATGTTAGAGACTTCAGGACTATCTAAGGAATGGTAGGGTGAGGCGATCTTGACGACGTGTCATGTCCTGAATAAAGTTCCCATAAAGGACAAATAAATCACACCAATCAAGTATTGGGAAAAGAAGAAATTAAATATCTCCTATTTGCGCACCTAGGGTTGTTTGGCTAAAGTGAATGTGCCAACTAACAAGAAGTGCAAATTAGGACCGAAAACTGTTGATTGTGTGTTTCCTTGGGTATGCTTTCCACAACATTGGATATAGGTTTTAATTATAAACTCTAGAGTACCAGACATGTGGGTTGGTACAATTATGGAGTCTAGAGATGCTATGTTTTTTAGGATGAATTCCCCATGAAAGCTACATATGATACGTCGAATGATGAACGAACTATACCCCATCAGCATTTTATTCTGGTAGAACACACTGAGGAATCCCATATACATAATCCTGTGGAAGATGACAATGTAGCAACTCGAAAGAGTAAGAGACCAAGGATTGCAAAGTCCTTTGGTGATGATCACATTGTATATCTTGTGGATGACACCAAGTAACATTAAAGAGGCATATTCCTCTCCTGATGCTAACTTTTGGAAGGAAGCAATAAGGAGTGAGAAGGCTTCTATTATGTCTAATGCAACTTGGGAGGTCGTTGAGCGTCCTTATGGGTGTAAGCCCATTGGGAGTAAATGGGTGTTCAAGAAAAAACTTAGGCCTGATGGTACTATTGAAAGGTACAATGCAAGGCTTGTAATTAAAGGCTATTCATAGAAGTGTAAGGAAAATGGACCCCGTGACATTTGGCTAAAGGGATTTTGGTGTTTGATGATCAACATAACCTATGGACTAATATGTTTGCTAGTATTTGTATCTATAGTTCACATGATGCGAAGAGGATTGGACTAAGGCACTGATGATGCAACACCTCAAAAGAAGACATAAAAGAAGCATAGACATCCAAGACTCAAGAACAAAAGAAGCCCAAAGAAACAGCAAAGAAATCCATGAAGTGGGCAGTCAGCCGGCGCACTGGTAGCGCACCAGATAGTGAACAGTAACATGTCCGGTGTGCACCAGACAGTTTGCGCAGAGGGGCCCACAACCAGGCACCCTCGGGCTATAGCATCGGACAGTCTGGATAACGGTCAGATCCAACGGTCGACTGCTACAGACCCCAACGATCGGCTGACGTGGTAGGACACCAGATAGTGAACAGTGCTTGTCCGGTGTGCACCGGACTGTCTTGTGCGGCCATCGACAGAAAGCTGTTGCTTCTGTCCAACGGCTATAATTGTGGGGGGAGGCTATAAATACCCCCCCACCGACCATTTGGAGGTGTGGGAGCCCAAGAAACATACAAAGGCATGCTGTAGACATTTCCAAGTGCTCATACACCCAAGTGCTTAATAGAATAACTCGATGATTAGCATAGGTGCTTTGCGAAGTGCTTAGGTTAGTTAGACCGCTTTAGCGCTTGCTCTAGGT
Organism: Zea luxurians; assembly: GCA_029449295.1. Classification (NCBI taxonomy): domain Eukaryota; kingdom Viridiplantae; phylum Streptophyta; class Magnoliopsida; order Poales; family Poaceae; genus Zea; species Zea luxurians. Next base: position 117,681,770 of record JAOPSE010000008.1, read on the forward strand.
GAATCCTAGTTAGTTGAGTGAGTTTAGAAAAACCACACAACCCCTCGGCTCTTGCGCGAGCTGTTGTAATTGTACCGAGTGGGGTGAGTGTTGGGGGTCTGCTTCGTCGCCGAAGGTCCTGTGAGAAGAAGCACCTTCGGAAGGCCAGAACAGGGACGATGCCGAAGCTACCAGTCAGGGAGCTTCGTAGTATATTTCAAAAGGCACTGACTTAAAGATGAGATGATCAATCGGCCCATGATAACCTGTGCAATGATTGTAATCATTTGTAGAGGACATGAATGTAAATTCACACATGCTGCGCCCTATGCCTATAAATAGGTGAACAGTACCCCCGTACTGTTCATGCTTTGGCATCGCATCTGAAACTTCGTATTCAATCGAGCTCAAGGTATAACTGTAATTTAATTTGACTTTTATGTATTCATGATTATTTGACAATAAACATTCATATTTTGGTATTATGTAATTATTTATGTTGTCTTATGTTTCATAACCTTCATCCTCTGATTACATGTGTCATATTTATGAAGGTATGTCTTTTATAACCTTCGTCCGAAGATCATTATGTCCTAAGGGAATTAATGCTTCGAAGGACGAAGGACATTAACATTTAACATTTTTCTCGTGTGTTGCCTTGTTCTTAATTCATAGCATTTGAGAACAAGTCCCCAACATTGGCGCCCACCTCCGGTGAACTCACTTCCACTGTTGAGCTGATGGCTTCGTTCAACAACCAAGCTGAAGCAACTTCGGCTATGAAGCTTGTGCTCCCGATAACAGGTGGTTCAAGTTTAGAACCGGCTAACAAGAAGCAGAAGAAGGAAGCACAGAGAAGGGTGCAGCATGTTGGGGTGCAGGGACCCTTCATCAAGTCAAAATGGTCTCACATCCCAATCACCTTCTCCCAGGAGAACCTTCAGCTCAAGGACTATCCTCACAATGATGCTATGGTCATATCTTGTGTCATCAAGGGTTTTCTGCTCCACAATGTTCTGGTTGATACAGGCAGTGCTGCGGATATCATTGCTAAGGCCTTCAGACAAATGCAAGAGCCAGAAGATAAGATTCACGATGCTACACATCCCCTATGTGGCTTCGGAGGAAGGCAGATCGTAGCACTTGGCAAAATCACAATGCCAGTTACCTTCAGCTTTGTTCACAATACAAGGACTGAACATGTTTTTTTTACATTGTTGACATGGAATACCCCTACAATGCAATCATTGGTCGAGGGACACTTAATGCTTTGAAGCAATACTTCACCCAGCATATCTATGCATGATGATACCTTCGGAACAAGGGCCCATTGCTATTCATGGAAGTCAAGAGGCTGCCAAAAAGGCTGAAGGAAATTGGACAGATTCAAAATCAATCCACAATATAGATGGAGTCGAAGCTTGTGAACAGTATAAGTACAGAAGAGAGAAGGCTGCTTCGGCTGATCAGCCAAAACCCATGCTTCTATGTGAAGATATAGCAGAGCAGAAGGTACTGCTGGGGTCTCAACTATCTGAAGAGCAGGAGAAAACTTTGATAAGGTTTTTATTCAACAACAAAGATGTCTTTGCTTGGTCAGCCAATGACCTTTGTGGTGTCAACAGAGACGTCATTGAACATTCACTCAATGTCGACCCATCCTTCAGGCCAAGAAAGCAAAGGCTTCGGAAAATGTCTGATGATAAAGCCGAAGGTGCTCGAAATGAAGTAAAAAGGCTTCTTAGTGCTGGTGTTATCAGAGAGGTAAAATATCCAGAGTGGCTTGCCAATACTGTTATGGTGAAGAAGGCCAACGGCAAATGGAGAATGTGTATTGACTTCACAGATCTTAACAAGGCCTATCCAAAGGACGAATTTCCATTACCAAGAATAGACTCTCTTGTAGATGCAGCAGCTTCTTTAGAACTTATGAGTCTGCTGGATTGCTACTCAGGATATCATCAAATATGGATGAAGAAGAAGGATGAGCTGAAGACTAGCTTCATAACTCCCAGTGGCACCAATTGCTATCTTCGGATGCCTGAGGGGCTCAAGAATGCTGGAGGAAGCTTCAGCAGAATGACAGCTAAGGTCCTTCATTCTCAGATAGGTAGAAATGTGCTAACATACATTGATAACATCATAGTAAAAAGCACAAAGCAAGAAAATCACATTACTGATCTACAAGAAACATTTGCTAACTTCAGGCAAGCTGGCCTGAAATTAAATCCAGAAAAATGTGTCTTTGGAGTGAAGAAGGGTAAGCTCCTTGGCTGCCTAGTTTCAACAAAGGGTATTGAAGCTAATCCAAGCAAGATCGAAGCTATCCTTCGAATGGAACCACCAAGCACAAAGAAGGGGGCCCAACGGCTGACAGGAAGACTGGCATCATTGAATAGATTTATGTCTAGATCAGCAGAAAGAAATTTACTATTCTTTGAAATACTAAAGTTAGCCGAAGTTTTTCAATGGGGCCCAGCTCAGCAAAAGGCCTTCGAAGAGTTGAAGCAGTACTTGATTGATCTAACAACATTAACTCCACGTGCGCCAGGGGCTCCATTACTATTGTATGTGGCAGCTTCGCACTCTGCAGTGAGTGTGGCGCTTGTACAGGAGAAGCTTGAAGGCCAAATTAAGAAGCAAGCTCCAGTATATTTTGTCTCTGAAGTTCTAAGTTTATCAAAGAAAAACTATACAGAGTTGGAGAAGGTGTTGTATGTTGTGCTAATGGCCTCTAGGAAGCTCCGGCATTATTTTCAAGCATATCACATAATTGTTCCTTCATCACAGCCTTTGAAGGATATTATGAGAAACAGAGAAGCTATTGGAAGGATTGGAAAGTGGGCCACGGAGCTTAATGAATTCAGTATTGACTATGTGCATAGGTCCTCAATTCAGTCCTAGGCGTTAGCAGACTTCATTGCTGATTGGACGCCAGGGGCTCAAGAAGAAGCAAATAAAGATGTCGAAGCCTGGACAGTGTTCTGCGACGGCTCCTAGGGAACCTTCGGTGCAGGTGTAGCTGCTGTCTTAGTTGCACCTTCCAAAGTAAGAACATGTTATGCAGCAAGGCTTGATTTCAGCTGTACAAATAATATTGCTGAATACAAAGCATTACTTTTGGGACTTCGAAAGTTAAAGGCAATGGGAATAAGAAGGGCAGTCCTCAAAACTGACTCTCAAGTTATTTCTGGACATGTTGACAAGAGTTGCAAGGCAAGAGATCCGAAGCTTGAGAGATACTTGGACACAGTTCGAAGGCTTGAAGCTTCTTTTGAAGGATTTTCTGTTAAGAATATTCCAAGAGGGGAAAATGAGCATGCTGATCTGCTAGCCAAGTCAGCAGCACAGGGGCTTCCTCTACCTTCAGAAGTGTTTTTCGAGACAATAAGAGCACCTTCGGTAGAACTTCTCGAAAGAGCAGTGCTCACAATATCTCCTGTCCATAGTAAAGACTGGAGGACTGAGATTATATCTTTCCTCCAAGGTAATCATCTCTCAGATGATGAGGTTTATAACAAAAGAATGGAAGCAAGAACAAGACCATATGTCATAATAGAAGGGGAATTATATAAACATAGAGTTTGTTCCCCACTTCTCAAGTGCTTATCCAGAACTGAAGGTATAGAACTGATGAAGGAGATACATGCAGGATTGTGTGGATCGCATATTGGGTCCAGACCTCTTCTGGGAAAGGTTTTTCAACAAGGATTCTATTGGCCGAAGGCAGCTTCGGACGCAGCAGATTTGGTTCAAAAGTGTGAAAATTGCCAAAAATGTGCAAGAAATTAGAAACAACCTTCATCTTTGACTCAACTAATACAACCAACCTGGCCATTGCAAAGATGGGGCCTGGATTTGTTAGGTCCACTTCCACCAGCACAAGGCAATGTAAGATATGTTGTGGTGGCTGTAGAATATTTTTCCAAGTGGATTGAGGCGAAGCCTTTGGCCACGATAACTTCGGTCACAGTCCAGAAATTTTTCTGGCAAAACATTGTTTGTCGCTTCGGTGTGTCGAAGGCTATAACTGTGGATAACGGAACACGGTTTGATGCCGAAGCTTTCAAGGAATTCTGTGATCAAATTGGCACGAAGATTCATTTTGCATCAGTCAGACATCCAGAGTCAAATGGATTTGTCGAAAGAGCAAATGGTATTATAATGGCAGGAAAAATGAAGCTAATCTTTAATCAGCCCAGAGGAAAGTGGCCAGATGAATTGATTAAAGTGGTGTGGAGCCACAATACGACCGTATCAAGATCAACAGGTTTCACACCATTTAAGTTATTGTTCGGTGACGAAGCCATAACCCCCGAAGAGGCTAAAATGGGGTCAATAAGAACAGTAGCTTCGGCCGAAGACGAAGCTAATTATTCTGTGACAAAAGATACTATAGAAGGGACCAGACTTCAGGCTGTAGAAAATATCAACAAATATCAAGCCGAAACAATAAAATGACGCGATAGAAAAGTTCGATTGAAAGACATTAAGCTAGGACACTTGGTGCTTCAGAGAGTAGCCAACCCTGACATAGTAGGCAAACTTCATCTAAAGTGGGAAGGACCCTTTTTGGTAGTATCTTCATCAAGGCACGGTTCTTACAGGTTAAAGTACATGGACGACAACGACATTCCCAGATCCTGGAATGCGGATGAGCTTCGGCGATATTATGTATAAATTGATGTAATCTTTTTCATTTTTTTTATGGCACCCTTTTCCTTTCCAAAGGGGGAGAAAGGTTTTTAATGGGGCCATAGTCTGTAATTTTTTCTTTTTAACTCAGCCCTATGAGGGCAAAGTCCCCCAAGATATGTAAATATAAAATCTGAGCATGCACCATCGAGTGCAGAAAAAGGGAAAAAACAGGAAGAAGCTCAAAAGTCATCCCTAAGGGGATGCAGAGCACGACGAAGCTACAAAAGTCGTTCCTAAGGGAGCGCAGCGTAAGTTTTCTACTCAAAAGTCGTTCCTAAGGGAATGCAGAGCCAAATACCGCCAAAATATAAGGCGAAGCGCGAAAAGTCAACGCGAATACCGCCGAAATAGAAGGCAAAGCGCGAAAAGTCAACGCGAATACCACCAAAATAGAAGGCGAAGAAGTTCAAAAGACGTTCCTAAGGGGATGTAGAACTTACACCAAAAAATAAGCGGTGCAGCCGAAAAATAAACGGCAAAGAGATTTCAGTCATTCCTAAGGGAATGAAGGTTATGGATGAAGCTTCGTATGTGTGTGACTGGGCATTCACTTGCACGATACATTACATCATACATTTCATTCATAAACATTCATTTAGGCATACATAGGATCATCATCATATCATACAGATAGACAGTTGCTTCGTCTCCAAGAATACGGCTTCAGAAGCAGATCAATGCTTTGTTGCGTACAAAAAGAAGGGAATGTGTTTTTCGCCTTCGGCTCAAAAAATACAAGTTTCATCCACATCAAAGTAGTTCACATATTGACGGAAAGGTAAAAATATATTACAAGGTATGGAAAAATTTACAGAGTAGAGTCTGATTCTCAAATTACAATATTCTTTACAAAGGATGATACAAGAGTTTTTCTAGAGTTTTTTCACAGCTAGGTTCTCAGCTTCATCATCATCTGCTAAGCTTCGGATCATCTGCTAGGCTTCGGTTCAATGCTCCTCGGCTTCGTCATCCTGTACATATCAAAGCATTATAAGGTAAATTCAAGTTTCAAGGAAAAAGGTAAGCACAAGGTATGGGTTTATTACCGGTTTAAGGTGACTTCGAGCTTCGTCACCAGCCAAGTCTCGCCCGCCCTTTGCCCAGATTTGAGTAACGAATCTGTTTCCAATGCTTCGGGCCAGGCCAGGGATGTCGTTCAAGTCTGCCGGTGATAGGCTGAAGTTTGGTCTATTTACAATATTTCCATGTGTACAGCCAGCCTTCATGAAAGCGACAGTTGTGCCTCGAGAAGCTAACAGGGCACAAAAATCACCATGTCCAGCTATAATTTTGTTGAGAGCATCAACTTCACCTTCAATATGATCAAGTGTCCCCAGCAGGTCTTCAACCGAAGGTTTAAACTTTTCGGAGCTGGCCCCAACTGAGTTAAAGACCTGTTTCAGTCGTTGAACGCACCGGGTGCTAAAGCCTAAGCATTTTTTTCTGAAGATCTTTGAGTGATTTCTAAAGATTTGAACTTTTTTCAGCCTCAACTTCGAGTTTTGTTTGGAAATCATTCTTCTCTTGCTCAAAGTTTTTTGACTGCAGGGAAAGTTCACCGTTTAATCTAGCGATCTCAGTTTGAGCTTCTGCCAGTGAACCTTCCATCGTTTGAAGCATGAAGTCTTTCTTTTCTAGGGCAGCTTCATGATCTTTAATCTTCTTCTCTAAGCCCTCAATTATAACTTTGTTTTTCTTGTCCTCGAGGTCTTGTTGCATCCTCAAGGCTTTGCTTAGCAGTAGGCTCTGGCAAAATAACCTTCATCAAAAAACATCTTCATATCAAAACAATAAAAAGTAAAGGGAAAAATTTTACCTTAAAGTTAGAATAAAACAGGCTACCGGCGATATGCTGTCGCCGGTATCTGCTGAGATCAGCTTCGAGCTTCGAAAAACCAACACTTTTCGATAAAGTGCTGACAACCTTCGCCCCAATTCGGTCCCGAAGGCATCCTAAACTCTCTTCGGCAACACCACCAAAGAGCAGTGCCCCTGGCTGATACCCGCACGATATGACATAGTCCTTCAGTTCTTCTTTTTCAGCCTTTGACAATTCTTGCCCAATTATGTTTTGAAAGTTAAAATTTTCCTCTTCCAAAGTATCTTCGACAGGCTCCTTCTCTTTTTCAGGCATTTTTCCCCTTTTTCAGGCACTGTGGCCGGGGTTTCCTCTGCAGTTGCAGCAGTTTCTTCCTCGGTCATTTTCAAAATCATTTCATCAATGTCATCGAGTGTGGTTTCCAAATATATGGCTTCGGCTGCTGCAGCTTCGGAAGTAGCAGCTTCGGGAGGAGCAGCTTCGGCTGCTGCTGTTTTCGGCGCTGAGGCCGGTGGCGGTGTTTCTTCAACAGCCTCAATGACAGTAATAATTCTTCACTTTTTTGGTTCAGCAGGCTTCTCGACAGCCGAAGGCTTCTTCTTCTTCTGTAAAAGCTTCATTAGTTCCGGTCCCAGCGGACTTAGCTTATTAGGTAGAGATTCAGTCACTACCTTTAAAATTTCTTCTGCGTCAGTGACAGAAGGCATTGAGGGAGCTTCTTCTTCTAAATCAGCCTTCGGCTTCGAAGCTGGAGCCTTTCTTTTCTTCGACACAACTACCTTTGGCTCAGGACTAGATTTTTTCTTTTTTGCTAAATTTTCATCCTCTTTTATCATCCTGGCAGCTTGCCTTTGTACAACACTAACAACCCTTCTTCATTTTGGCCCTTCGGCACCTTTGCTTAACCTTTCATAGTCTGGGTATTCAAATTTCAAAGCGTCCATTACTCGGCTTAGCCTTCGTTTCGGCCGGGTGCCGAAGGCTGCTGTCATCAGTTGATCTTCTTTTTTCGTATAATTTCCCAAGATTTCATTGCACATAATTTCAATTGTATCCAACCATTCCTGGCAGGGTTCTTTGAAGTGTTTCTTGAACTTAAAATGATAAGGCAACCGAACCAGTTCATTCTTTTTCTTCTCTCCCTTAAGCTTCGGCATATCCCATTCCTTTAACGTTGGGAATACCCTATTGGCTAAATATTCCTGAACTAGATCCCTAGTACCAATATGCTCAGACACAACTCTAAAATCACCCACAGCATCTGGGCATGCTGTCCCCGGCGTCATATTGCACTGAGGCCTAGTCAACCCAAAGGTTAGCTCTAGCGGGTTCTGAACTAACTTCTACTTTTTCTCATCAATCTTAACATAAAACCATTCAGTTTTCCAACCGGTCGGCCATTTGGTGCGGTAGCTAACCACCGGTGTCTTCATGTCTTTGCGATAAGAAAAATTATAGCAGCCGAAGTTCTCGTGCAATCCATCTTCTCTAGCCTTCGTCTGATAATGAAGTTCGTGTACCCGGCAAAAGGCTTCGGCAACCGGCTCTGCTCCTTGGCTTCGGAGAGCCCAGATAAAGACGCTGAGCCTAACGATAGCGTTAGGAGTCAGCTGATGAAGATAAACTTCGAAATTTTCCAAAACATCTGCAATCATCCCATGCAGAGGAAACCTTAATCCTGCTTTAAAGAAGCTTTTGAAGACTACCACCTCATTGTTTTCTGGTTTCGGGGTTGTCTCTTCCCTGCCAAAGTGAACCAGCTTCTTCTCGGCTCCCCGAAGTAACCTAGTTTTATCATCATCGGCATATCAGCCTCGGAGACAGTCGATTTCCCAAAATCCAAGTGGCTGGGCTTAGATGGCACGGCGGAATAATCATCTATATCTTCCTCGTCAGCCTCACTTTCTGCAATATTTGCCTGCTCAGCTTCGGCAGCAGGTGCATCTTTGTCAGCAGTACCCTCTGGCATAACCAGTCCCGACTGTCTCATTACTTCGGAGATCGGGGCAGTTCTAGCAGCTTCCGCCTCCTCTTCGTCGTGTGTAACCCTAGCTGTTGAACGAACCCTAGCCATTTGATGATTGAATTTCTTGCGAAGTTGAATAATTTTTATCTTTGCCAAAGCTCCCTCTTGTGACGAAGCTTTGGTTTGGAGTACAGTGAATAAGCTTCGGTTGTGGTCGAATTTTTCGGCAGCACAACAGTACAATAGTAGTAAATGCTGTGGCAACTTCACACCTACCTGTCTGTATATATAGTGTTGCAGGTGGGAAGGTAAATCGACAGGATGATTGCACACGCTGAACAGCCGCCCACACCCACTGAACGGTGGACCATACTGCCCGAGGAGACGAATCACCAGATCGAGTGAACCCGTCCTATGGTGGGACTGCCTTGCACTCGGAATATTTAAATCATTTCTCGGCAACGAGCTCAGGGAAGGTGTTTTTCGGACCTTCGGCATTCCAAAGCATAAAAGAATTTTTCACGGGTCGAGCTCATTACGAAAAACAATCTGGCACCGTGAAGGGGCTACTATTGGGGGTCTGCTTCATCGCCGAAGGTCCTATGAGAAGAAGCACCTTCGGAAGGCCAGAACAGGGACGATGCCGAAGCTACCAGTCAGGGAGCTTCGTAGTATATTTCAAAAGGCACCGACTTAAAGATGAGATGACCAATCGACCCATGATAACCTATGTAATGATTGTAATCATTTGTAGAGGACATGAATGTAAATTCACACAGGCTGCGCCCTATGCCTATAAATAGGTGAACAGTACCCCCGTACTGTTCACGCTTTGGCATCGCATCTGAATCTTCGTATTCAATCGAGCTCAAGGTATAACTGTAATTTAATTTGACTTTTATGTATTCATGATTATTTGACAATAAACATTCATATTTTGGTATTGTGTAATTATTTATGTTGTCTTATGTTTCATAACCTTCATCCTCTGATTACATGTGTCATATTTATGAAGGTATGTCTTTTATAACCTTCGTCCGAAGATCATTATGTCCTAAGGGAATTAATGCTTCAAAGGACGAAGGACATTAACATTTAACATTTTTCTCGTGTGTTGCCTTGTTCTTAATTCATAGCATTTGAGAACAAGTCTCCAACAGTGAGAGTCTGCGAGACCGTGACAATCATGTTTGTGTCGGCTGCCACCATGTATCGGAGGGAACAAGGCCCACGACGTTTCGGCCGGAAGCTCGATAGTGGAGATGGCGAGGAGCGTTCGAGAAGAGCCAGAAGCGAAGCACCACTTGCGCGTGGAGAAGGCCCGTGGCTCTCTACGGAGTTACTCGACCGAGATGCTTAGCCCACTTCCGCATTTATATTAAGCATTTAAGTTTCAATCTTGTCTTTCTATTCAGATTATTTAGGATTGAAACTTAGCCTTTGCGGTAGAGATAGCAACACCTAGACAAAACCTAGTTCACACATTCTAGAGTATTTATTTGCATAGGTTTTGCTCTAGGGATTTAATTGTGGCCTAGTTTAGAGAGAATTTTTCAGAAGTCCTAATTCACCCCACCTTAGGCGTCACTATTTCCTTCAATTGGTATCAGAGCTCAGTTTGGCTCATTTGAAACGCTTTAGCTTCACCGCTAATCGAATCGACACTTTTTAGAGGAAGGGGATGGATACCCAAAGGCCACCACACTTTGACGGCACTAACTTCCCATATTATAGTGTTAGAATGGCTTGTTACCTAGAGGTCGTTGATCTTAGTGTTTGGAGAGTCACTCGTGACAGGATGAAACCACCTAAAAATTACGATAAGCTCACCACGAGTGAAGAAAAAGAAATTCATTTGAATGCTAGAGCCAAAAAATGCTTGTATATTTTAGCATGGAAATTTTCAATCATTTTTTTACGTTTTTACATTAAAAACTGCTAATGAGATTTGGCCAAAATTGCATGAGCTCCATGGTGACACATCCAATGTCCGTGAGCAAAAACATTGCCTAGCCTTAAATGATTACAACTCTTTTGCTATGAAAGATAATGAGCTTGTTAGAGATATGTATTCTCGTTTGAATCTAATCATCAATGAGCTCAATTCTATTGGAATTAATAAGCTAGGTGATGTGGACATTGTGACGAAGATTATCTCACTACTACCACAACAAATATATGGGAGCATCATCACTATTCTTCACAACATGGAGGACATGAATACAATGACCCCGACAATTGTGATCGAAAAAATTGCTGCATTTGAAATGTCACGAAAAATGGGTCAACAAGAGGAGCCAACTTCTTCAAGACCATATGCTTTTGCATGTGATGAAAAGAAGAAGGGCAAGAAGAAGGCTCCCACTCCAAGCTCCTCAAGTGAAGAAGGGGAGGAAGAAGAAAGTGATGATGGCGAAGATAATCAACCATCAACATCATCCTCAAAGGATGAAGAAACAATCTGACGTGTCGGAAAGTTAATGGGGATGATCCGCAAAATTAATCTAAAGGGTGTGCCTCTGCAGGTCGAGGATCTTCTCTTTAACATTGACAGAAAAAAGCAAAGAATGAGAGAATGCTTCGCATGCGGGGAAAAGGGCCACTTCAGGGACAGTTGTCCAAATATGGCCGAACCCACAAAGGGGAGGATCAAAGGCAAGGCGCTTACAAGTGTCAAAACTTAGGATGACTCTTCAAGCGAAGATGAACCTACAAGGACATGCAGCCACCGATCCTCATCATGCTCATCATGATCATCACGCAAGTGCCTTATGGCAAGAGGTAAAATGAGTATTCCATCCTCTAGTGATGATAGCAGTAGTGATGATGGTGAAGGTGAGGGAAATCACTCCTTAGATGAGCTTGCAGAAGCCGTTAAATATTTTGAGTATGTATGCACTAAACAAAAGGCTCAACTTAAAACTTTGAAAAGTAAGTTGATTAGCTCTCAAAATGAGTATAAATATTTGCTAGAAAAATTTGAAATATTTGCAAATTTGAATTGTGAGCTAACAACTAAAAATGATCAAATAGAGTCTAATGCTCCATCCTCAGCTACCAATGATGGCCTTATTAAAAAGAATGAAAAACTTAAAGCTAAGTTAGCTAGCTCTTAAGAAGCCATTGAAAATCTGCTAGGGAAAATGGAAATTCTTAGCATACATAATAATGAGCTAACTATTAAGCTAGAAAACATTGGTAGCACCCCAGGAGTATTTTTGGTTAAAATACCTGAAATTATTAAGAAAATATGCTTCTACTTCTTGCTTTGATTTAATTGATGATTCTAACCCCTGCAACCAAGTTCTTGTTGAGAATGTTATTATAGAAACATGTTCGAGTGAGGTTGCAAAGGAGAATGAGCAATTAAAGCAAGAGGTGGCTCGCCTTGGAAAGGCCTTGTATGACAAGAAAGGCAAAGCCAAACAAATCCAACCTCCTCAGGATAACATCACTGCGGGAGTGAACAAGCCTGTGGAGGGAGAAACTGTGATTTGTAGGCTATGCCACAAGGAAGGCCACACGTCTTACTAATGTAAGGCGAAGACCGGGGATAAGCAAAAGCTCAAGCAAAAGCCAACAAGCAAAATCTCAAACACCTACATCAACAAGGTGGATAAAAAGGCTGCTACACCATATTTTATCAAGAAGAAAAAGAATGGAAAGGTGATAGCAATCAAGGCCAACAAGCAAGCCAACAAAGAAAAAGGGGCCAAACACATCTGGGTGCCAAATGAAATTATTTCAACCATGAAAAGCACCAAGAAGGCTTGGATCTCAAGAGGGAAGTGAGAGGTCCGAAGGACTTTAGGGAATTTGGAGACTAGGCAAAATTGGGATATATATCATGGGATGCATCATATTGGATCAAGTCTATTGTCAAGTGGGTCAGTGAATACTTTGGACCTAAATCCCCCACCCATGACTAAGGTAACTAGATTTATTGTATTTCCTTTTTAGATATGTGTATCTATTTTCTTGTATCTAGTTGTTACCTTACATGACTAGTTTTACATGTGATATTTACCTTTAATATTAACTACATACATACTAGGTCAATCATATGGTAGGAATGCTTGCTTTCATTTCACATTCTTGAGCAAGCCTACATGGTTTAAAATGTTTAGTTAAACACGACACATAGCTCATTTAACATTACTAAGTAAATGACACTAATGCATCAAAAGTTTATATCCTACTAGTGGTATTCTCCAAATGGTGTCATTTTGACTTATATGTACCAATGCTCGGATTATAGATAATTTGTCCCTCTTGATCTCAAAATCAAGTGCATGTCTCCTACAAGTATTCAAAAATTGTACGCACACTTTTAGGGGGAGGTTACTCTATAATCTAAGTTTTTGAGACTAATACCTGTTTTCAAGTCTATTATGTGTAGTAGTCTCATTGAAGGAAAATGGAGTCCCCGGAGAAATACAATAACCATCCACTACAAAACTTCAAGAATTTTCATTTGGTTCCACAAGAGGTTCCATTCTTCAATTGATATTCAAGAAGTGGTTCCACTCAACAATTGGTATCATTTACATGTCTTCTCCAAACTTTGATTAGACTATATTTTCATATTTTATGCTTCCTATGTTGCAATAAAAGCATATGTTGTCAAAATATATCGTTTACCCATGCATAAGGGGAGTTAGTCTAATCATACCATAGCTTGCTCCTCCCTTTCTCTTGTGCTTTTCCTAAGTAGATGTTGGGACCATGCTTCGTCGCCGAAGGTCCTGCAGAAAAAAACAGCTGCAGCTGAAGCTGCTCGTATGTGACGACGAAGGTATCATTCATGAAGCTTCGGGATTATAACATATCCGAAGATGAAGGGTCGAACCGACTTAAAGATAGAATGACCTTTTAGCCTGTAGGGGTCTGACTCATTGTTGTAAACTTTTATGAAGGGCATGATTGTAATTCCTCACAGGCTGTGTCCCGTGCCTATAAATAGTGAACAGTATTCCTTTACTGTTCACGCATTCCTGTAATTGCAAGTGCATCACTCGGGAATTATTACTTGTCAAGGCGAAGGTATAAACGTACCTTAAACATTGTATTCAAACATTTTAGATTCAGATAATAAAATATGTGAATGATGCCATTTATATCCAACATATTTATTTTTAATGTTCTACATTTTACATTGCTTTATATTATCTTTGTCACCTTCGTGATATTATGTTTGTGGCCTTCGTCCGAAGTCCATTAAATCCTCGAGGAGATAATACTTCAGCGGACGAAGGGCATTTGATATTTAACATCTTTTGTGTTGCCTTGTTCTTGATTCATAGCATTTGAGAACAAGTCCCCAACATTGGCGCCCACCTCCGGTCAACTCGCTTCCACTTTTTTTGAGCTAATGGCTTCGTTCAACGATCAAGCTGGAGCTGCTTTGGCTTCGAAGCTTGTACTCCCCATAACAGGCGGTTCATGCTCAGAGCCAGCTAACAAGAAGCAGAAGAAGGAGGCACAGAGAAGGGTACAGCATGTCGGGGTGCAAGGACCCTTCATCAAGTCAAGATGGTCTCACATTCCAATTACCTTCTCTCAAGAAGATCTTCAACTCAAGGACTACCCACACAACGATGCTATGGTTATCTCTTGTGTGATCAAAGGATTTCTGGTCCATAATGTTTTGGTTGATACAGGCAGTGCAGCAGATATCATATTTGCTAAGGCTTTCAGACAAATGCAAGAGCCCGAAGACAAGATCCATGATGCTACGCACCCTCTTTGTGGCTTCGGAGGGCGGCAAATTGTAGCACTTGGGAAGATTACCATGCCAGTAACCTTCGGATTTGTCAACAACACAAGGACTGAGCAAATTGTGTTTGACATTGTTGACATGGAGTATCCTTACAATGTTATCATTGGTCGTGGTACTCTCAATGCCTTTGAAGCAATTCTTCATCCAGCTTACCTTTGCATGAAGATACCTTTGGACCAAGGGCCCATTGCTATTCATGGAAGTCAGGAAGCTGCCAGAAGGGCCGAAGGAAATTGGACAGATTCAAAAGCAATCCATAACATAGATGGAGCTGAAGCTTGTGAGCAGTACAAGTTCAGAAGGGAAAAAGCTGCTTCGGCTGATCAGCCGAAGCCCATGCTCTTATGTGAGGATATAGCAGAGCAGAAGGTACTATTGGGATCTCAATTGTCCGAAGAACAGGAGAAAACCTTGATAAGGTTTTTGTTCAACAACAAAGATGTCTTTGCTTGGTCAGCTAATGATCTTTGCGGAGTTAACAGGGATGTTATTGAACACTCGCTTAATGTTGATCCATCATTCAGACCCAGGAAGCAGAGGCTTCGGAAGATGTCTGATGACAAGGCTGAAGGTGCTTGGAATGAAGTGAAAAGACTCCTCAGTGCCGGAGTTATCAGAGAGGTAAAGTACTCAGAATGGCTGGCTAACACTGTTATGGTAAAGAAGGCCAATGGTAAATGGAGGATGTGTATCGACTTTACTGATCTCAATAAGGCCTGTCCGAAGGACGAGTTTCCATTGCCGAGGATAGATTCCTTAGTTGATGCAGCAGCTTCATCAGAGCTCATGAGTCTGTTGGATTGTTATTCAGGCTATCATCAAATCTGGATGAAGAAGGAGGATGAGCCGAAGACCAGCTTCATAACCCCTAGTGGAACATATTGTTACCTTCGGATGCCTGAAGGGCTTAAAAATGCTGGAGGAAGCTTCAGCAGAATGACAGCGAAGGTTCTCCATTCTCAGATAGGCAGGAATGTGCTAACTTATGTTGATGATATCATTGTGAAAAGCATGAAGCAAGATAATCACATTGCTGATCTGCAGGAGACCTTCGCTAATTTTAGACAGGCTGGTTTAAAGCTGAATCCAGAAAAATGTGTCTTCGGAGTGAAGAAGGGGAAATTTCTTGGTTGTCTAGTTTCAACAAAAGGAATTGAGGCTAATCCAAACAAAATCGAAGCTATCCTTCGAATGGAACCACCAAGTACAAAGAAGGGGGCTCAAAGATTGACAGGAAGACTGGCATCTCTCAACAGATTCATATCTAAATCAGCAGAGAGAAATTTACCATTTTTCGAAGTGCTGAAGTCAGCCGAAGTTTTTCAATGGGGACCAGTCCAGCAGAAAGCCTTCGAAGAGCTGAAGCAATATTTGATAGATCTAACAACACTAACTCCACCAATGCCAGGGGCTCCTTTGTTATTATATGTGGCAGCTTCGCACTCAGCGGTAAGTGTAGCACTTGTTCAGGAGAAGCTTGAAGGCCAAGTCAAAAAGCAGGCCCCAATATACTTTGTATCCGAAGTTCTTAGTTTATCAAAGAAAAATTATACAGAATTGGAGAAGGTACTGTATGCTGTTTTGATGGCCTCCAGGAAGCTTCGGCATTATTTTCAAGCTTATAATATAATTGTTCCTTCTTCACAACCGTTGAAGGATATTATGAGAAACCGAGAAGGTACTGGAAGGATTGGAAAATGGGCTGCAGAGCTCAATGAATTTTGTATTGATTATGTGCATAGATCTTCGATTCAGTCCCAAGCGTTGGCAGACTTCATTGCTGACTGGACGCCAGGGGCTCAGGAGGAAGAAACGAATAAAGATGCCGAAGCATGGACAGTGTTTTGCGATGGGTCTTGGGGAACCTTCGGAGTAGGAGCAGCTGCTGTGTTGGTTTCACCTTCCAAAGTTAAAACTTGTTATGCGGCAAGACTTGATTTCAGTTGCACAAACAATATTGCTGAGAACGAAGCTCTGCTCTTGGGTCTTCGAAAGTTAAAAGCAATGGGAATCAGAAGGGCCATTCTTAAAACTGATTCCCAAGTTATTTCTGGTCATGTTGACAAGAGCTATAAGGCAAGAGATCCGAAGCTTGAAAAATATTTAGATACAGTCCGAAGGATTGAGGCATCATTTGAAGGATTCTCTGTTAAAAACATTCCTCGTGGAGAAAATGAATATGCTGATCTATTAGCCAAGTCAGCAGCACAGGGGCTGCCTTTACCTTCGGAAGTATTTTTCGAAACAATAAAAGCACCTTCGGTCGAGCTTCTTGAAAGAACGGTCCTCAACATATCCCCTGTCTATAGTGAAGATTGGAGAACTGAAATCATCTCTTTCCTTCAGGGTAATTTTCTTTCAGATGACGAAGCTTATAACAGGAGGATAGAAGCAAGAGCTAGACCATATGTCATTATAGAAGGGGAATTATACAAGCATGGGGTCTGTTCCCCGTTGCTCAAGTGTTTATCCAGAGCCGAAGGCATAGAATTGATGAAGGAAATACATGCAGGCCTGTGTGGATCTCATATTGGATCTAGGCCTTTGTTGGGAAAAGTTTTCGCCAAGGATTTTATTGGCCAAAAGCAGCTTCGGATGCAGCGAAACTAGTGCAAAAGTGCGAAGGTTGTCAGAAATGTGCAAGAGATCAAAAACAACCTTCGTCTCTAACTCAGTTAATACAACCCACTTGGCCATTGCAAAGGTGGGGCCTTGATTTGTTAGGTCCGCTACCACCAGCACAGGGGAACTTAAGATATGTTGTAGTGGCAGTGGAATATTTTTCTAAATGGATTGAGGCAAAGCCTTTAGCCACAATAACTTCAGTCACTGTCCAAAAGTTTTTCTGGCAAAACATTGTTTGTCGCTTCGGAGTGCCGAAGGCCATCACTGTGGACAATGGAACGCAGTTTGACTCCGAAGTTTTTAAAGAGTTTTGTGACCAAATTGGCACGAAGATCCATTTTGCGTCAATTCGACATCCAGAATCAAATGGACTAGTCAAAAGAGCTAACGGGATCATAATGACAGGGATAATGAAGTCAATCTTCAATCAGCCCAGGGGAAAGTGGCCAGAAGAATTAATCAAAGTGGTGTGGAGCCATAACACAACAGCGTCAAGATCAACAGGCTTTACGCCATTCAAACTATTGTTTGGTGACGAAGCAATAACCCCGGAAGAAGCCAAAGCGGGATCAATGAGAACAATAGCTTCGGCAAAAAGCGAAGATGAAGCTGACTGCTCTGTGGAAAAAGATGCTATAGAGGGGATCAGGCTTCAGGCTATGGAAAACATCAATAAATACCAAGCCGAAACAATAAAATTGTGTGATAGAAAGGTTCGGTTGAAGAACATTAAGCCAGGACATTTGGTGCTTCGAAGAGTGGCCAACCCAGACACAGTAGGCAAACTACAGCTGAAGTGGGAAGGCCCTTTTTTGGTAGTATCTTCGTCAAGACCCGGTTCCTACAGATTAAAGGATATGGACGGCAACGATATCCCTAGATCGTGGAATGCGGATGAGCTTCGGCGATATTATGTTTAGCTTGATATAATTTTTTCTATTCTTATTTGTGGCACCCTTTTCCTTTCCAAAGGGGGAGAAAGGTTTTTAATGGGGCCACAACATGTAATTTTCCTTATTTCAATTCTATAAGAATGATATCCCCCAAAAATGTAAATGTAAATGCAAAGGAAAAAGAAAAGAAAACAGGGAGAAGCTCAAAAGTCGTTCCTAAGGGAATGCAGAGCTTACAGCGAAAAGTCAACGTTGATTCCGCCGAAAGTAGAAGGCGAAGAAGCTCCTAAGGGACGCTTACAGCGAAAAGTCAACGCTGATTCCACTGAAAGTAAAAGGCGAAGAAGCTCCTAAGGGAGGCTTACAGCGAAAAGTCAATGCTGATATACCGAAAAGTAAACGGCAGAAAGATTTGAATCATTCCCAAGGGGATGAAGGTCTATGATTATGGTTTTTGAATATGTGTCCCGATATTCATCTGCACGATACATTACATCATGTCATTTGCATTCATAAACATTCATTTAGACATATAGAATCATCATCATACCACACAAAAAAGACAGATGCTTCGGCAATGAGGAAAAACTTCGTAGAAAGAGGAAGTTTTCATGCTTCGTTGTGTACGAAAAGAAGGGAAGGTGTTTTTCGCCTTCGGCTCAAAAAGAAGTTTCATCCACAGCAAAGCAGATTGTACACGGATAAAGGAGACAAAATATATTACAAGGTATGTACAAATTTACATAAGTTTTTTCCATAATGATATTACAACGATCCCTTCAGAATTTTTTGTAGGAAAGTCTATTTTAGCAACTATCAAGCTTCAGCTTCGTCATACTTCAGCTTCGTCATCCTGTACATATTAAGGAGCAGAATAAGAAAGGTGCAAATTTCAAGGAGAAGGTAAAAGTAACAAATATAAGTTTCTTACCGGCTTAAGGTGACTTCGAGCTTCGTCACCAGCCATCCTTCGCCCGCCATTTACCCAAATTTGGGTCATAAATCTATTTCCGATGCTTCGGGCTAGGCTCGGGATATCAATCAAATCTGCTGCTGACAAGCTAAAGTTTGATCTGTTCACAATTTTCCCATGAGTACAACCGGCCTTCAGAAAAGCGACAGCTGTGCCTCGAGAAGCTACCAGGGCACAGAAATCGGCATGCCCACCAATAACTTCGTCAAGAGCATCAACCTCGCCTTCAATATGTTCCAAGGTGCTGGGCAGGTTTTCGGCTGAAGGTGAAAATTTTTCAGAGCTGGCTCCGATAGAGTGAAATACGTCCTTCAGCCGTTGCACGCATCGGCTGCCGAAATTTAGACATTTCTCTTGGAGATCCTTCAATGATTTTTGCAAATTTGAATTTTTCTCGACCTCAGTCTTGAGACTTGCTTCAAGCTTCTCCTTTTCTTGCTCATATTTTTCTGACTTTTCGAGTAATTCATTCTTTAAACTGTCATTTTCGGCTTGGACTTCGGCCAAGGAGCCTTCCATAGACTGAATAATAAAGTCTTTCTTTTCTAAAGCACCTTCGTGTTCTTTAGCCATAATTTCAAGATCTTGAATGGCGAAGTCCTTCTTCTTCAGAACAGCTTCGTAGTTTTCAACTTTTTCTTCTAAATCTTTGATGATAGCCTTGTTCTTCTCCTCTTCAAGATCTTGTTGCATTTTTAGCACTTTACTTAATAATATACTCTGCCAAAACAATCTTCGTCAGAAAAAGACATAAAAAATAACAATAATAAAATAATAATAATATTTTTACCTTAAAATTCGCGTAGAGCAGGCTGCCAGCGACATGATGTCGCTGGTACCTGCAGAGGTCTGCTTCTATCTTCGGCAAGCCAACGCTTTTGGAGAGGGTTCTAACAATTTTGGCCTCGGTGCGGTTCCGAAGGCATCTTAGCTTTCCTTCGTTGACCCCACCAAATAGCATAGCCCCTGATTTATATCCGCAAGATATGGCATATTTTTTCAACTCTTCTTTTTCGGCATCTGTTAACTCTTGTCCAAGCAAATCTTGAAAGTTAAAATCTCCTTCTTCCGAAATTTCATCAATCTGCTTTTTCCCCTTTTCAGTTGCCGTGTTCACCGCAGCCATAACAGCTTCTTCTTCAGCCATTTTCAGGAGTATATTGTCAATAACCTCAAGTGTGGTTTCCAGGTTCGACTCTTCGGTGGTCCCGGCTTCGGCCCCGGTAGCTTCGGCTTCGGCCCCGGTAGCCTCGGCTTCGCCGGTTTCAGCTTCAGTGGTCTCCACTCCGGTAGCTTCGGCTGCGGCGTCTTCGGCTTCAGCAGTCTCGGCAAAGACAATTTTTGACACCGTCACCGGTGGCGGCGTCTGATGGATCACATCTGTCACTTGAATGATTCTCCGTTTTTTCGGCTTCGCAGAACTTTCTGCTGCCAAAGTTTTTTCGTCCTTCTGAAAAAACTTTGTCAGTTCCGGTGCCAGCGGACTTAGCTTGACAGGTAAAGATTCAGTCATTATCTTCAAAATTTCTTCTACTTCGGCAGCAGAAGGTGTCACAGACACTTCCTCATCTCGGACCAATCTCTCTGGTTCTGGAGACGCAGGCTTCGGAGATACAGCTTTTCTCTTTCTTGGAGCAACTACTTTCGGTTCAAGCTTTTCTTTCTTCTTTTTTGGTTGATCTTCGTCATCTTTAATTAAAGTGCTAGCCACTCGTTTTCTTTTCTGCCCTTCGGCACCCTTGTCTAGCCGCTCGTAGTCAGGGTATTCAAAGCCTATAGCATCAAGCACTCTGTTTAGCCTTCGTTTCGGCCGGGTGTCGAAGGCTGCTGTCATCAATTGATCTTCTTTTTTAGAATAATTCCCAAGAATTTCAGTACTCATTACTTCGATTGTTTCGAGCCATTCTTGGCAGGGTTCTTTAAAATATTTCTTGAACTTGTAGTGGTAGGGCAGGCGGACAAGTTCCCCCTCTTTTTTCTCTTTTTCGAGCTTCGGCATAGCCCATTCCTTCATAGTTGGAAATATTTTGAACGACAGAAATTCCTGCACAAGATCTCTAGTGCCAATGTGCTCAGCAATAGTCCTGAATTCAGCCAACGCGATTTGAGTTGGACCTTCTGGTGTCATATTGCAGTGGGGTCTGGTCTCTCCGAAGATCAGTTCAAGCAGACTCTGTACTAGCTTCTCCTTGTCATCGTCAACTTTGACGTAGAACCATTCTGATTTCCAGCCTGCCGGCCACTTGCTTCGGTAGCTGATCACAGGAAATTTTGTAGTCTTCCGATAGGCAAAATTATAACAACCAAAATTTTCATGTAACCCATTCTTTCTGGCCTTAGTTTGATAATGTAGCTCGTGTACCTGACAGAAACCTTCGGCAAATGGCTCCAACCCCTAGCTTCGGAGAGCCCAAATATAAACACTAAGCCTAACAATAGCATTAGGAGTTAGTTGATGAAAATAGATATCAAACTTCTTTAGCACATCGGCAATCATCCTATTTAAAGGAAATCTCAAACCGGCTTTGAGGAAACTCTTGAAAATCACTATTTCATCTTTCTGTGGCTTCGGAGTAGTTTCTTCTCCACCGAAGCGAATCATCTTTTTCTCATCTTCGCTAAAGTAGCCCGACTTTACCATCTTCGGAAAATCAGCCTTGGAGATGGTTGACTTTCCGAAGTCCAGGTGGCTAGGCTTGCTTGGTATTGCGATATTGTGATCATCTTCAGAATCAGTCTCTTCAATATCTGCTTGCTCTGCTTCGGCAGCAGGGATGTTCTCCGATGTCACCAACCCACATCGCCTCATTGCTTCCGAAATAGGGACAGTTTCCGCAGCTTCGGCTTCGTCTCCTTCGCGCTCAGCCCTAGCAGTAGAGCGCACTCTGGCCATTTGATTTTGAATATCTTGAAAATTGCTCGGAAATTAATAACCTTTCTCCTGAAGCCCTTCTTCTGACGAAGCAGACGCTAAACTAGAGCTTCGTTCGAATGTGAAAGAAAAGCTTCGGCTATGGTTAAAAATTTTGGCAGCAAAACAGTGCAATAGCAATGAATGCTGTGGTAACTTCACACCTACCCGTCTGTTTATATAGTGTTGCAGGAAAGAAGGTGAATCGTCAGGGTTTTTACACCAAGCAAACAGTTGCTCACACCCGCTGAACGGTGGGCCGCAAAAACCAGAATAGTGAACCTGCATGGTGGAATCGCTACGCGCTCGAAAATTGTATCGTTTCTCGACAACGAGCTCAGGGAAGGTGTTTTTTCGGACCTTCGGCTTCCTGAAGCCTAAGAGACTTTTTTCACGGATCAAGCTCATTTCGAAAAACTATCTAGCACCGCGAAGGGGCTACTGTTGGGACCATGCTTCGTCGCCGAAGGTCCTGCAGAAAGAAACAGCTACGGCTGAAGCTGCTCATATGTGACTACGAAGGTATCATTCATGAAGCTTTGGGATTATAACATATCCGAAGATGAAGGGTCGAACCGACTTAAAGATAGAATGACCTTTTAGCCTGTAGGGGTCTGACTCATTGTTGTAAACTTTTATGAAGGGCATGATTGTAATTCCTCACAGGCTGTGTCCCGTGCCTATAAATAGTGAACAGTATTCCTTTACTGTTCACGCATTCCTGTAATTGCAAGTGCATCACTCGGGAATTATTACTTGTCAAGGCGAAGGTATAAACGTACCTTAAACATTGTATTCAAACATTTTAGATTCAGATAATAAAATATGTGAATGATGCCATTTATATCCAACATATTTATTTTTAATGTTCTACATTTTACATCGCTTTATATTATCTTTGTCACCTTCATGATATTATGTTTGTGGCCTTCATCCGAAGTTCATTAAACCCTCGAGGAGATAATACTTCAGCGGACGAAGGGCATTTGATATTTAACATCTTTTGTGTTGCCTTGTTCTTGATTCATAGCATTTGAGAACAAGTCCCCAACAGTAGAGGATCTCTGTTAGGGGAGTATTTCTTCGTCTATGACAAAGGGGGAGAATATTCTTTTAAAAGGGAGAACACTCTTTTAGGGGGACTAATCTTTTAGAACTTCAATTGATAAATCTTTTAGAGGGCAAGTCTTTTTGCTTCCTATATGCTTTTAATGTCTTCCTTTTCGGTGGTTGATGCCAAAGGGGGAGAAGTTTTAGGGACCAAAGCATGAAAAATATATCAAACATCAAACACCACCAAATTTAAAATTTTAAAATCTTTGATCTTATTAGTGGTTTTTGGTCTTTCAAGTATCTTTGGTCTAAAATATGAAGTAATTGAATTATGGAGTTAGGGGGGGCTTAAGTCCATAATCTCACTTTGAGGGGACACTCATGCATCCTAGCAATTATATTGCATATTTTAATCAAAATGTTTGTTATATTTTCTTGCTTTGGTTGTGTTGTCATCAATCACCAAAAAGAGGGAGACTATAAGGAAAATGGACCTCGTGCCATTTGGCTAAATGGATTTTGGTGTTTGATGATCAATATAACATATGGACTAATATGTTTGCTAGTGTTTGTATCTATAGTTCACATGATGCGAAGAGGATTGGACTATGGCACTGAGTATTAGAGATGGCGATGGGTAAATACCCACCGAGTATAACTACCTCATATCCATACCCACGACACAAAAATAACCCCATCAGGTCACCCATATACACTGGCGGGTATGGATTTACCCCCATACCCATACCCATACCCATGTGGGTATGGGTCACCTATCGGGTCACCCGTACCCACAAAAGCTAAACATCTATCAAAATATTATATGATACAAATGTCAAGTATATCCATCTAAATACCATTACAAAATTTCTAGCATCATTTAACCATCCATTCAACACACCAAAGATAATTGGATAAAGTAGTAACACTAGTATAGTACTACATAGCACATTACATGTTCCGTTATATGGTCATTAAATTGTCGTTAAGCCTTCTATGACATTATGGCCTAAAAGGTTGTTAAATAGTAAAAAAGATGGATGACTAAAGTCAAAATTCATGCTTGGGCTAAGTTTATATTGGGTATTTTATACCCACGGGTTAACGGGTATGGGTGAAGGCAGAACGTTCTAATACCTGTTTACCCATTGGGTGAAGATTTTTGCCTAATAACAGACCCACGGGTAGAATATTTATCCCACATACATACTGAAAGGGAAATGTGCCCTTGGGCCATTTCTAAGTATTTTGGTGATTTAGTGTCCAACACAAGTGCTTAAGTGTTAATCTATGCCAAGTGATGGACTAAGTGCAAATCAAGATTAAAGGTATGTTTCTAGACTTAGTACATTGTTTTGAAAGCTAATGTATTGTGTCTAAGTGCTAGAAACATGAAAAATCTCTTTGGAAAGGAGATAGCTTTGTTCAGCCAAAGTCAGCTCAGTCTAGGTGCACCGGACAGTGTCCGGTGCGCCAAGCTGGCTCGGGCGAACTGGCTGCTCTCGGGTTTCGTCGGCGACGTACGGCTAAAATTCACCAGACTGTCCGGTGGGTCACCGGACTGTCCGGTGAGCCAACGGTCAGCCGGGCCAACGGTCGGCCGCGTAATCCGCGCGCGACGCGTGGCCGAGCCAACGGTCAGAAGGGGGCACCGGACTGTCCGGTGTGCACCGAACAGTGTCCGGTGCGCCAACGGCTCTGGATCTGCAACGATCGGCTTCGCCAAATAAGGAAGGAGATCTGCACCGGACAGTGTTCGGTGGTGCACCGGACTGTCCGGTGCGCCAGGCGACTGAAGACAAGATTTGCCTTCCTGGAATGCTCTCAACGGCTCCTAGCTGCCTTGGGGCTATAAAAGGGACCCCTAGGCGCATGGAGGAGTACACCAAGCATTCTCTAAGCATTCCTAAGCACCAAGACTTCAATTCCGCGCATTCGATTCTTTGTGATATCAACTAGAGCTCCATTTGAGTAGTGTACTCCTCGGGTTGTGTTGAGAGCTCGTGTTGCGACCTGTGTGCGTGTAGTTGCTCTGATTTTGTGTCTTGTGTGCGTTGCTCATCCCAACCTTACTTCCGCGATTCTTTGTGAACATCTTTGTAAGGGCGAGAGGCTCCAAGTTGTGGAGATTCCTCGCAAGCGGGATATAGTAAAACAAAGCAAAACACCGTGGTATTCAAGTGGGTCTTTGGACCGCTTGAAAGGGGTTGATTGCAACCCTCGTGCGTTGGGACGCCACAACGTGGAGTAGGCAAGTGTTGGACTTGGCCGAACCACGGGATAAACCACTGTGCCATCTTTGTGTTGATCTCCTTGTGGTTATCGTGTCTTGCAAAAAAACTCCTCTCTAGCCACTTGGCTTTATTGTGCTAACTCCTAATCAGGTTTTGTGGCATTAAGTTTCAAGTTTTTACAGGATCACCTATTCACCCCCCCCCCCCTCTAGGTGCTCTCAATTGGTATCAGAGTCGTTCTCTTCATGAAGGGACTAATCGCCCGAAGAGATGGATCCTAAGGGCAAGGGGATTGTGATCAATGATAAGGAGAAGGAGTCTTTCGTCAATGATCCAAAGGATGACAAGCCTACTGACTCGGGGTCGGGCCACAAAAGAAAAGACGGGAGGAAGAAGAAAACGAGGCGCATCAAGGAGATAATCTACTACGACAGCGATGAATCTTCCTCTTCCCAAAAGGACGACGACAACGACTACGAGAAAAGGAAGACGGTTAATTCAAACTTTTCCTTTGATTATTCTCATATTCCGCAAAGTTCCAATGCTCATTTGCTTTCCATTCCCCTCGGCAAACCCCCTCACTTTGATGGAGAGGACTATGGATTTTGGAGTCACAAAATGTGTAGCCACTTGTTCTCTCTCCATCCAAGTATATGGGAGATAGTAGAAAATGGAATGCACTTTGATAGTACGGATAGTCCCATGTTCATTAATGAGCAAATTCACAAAAATGCACAAGCTACTACTGTTCTTCTAGCTTCATTATGCAGGGATGAATACCATAAGGTGAGCGGCTTGGATAATGCCAAGCAGATTTGGGACACCCTCAAGATCTCACATGAGGGGAACGACGTCACCATGCTCACCAAAATGGAGTTGGTGGAGGGCAAACTTGCGAGATTCGCAATGATCAGGGGCGAGGAGCCAACCCAAATGTACAACCGGCTCAAGACCCTCGTCAACAAGATAAGGAGCTATGGAAGCACGCGATGGACGGACCACGACATCGTCCGCCTAATGCTAAGGTCTTTTACTGTCCTCGATCCACATCTTGTGAACAATATTCGTGAGAATCCAAGGTACACCAAGATGTCGCCCGAGGAGATACTTGGAAAGTTCGTAAGCGGGCGGATGATGATCAAGGAGGCTAGATACGTTGATGATGCGTTGAATGGCCCAATCCAAGAGCCTCAAACCATTGCTCTCAAAGCAACAAGGAGCAAGGAGGCGCTACCTAGCAAGGTGGCGCAAATTGAGGCGGCCGGGCTTAATGATGAAGAAATGGCCCTCATCATCAAGCGTTTCAAGACGGCACTAAAGGGTCGCAAGGGGCATCCCAACAAGAACAAGACAAAGGGGAAGCGCTCATGCTTCAAATGTGGTAAGATTGGTCATTTTATCGCTAATTGTCCCGATAATGATAGTGACCAGGAACAAGGAAACAAGAGGGAAAAGAAGAAGACTTACAAGAAGGCTAAGGGCGAGGCACATCTTGGCAAGGAGTGGGACTCGGATTGTTCGTCGTCCGACTCCGACAACGAAGGACTCGCCGTCACCGCCTTCAACAAATCGTTCCTCTTCCCCAACGAGCATCACACCTGCCTCATGGCAAGGGAAAAGAAGGTAAGCACTCGTGATACTAGTACTTACGCTTCCTCAAGTGATGAAGAATCTAGCGATGATGAAATAGACTATTCATGTTTATTCAAGGGCCAAGATAGAACTAAGGTTGACAAGATTAATGAATTAATTGATGCCTTGAATGATAAGAATAGGTTATTAGAAAAGCAAGAGGATCTTTTGTATGAAGAACATGATAAGTTTGTAGAGGCACAAAAATCCCTTGCTTTAGAAATTAAAAGGAATGAAATGCTTTCTTGTGAATTGTCTACATGCCATGACTCTATTTCTAGCTTAAAGAGCATAAATGATGATTTGAATGCTAAGTTAGAAATAGCTAATAAATCAACATCTTGTGTAGAACATGTTACAATTTGCAATAGGTGTAAAGAATTCAATATTGATGCTTGTAGCGAACACCTAGCTTCAATTTCTAAATTGAATGATGAAGTGGCTAGTCTTAATGACCAACTTAAGACTAGCAAAAGTGAATTTGATAAGCTAAAATTTGCAAGGGATGCCTACACGATTGGTAGACACCCCTCAATTAAGGATGGACTTGGCTTCAAGAGGGAAGTCAAGAACTTAACAAGCCATAAGGCTTCCATCTCCGCCAAGGAGAAAGGGAAGGCCCCTATGGCTAATAGTGCTCATAAGAACCATGCCTTCATGTACCATGACAGGAGACATTCTAGGAATGTTTATAGAAGTTATGATTCTCATGCCATGATTGCTTCAAGTTCCTCTATTATGCATGATAAAAATTTGACTAGGAAAAATGCTATGCCTAGAAGAGATGTTGTTCATGTTCCTAGGAAAGTAAATAATGAACCTTGTACAATATATCATGCTTGCAATGCTTCCTTTGCTATTTGTAGAAAGGATAAGAAGGTGATTGCTAGGAAGTTAGGGGCAAGATGCAAGGGAGATAAAACTTGCATTTGGGTCCCTAAGACCATTGTGACTAACCTTGTAGGACCCAACAAGAGTTGGGTACCTAAAACCCAAGCCTAAATTTGCCTTGCAGGTTTATGCATCCGGGGGTACAAGCTGGATTATCGACAGCGGATGCACAAACCACATGACGGGGGAGAAGAAGATGTTCACCTCCTACGTCAAGAACAAGGATTCCCAAGATTCAATCATATTCGGTGATGGGAACCAAGGCAAGGTGAAAGGGTTAGGAAAGATTGCTATTTCATCCGAGCACTCCATTTCTAATGTGTTTTTAGTTGAGTCGCTTGGATATAATTTGTTATCTGTAAGTCAACTTTGTAATATGGGATATAATTGTTTATTCACAAATGTAGATGTGTCTGTCTTTAGAAGAAGTGATGGTTCATTAGCTTTTAAGGGTGTACTAGACGGCAAACTTTATTTAGTTGATTTTGCAAAATAGGAGGCCGGTCTAGATGCATGCTTAATTGCTAAGACTAGCATGGGTTGGCTATGGCATCGCCGTTTAGCACATGTGGGAATGAAGAACCTTCACAAGCTTCTAAAGGGAGAACACGTGATAGGTCTAACTAATGTAACTTTCGAAAAAGATAGACCTTGTGCAGCTTGTCAAGCAGGTAAACAGGTGGGAAGCTCTCATCATACAAAAAATGTGATGACCACATCAAGACCTTTGGAGTTGCTTCATATGGACCTCTTCGGACCCGTCGCCTATCTAAGCATAGGAGGAAGTAAGTATGGTCTTATTATAGTTGATGATTTTTCCCGCTTCACTTGGATATTCTTTTTGTAGGATAAAACTGAAACCCAAGGGACCCTCAAGCGCTTCCTAAGAAGAGCTCAAAATGAGTTTGAGCTCAAGGTGAAGAAGATAAGGAGCGACAACGGGTCTGAGTTCAAGAACCTTCAAGTGGAGGAGTACCTTGAGGAGGAACGGATCAAGCACGAGTTCTCCGCTCCCTACACACCACAGCAAAATGGTGTGGTAGAGAGGAAGAACAGGACGCTTATAGACATGGCGAGGACGATGCTTGGAGAGTTCAAGACCCCCAAGCGGTTTTGGTCGGAAGCCATGAACACGGCTTGCCACGCCATCAACCGGGTCTACCTTCACCACCTCCTCAAGAAGACTTCATATGAGCTTCTAACCGGTAACAAACCCAATGTGTCTTACTTTCGTGTATTTGGGAGCAAATGCTATAATCCAGTGAAGAAAGGTAGAAATTCTAAGTTTGCTCCCAAAGCTGTATGTTGGGGACTTGTTCTCAAATGCTTCGGGTTAAGAACAAGGCAACACGAAAAGTGTTAGGTGTACAAATCCTTCGTCCTTCGAGACATTATGCCCCTTCGGGAATAATGAGTTTCGGACGAAGGTCGCAAAAAACATACCTTCGTAAATATAACAAGTAACGACGAAGGGTGCATATAAAGCATGAAATATAATTTAGACATCATCATAGAATCATTTCTATTTTATTAACATGAGAAAATAGAAATGATTACAAATTACAAATGTACCTTCGGTCCTGAGAGAAGGTATAAAGTACAAGCGTGACGCAACAGCGAATGCTCAGTCAGCGTGAACAGTACGGGAGTACTGTTCATCTATTTATAGACGTGGGACGCAGCCCACGTAAAATTACATCCATGTCCACTACATTTGTTAATGACTTATGGAAATCCGTCGAGGCCCATGCAGTCTTTTCATCTTTAAGTCGGTTCCTTTTTCTGCTATCGTGACGAAGCTTCCCCGCACACAGCTTCGGCTGCGCTCGTGCTTCGTCTGGTTCAGGCTTCGTCCTGGCCGTGCTTCGTATTCATAATTCTGAATCCGAGAATACCTGTCACATAATCCACTTGGAAAACATTGTCAAATCATGTTTTTGAGGACCTTCGGAGGACGAAGGCCCCCAACAGTAGCCCCTCGCAATATTAATTTGTTAATAATAAATTCAGATTGCGATATGGACGAAGGCCTTGAGCCGAAGGTCCGAAAAAACACCTTCCCTTTGCTAGAATAGCAACCTTCACTGACAAGCGGGACCTTTCAATTGTCAACGCCCTGGGCGTATAAATAATATCGCACCGCAAACTCATTTGGTACGCACACCTGCCATCTGCTTCGGCCCACTAAAAATTTTTAGCTCTTGCACTAAGATTTGCTGGTCTCTTTGATTTTGAAGCTTCGGCATCGGGAACAATTTTTTAGCGTTTCCGAAGATGTCTGAAGGCAAGAAGATCCCTGCTGAGACGAAGCTGAGTCTTGAGGAGGAGAAGAATCTGGGGTTCCTGATAGCGATGGCAGAGACGAATACAGAGAAAATCACCAAGGAGATTCTCGAAGGTTTGTCTGAAGATACTGGTGACAGCGACAGCTATGATGTGGAGAGTGGTGGTGAAGAGGCCGAAGATCGTCCATGGCGGCCAAGCCACACGGTTTTCGGGAAAACCACTATCAAGCAGAGCCATATTGATAATATGAGGGGGGCGGTACTTTCGAGATTTATCTATTGTGAGGGCTGACGCTGGAGAAAAGACTTCTCCCACCCCCGGAGAAGATGAAGTTGTGATTTTCCGAAGCTTTCTCAAGGCTGGGCTTCGATTCCCCCTGAGCAACTTTGTTATTGAGGTACTGAAAACATTTCAAGTCTACCTTCATCAACTTACTCCTGAAGCTATTATAAGAATGGGGATTTTTGTCTGGGCTGTGAGAAGCCAAGGTTTGGAACCAGACGCTAAAAGCTTCTGCAACATTCACGAGTTATTGTACGAGACGAAACCTTGGGGAAAAGAGCAATATCACAACAATTTTGGGTGCTACAGCTTCGGCGCCCGCTCCGGGTCAAGCTGCCCTGTGCCGACCTTTCGGAAGAGGTGGCCCGGAGCCTGGATGACTGAATGGTTTTATGTGAAAAATGACCTAACAGCGCAAGATAATGTCAAAAGTATCATTATGCACCCAATCTGGCAACGCTTCGGACTTCGAAGGCCGAAGGTTGAAATGGATGAGGCAGCCGAAGAGTGCCAAAGAGCCTTCGGTGTAGTTTGCTCCTTTATTGGGACAAGGGACTTAGTCCAAGAGCACATTGCCTTCAGGGTATGGCCACTTGCAGAAAAATGGGAAATGCCGAAGGATACTATCAAAGAGTCCGACGAAGGCGGACTGGTCAGACTGAAGTACACATTCAAATATGCAGATAAATTTATTGAACCTGATGACGACTGGTTGAAAAGCATTGAAACATTAAGTGACGAACTGCTTGGGGCATATTCGAAGGCTGAGAACACTGCGTTATCAGCAGCCTTCGGAGGCCGAAAAAAGAAGAGACTCAACCGGGTGTTTGATGCAGTTGGGTTCTTCTACCCTGATTATCGTTATCCCATTCGAGGGCAAAAAAGAAAAAACACAACCTCTGCAAAAGAAGAAGCTGCAACTGCTCCTAGCGAGCCAGAACCGAAAGGAAAGAGGGTAAAGGTCCTCGCACACCGGCCACGCCATATTGAACCAGCTTCGGTGCCTGAGTTCACCGGAGAAACTTCTTCGGCCGCCGAAGCTGAACAGCCAACCGTGCTGCCGGAAATTGCAGAGATGGCCGAAGCGCCATCCACAGAAAAAATGAAAGAAGCGAAAAAACCGACTAAGGAAAAGTCATCAGAAGTTTTGAGTCCTGCAGCAAATGTCGAAACAGCAAAAAACCAAAAGGGGTCAACGGTGACCCCAAAAAGGAAAAGAATGGTAAACGTACTAGATGTCTTGGAGACAATTAAGTCTTCAAGCACAACTCCGAAAAAGAGTGTTGAAATTGCTGAAGCTTCTACTGAAGCTTCGACGCGACAGGCTGAAGCTGAAGCTGGGCCTTCAGAGCCCTTCAAGGAGCAAACTTTGGAAGCCGAAGCAATAAAAATACCAGATCCAGTTTTAGTTGAAGAAACTGACACTGCCATCCCCGAAGCGCCTGCCAGCATGTGCGACTACATCATACGACATGCTTCGGGGAAAAAACTATCTGAAGAAGAAACTCATGAAGCTAACCATTATGCGAAGGAGCTAAAATATCCGAAGGGGGCAGTAATATTCAATGGGACGAATGAAGATGACTTCTTATACTGCCTGCCTGACAACAAAGAGCTTTCTGTCTGCCGAGAGATGGCCAGAAGTATTGGTTTCCCGAAGCTTGAGTCTGGATTGTGCGCCATGACGAAAGAAGATCTCGCAGACAGTCTTGCGTACAACAGCCTAAAGGTATGAGAGTTAAACGCTTGAAAAAACCCCCTCTTTTTTTCTTTTCTTTTAACTCATTCCTTTTTCCTTATACGAATTCTTTTTTCGCATAGGGCCTGATCCTAAGCAACGCACTAAGAGCCCAAAAGAGCGCCGAAGATGAGAGTTATGAAATTGCGTTTAATAATTTACGCTCCGAAGTTATCAAACTGAGAAACGAAGCTTTGGAAAAAGATAAAATTCTGCTTACACTGGTAGATAAAGTGAAGAAAGACGAAGTTGCTTCAAAGGCCCAGGCCGAAGCTCAAAAACGCGAGATTAAAGATCTTCAGAAACAGCTGGCTAGAGCTAAAGAGGAGCGCGTGCTTGAGGAAACAAAACGAGAACTCAGTGATCATATGGTCAACAAATTGGAGTTAAGAGTTAAAGAGCTTCGTGCATCTCAGGGAAAATGTTATGTCAAATCTATAGAGTGCGTGAATAAAATTAAAACCAGCTTCGCCAGCGTGGGCGCCTTTTCCAGCGAAGAGAATTTCTCTCGAGGCAATCCCGAAGGTCCATTGGAATGGATTAGTCACGAAGCAGAAGCCTTCGAGGAAATCCTGAGCAGTCGCGGTGATATCTGCGCTTTTTCGGGCGCCAGAGGAATTGCTTCTGTCTTAGAGAAAAAAGGTTGCGAGCATGTAAAATTTCTAGCTCAGCCCGAAGCTACCTTATCTTGCGAAGACATCAAGGACCCCTCGGCCGAAGCAAGCGTGGTTGGTGGCAAATTTTTTACTGATATCTGGAACGACGGCGGCCGAGGAATGGCACAAGAAATTATCCAAAGGAGCGAAAGAGGCATCCACGATGCTAGGAAAGTGGCAAAAGCTGCCGAAAAAAGTACGGAGCCCGAAAGGCAATTAGGTATTAATTAGTCGTTCTTATTGTGTTGTAATTTTTGTTTCAAACTCTGCTCACAGTTTGTAATAGTAATGAAGAAATGTTCTCTTCCTTCAGAAGTTGCTGGGTCGACTGCCGACCCCCACACAAAAGTGGACGATGAAATTAAAGAAATGGCCGAAGCTATTATGGACAAAGTTGTTGATCAACTTCTAAATGAAGCCGCCGAAGCAGTACTAAAAGAAGACTAAATGCTATTTAGAAAAAACATTTAAATTGTGATCTATGTAATATTTTGTACATTTGGATGTAATATGCAAGTTTCTTTTCATTATTCGATTCTTTACGATGCATGAAACTCTACCTACATACCTTTTTGAGCCTTCGGCGAAAAAACACCTTCCCTTCTTTTCATGCTTCGTGAAGAAGACATTCTCCGAAGCTATACGATTTCGATACTGCTCTGATGAAGCTTGTCCATGCTTCGTAAAAACAGCCTCCGAAGCTATTTTCCAAAGATTATCATTGCATTCCCTCGTGACTGTGCACAATTTGCACTTTCTCAAATCATTCTTCCGAAGGTTAATACTGTGTACCCTTCTTTTGCCGCATGCAACATGATGTATGATGCTTATGCTATGCGAAATGATGTGATGATGTTATGTTATGCAAATGACGTCTGTTCCGAAGATACACACAAAATACATTCGCAAGCTCTGCATTCCCTTAGGAACGTCTTTGGAGCTTCTTCGTCTTTTACTTAGACGGTATAAGCTCTGCATTCCCTTAGGAACGTCTTTGGAGCTTCTTCATCTTTTACTTAGACGGTATAAGCTCTGCATTCCCTTAGGAACGTCTTTGGAGCTTCTTCGTCTTTTACTTAGACGGTATAAGCTCTGCATTCCCTTAGGAACGACTTCTGAGCAGAAAACTTACACTGCGCTCCCTTTGGAACGGCTTTTTGTGACTTCGTGAACTTACTCTGCGTTCCTTAGAACGACTTTCTGTTACTCCGAAGGATTTTTAATACTTCGAAGGTCCTCCTTGTTAATACAAAAACTTCATCAACTGATTTTCCTCGTGGAAAACAGCGAAATTATTACATGGAAACTACCAATGTTTTTTGCTACAGAGAATAGAACTGAATGAAAAAGACTGCTGTCAAAGGTAGGATATGTGTCAATAAATGTGCTTCGACTCTGGCACAGTACTGTTTACTGTGCGAGCTTCGGATTGTTCTCTGAAGTCCCTTTGATGTGGAGCATATTGACTCCCTTCTGGCTGCTGGCCTTGTTGCAGCGGAGGTGGAGGCGGGGGCTGTTGCCATGAAGCTTGAGGTTGACTTGCTGAAGCTACAGAAGCTGCAGGATGGTTGCCCACATACTCCGGGATGTAAGGCTGATGGTACGAAGCAGTATGCATGACCTGCTTCGGCTGTCCCTGTTGCGCTGCAGCTTCTGCCAGCTCCTTTTGTTTCTGGATGGTAACATGGCACATCCTGGTGGTATGGCCCTTGTTCTCACCGCAGAATAAGCAAAATGTCCTCCTTGGTTGATCTCCAAATCTCCCGCCGAAGCCCCTGGCGCCTCTGCCTCTTGGAGCTGGTGGCCGAAAGAAAGCTTGCTGCTGCGCCGAAGCCTGTGAGGAGCACTGCGGCCTGTTCTGCTGATTCCCCTTGTCATCATTTTGAGTGTTGTGGATGGACCTGACATGCCTCGGATAGAAACGTCCCCCGAAGCCCCTGGTCATCTCAGAAAATCTGAAGGCTTCCTCCCTTCTTTGGCGAAAGTCATTATCAGCCCGAATGTACTCGTCCATCTTTTGGAGTAGCTTTTCCAGCGTCTGAGGAGGCTTCCTAGCAAAGTATTGGGCTGCAGGTCCAGGACGAAGCCCCTTGATCATAGCTTCGATAACAATTTCATTGGGCACCGTTGGTGCCTGTGCCCTCAAACGCAAGAACCTTCTGACATATGCCTGAAGGTATTCTTCATGATCCTGAGTGCACTGAAACAAAGCTTGTGCAGTGACCGGCTTCGTCTGAAATCCTTGAAAGCTGGTTAACAACATATCCTTCAGCTTCTGCCATGAGGTGATTGTCCCTGGTCGAAGGGAGGAGTACCAGGTCTGAGCAACATTCCTGACGGCCATAACGAAAGACTTCGCCATGACTGCAGCATTGCCTCCATACGAAGACACTGTTGCTTCGTAGCTCATCAGGAACTGCTTCGGGTCTGAGTGTCCGTCGAACATGGGAAGCTGAGGTGGCTTATAGGATGGAGGCCAAGGTATAGCCTGCAGCTCAGCGGACAAAGGAGAAGCATCATCGAAAACAAAATTTCCCTGATGGAAATTGTCATACCAGTCATCTTCGTTGACGAAGCCCTCCTGATGAAGGTCTTTCTGCTGAGGCCTCCTGTTTTGCTCATCATGGGTAAGATGGCGGACTTCCTCAGAGGCTTCGTCTATCTGCCGCTGCAACTCAGCTAGCCGGGCCATCTTCTCCTTCTTCCTTTGCACTTGTTGATGTAGGATCTCCATATCCCTGATTTCTTGGTCTAGCTCTTCCTCCTGAAGCGTCGGGCTGACAGCCTTTCTCTTCTGGCTTCGGGCCTCCCGAAGGGAGACGGTCTCCTGGTTGTGGTCCAGTGGTTGCAGTGCTGAGGCCCCAGTCGCTGAAGCTTTCTTCGGCGCCATAGCGAAGGTCTATAGCTTCCGAAGGTGTTCAAAAAAGCTCGAAGTGGAAGTGAGTTCACCGGAGGTGGGCGCCAATGTTGGGGACTTGTTCTCAAATGCTTCGGGTTAAGAACAAGGCAACACGAAAAGTGTTAGGTGTACAAATCCTTCGTCCTTCGAGACATTATGCCCCTTCGGGAATAATGAGTTTCGGACGAAGGTCGCAAAAAACATACCTTCGTAAATATAACAAGTAACGACGAAGGGTGCATATAAAGCATGAAATATAATTTAGACATCATCATAGAATCATTTCTATTTTATTAACATGAGAAAATAGAAATGATTACAAATTACAAATGTACCTTCGGTCCTGAGAGAAGGTATAAAGTACAAGCGTGACGCAACAGCGAATGCTCAGTCAGCGTGAACAGTACGGGAGTACTGTTCATCTATTTATAGACGTGGGACGCAGCCCACGTAAAATTACATCCATGTCCACTACATTTGTTAATGACTTATGGAAATCCGTCGAGGCCCATGCAGTCTTTTCATCTTTAAGTCGGTTCCTTTTTCTGCTATCGTGACGAAGCTTCCCCGCACACAGCTTCGGCTGCGCTCGTGCTTCGTCTGGTTCAGGCTTCGTCCTGGCCGTGCTTCGTATTCATAATTCTGAATCCGAGAATACCTGTTCACATAATCCACTTGGAAAACATTGTCAAATCATGTTTTTGAGGACCTTCGGAGGACGAAGGCCCCCAACACTGTAGAAGGGTTTTTGTTAGGTTATGACTCAAATACAAAGGCGTATAGAGTCTTCAACAAATCATCGGGTTTGGTTGAAGTCTCTAGCGACGTTGTATTTGATGAGACTAATGGCTCTCCAAGAAAGCAAGTTGTTGATCTTGATGATGTAGATGAAGAAGACGTTCCAACGGCCGCAATACGCACCATGGCGATTGGAGAAGTGCGGCCACAGGAACAAAAGGAGCAAGATCAACCCTCTTCCTCAACAATGGTGCACCCCCCAACTCAAGACGATGAACAGGTTCATCAAAAAGAGGCGTGCGATCAAGGGGGAGCACAAAATGATCATGTGATGGAGGAAGAAGCACAACCGGCACCTCCAACCCAAGTTCGAGCGACGATTCAAAGGAATCATCCCGTCGACCAAATTTTGGGTGATATTAGCAAGGGAGTAACTACTCGCTCTAGATTAGTTAATTTTTGTGAGCATTACTCTTTTGTCTCCTCTATTGAGCCTTTCAGGGTAGAAGAGGCTTTGCTAGATCCGGACTGGGTGTTGGCCATGCAGGAAGAGCTCAACAACTTCAAGAGAAATGAAGTTTGGACACTGGTGCCTCGTCCCAAGCAAAATGTTGTGGGAACCAAGTGGGTGTTCCGCAACAAACAAGACGAGCACGAGGTGGTGACAAGGAACAAGGCTCGACTTGTGGCAAAAGGTTATGCCCAAGTCGCAGGTTTGGACTTTGAGGAGACTTTTGCTCCTGTGGCTAGGCTAGAGTCCATTCGTATATTGCTAGCATATGCCGCTCACCATTCTTTCAGGATGTTCCAAATGGATGTGAAGAGCGCTTTCCTCAACGGGCCAATCAAGGAGGAGGTGTACGTGGAGCAACCCCCTAGCTTTGAGGATGAACGGTACCCTAACCACGTATGTAAGCTCTCTAAGGCGCTCTATGGACTTAAGCAAGCCCCAAGAGCATGGTATGAATGCCTTAGAGACTTTTTAATTGCTAATGCTTTCAAGGTTGGGAAAGCCGATCCAACTTTATTCACTAAGACTTGTGATGGTGACTTATTTATGTGCCAAATTTATGTCGATGACATAATATTTGGTTCTACTAACCAAAAGTCTTGTGAAGAGTTTAGCAGGGTGATGACTCAAAAGTTTGAGATGTCGATGATGGGCGAGTTGAGCTACTTCCTTGGGTTCCAAGTGAAGCAACTCAAGGACGACACCTTCATCTCCCAAACGAAGTACACGCAAGACATGCTAAAGCGGTTTGGGATGAAGGACGCCAAGCCCGCAAAGACTCCGATGGGAACTGACGGACACGTCGACCTCAACAAAGGAGGTAAGTCCGTTGATCAAAAAGCATACCGGTCCATGATAGGTTCCTTGCTTTATTTATGTGCTAGTAGACCGGATATTATGCTTAGTGTATGCATGTGTGCTAGATTTCAATCCGAACCAAGGGAGTGTCACTTAGTGGCCGTGAAGCGAATTCTTAGATATTTAGTCACTACGCCTTTCTTCGGGATCTGGTATCCAAAGGGGTCTACCTTTGACTTGATTGGATATTCAGACTCCGACTATGCTAGATGTAAGGTCGATAGGAAGAGTACATCGGGGACGTGCCAATTCTTAGGAAGGTCCCTGGTGTCATGGAGTTCTAAGAAACAAACTTCCGTTGCCCTATCCACCGCTGAGGCCGAGTACGTTGCCGCAGGACAGTGTTGCGCGCAACTACTTTGGATGAGGCAAACCCTCAGGGACTTTAGCTACAATCTGAGCAAAGTCCCACTCCTATGTGACAATGAGAGTGCTATCCGCATAGCGGACAATCCTGTTGAGCGCAGCCACACAAAGCACATTGACATCCGGCATCACTTTTTGAGAGACCACTAGCAAAAGGGAGATATCGAAGTGTTTTATATTAGCACCGAGAACCAGCTAGCCGATATCTTTACCAAGCCTTTAGATGAGAAGACCTTTTGCAGGCTGCGTAGTGAGCTAAATGTCTTAGATTCGTGGAACTTGGATTGATTTATAGCATACATGTGTTTATGCCTTTGATCATGTTCCTTATGCATTTTGTTGTTTACTTATGGTGCTCAAGTTGTACAAACACTCCCCGGACCTCACAAGTCCTTTTGCAAGTAATGCACATATTTAGGGGGAGATGAGCTACAACTTGACTCTTTGAGACTAACTGTGTGCTTGAGCTTGCTTGATTTAGCCTCAAAGGAGGATTGAAAGGAAAAAGGTGAACTTGGACCATGAAAGACTTCCACTGCACTCCGATGAGAGGGTAACTAACTCCCAAGTTTATCTCCATCTTCTTATTGCCTTTGTACTCTTATGTGAAGATTTTGGTGAGGCAATAAGGTTTAAGGGCCAAGATTGATCCCGTTTTGGTGCTTGATGCCAAAGGGGGAGAAAATAAGGCCAAAGCAAGAAATGGATCAACTACCACTTGATAATTTTGAAAATAGTAGAATAGAGCTTTTGTTTTGTCAAAATCCTCTTACTGTCTCTTTTTGTCAAAAGTTGGTCTCTTGTGGGGAGAATGTTTGATTATGGGAAAAAGGGGGAGTTTGAATCTTTGATCAATTTCTTGTGGAATACCTCTCTTTATGTCTCTACAAGTGAATTTGACTTAGAGATAGGAAATTGAGTTTGATTTGCAAAAACGAATCAAGTGGTGGCAAAGTATGATCCAAATATGCCAAATTTGAATCAAAACAATTTGTGTTCTTATTTGCATTGATCTTGCACTTCTTTTAGTTGCTTTATGTTGTGTTGGCATAAATCACCAAAAAGGGGGAGATTGAAAGGGAAATGTGCCCTTGGGCCATTTCTAAGTATTTTGGTGATTTAGTGTCCAACACAAGTGCTTAAGTGTCAATCTATGCCAAGTGATGGACTAAGTGCAAATCAGGATTAAAGGTATGTTTCTAGACTTAGTACATTGTTTTGAAAGCTAATGTATTGTGTCTAAGTGCTGGAAACAGGAAAAATCTCTTTGGAAAGGAGATAGCTTTGTTCAGCCAAAGTCAGCTCAGTCTGGGTACACCGTACTGTCCGGTGGTGCACCGGACAGTGTCCGGTGCGCCAAGCTGGCTCGGGCGAACTGGCTGCTCTCGGGTTTCGTCAGCGACGTACGGCTAAAATTCACCGGACTGTCCGGTGAGCCAACGGTCAGCTGGGCAACGGTCGGCCGCGTAATCCGCGCGCGACGCGTGGCCGAGCCAACGGTCAGAAGGGGGCACCGGACTGTCCGGTGTGCACCGGACAGTGTCCGGTGCGCCAACGGCTCTGGATCTGCAACGGTCGGCTTCGCCAAATAAGGAAGGAGATCTGCACCGGACAGTGTCCGGTGGTGCACCGGACTGTCCGGTGCGCCAGGCGACTGAAGACAAGATTTGCCTTCCTGGAATGCTCTCAACGGCTCGTAGCTGCCTTGGGGCTATAAAAGGGACCCCTAGGCGCATGGAGGAGTACACCAAGCATTCTCTAAGCATTCCTAAGCACCAAGACTTCAATTCCGCGCATTCAATTCTTTGTGATAGCAACTAGAGCTCCATTTGAGTAGTGTACTCCTCGGGTTGTGTTGAGAGCTCGTGTTGCGACCTGTGTGCATGTTGTTGCTCTGATTTTGTGTCTTGTGTGCGTTGCTCATCCCAACCTTACTTCCGTGATTCTTTGTGAACATCTTTGTAAGGGCGAGAGGCTCCAAGTTGTGGAGATTCCTCGCAAGCGGGATATAGTAAAGCAAAGCAAAACACCGTGGTATTCAAGTGGGTCTTTGGACCGCTTGAGAGGGGTTGATTGCAACCCTCGTCCGTTGGGACGCCACAACGTGGAGTAGGCAAGTGTTGGACTTGGCCGAACCACGGGATAAACCACTGTGCCATCTTTGTGTTGATCTCCTTGTGGTTATCGTGTCTTGCAAAAAAAAACTCCTCTCTAGCCACTTGGCTTTATTGTGCTAACTCCTAATCAGGTTTTGTGGCATTAAGTTTCAAGTTTTTACAGGATCACCTATTCACCCCCCCCCCCCCTCTAGGTGCTCTCAATTGGTATCAGAGTCGTTCTCTTCACGAAGGGACTAATCGCCCGAAGAGATGGATGAACTCCACCTCGAGTGATATTAAGATTGCTCGCATCTTTTTCTTGTTCGTTCTTCGATTGCGCACAGGAAACGATCTTCGTGATCAGGCCGATCTCGCAGCAGCAAGGTCGGTAACCATTGGGAGTTGGTTCAGTGATTGCATTGGCTCTTCGGGTTCGCTCGTCGTAGTCGGAT
Source organism: Zea luxurians (assembly GCA_029449295.1). Taxonomy (NCBI): domain Eukaryota; kingdom Viridiplantae; phylum Streptophyta; class Magnoliopsida; order Poales; family Poaceae; genus Zea; species Zea luxurians. Next base: position 117,722,108 of record JAOPSE010000008.1, read on the forward strand.
TGTGAGGGTCTACTTCCACCAAATCGGAATTATCTCCACTCACCGAAAGATCGGGAACTCCAGCTCAATCAAATGGTATCAGATTTCCAGGTTGATCGGTGAGTTTATCGAGTGTTTTTTTTTCCTACAGTCCACAAAACCACATAAAAATTTAGGTTAGACCTTATCCCAGCACCCTTTTGAGCCTCGCACTTTCTTTCAATAATCTGCATTGTTGAATTTGTGTGCTTTCGCGTCATTTGTTGCTGGTTGCATTGTGTTCTTCCACCATTCAAAACCTAGCGCCGCCACCATCTCCCGTTTGATCACGCCACAAACCGAGTCAACATCATTTCCTTGTTTTTCTCCTTCGGTTACGTCAAAAAAAACAGAAAAAAAAACAAACCGAGTCAACGGTCGTTTCCTTGTTTTTCTCCTTCGGTTACGAAAAAAAACAGAAAAAAAAACAAACCGAGTCAACGGCCGCTTCCTTATTTTTCTCCTTCGGTTACGTCAAAAAAAAACAGAAACAAAAAAAAGAGAAAACGAAGGAGAAAGGATACGGTTGTTTCATTCCGGTCGTTTTAAAACATAACTTGAGGTACCTTCCGTAAACCGGGCATAACTTTTCGCTCGGGTGTCCAAAAAATCTGAAATTTTTACAGGAGCTAGTTGACACCATTCTGAGGCCGGCCAAACTTACCTTTGGTCTGTTTGGGTTTCGACAAAATTGTCAAAAAAATTCAGGAAAATAAAGAAAAAATTCGTCAAAGTTCTCACACACTTTTCAGAGAACTTCCTGATTTTCTGTAGACCACATCTGATCTCTGTTTTAGGTGAAACTTCGTGTAGCTCCTATTTTGTTGCTTCTTGTGCTGAGAAAAATATCAAAAAAATCATACAAAAAAGAAAAACAAAATCACTTGTGATTCCTACTAGTGGCCTCGCTAGTACAATATTTACGGTACTGCCATTCTGCTAGTTCCATCCATCCTTTGCACTTGTGGCCAGCAATATAGTTTCGTGTTCTGCACTATAATTCAACTTTGCATTATTGTTTGATTGTGCTAATCATTGACTTGAGTGCAGCCTACCCAGAACTCCACATATTTCTACGACGAGCAGGCTTCTGTTTCTCCAGGCAATCGCTCATCCAATCTTTCACCGGTTCCACCTGTTGGTTGCAGTTCACCACTGTGGCTTGGTAAGAACGGATAAGAATTTGATAACAGCACTAGTGTGAGCGCCTTGTGAGCAGTACACCCCTGTTTTTGTCGTTGGTTTTTTTTTCTTCTTCTTTTGGTGTTTTGGTGTTTGCGCTAACTATGGCAGGAGCACACGACACGGTGGATGCCCAGTTGCTGGAAGTAAGGGGACAAGTTGATGGACTTGCTGCTGACATTAGGACGATGAATGAACGGCTTGATTCAACGGTCACTTCGACGACCGAGCGTTTCAACCAGCTTGACCTTGCTCAAACGGTGACTCGCACCACACTCGACACCATCCTGGCACGCCTTGATGCGTTGACCACAAAGATGGAGCAGGACTACGGCGGTGACACTGAGTGGGACGATGGAGATCGCCGTGGTCGTGCACGCCGTGTGGTTCATCATCCCCCTAATGACTTATTTTCTAAGATTAAATTTAAAATTCCACCTTTTAATGGCAAATATTATCTTGCTGCATATCTTGATTGGGAGTTAGAGGTTGAACAAAAATTTTCATGCCATGATATTGCTGCACATTCTCAGGTTAAAGCTGCTATTAGTGAATTTACTGATTTTGCTTTAATTTGGTGGCGTGAGTTTAAAATAAAACATCCCACTACCATTTCAACCACTTGGGATCAGTTGAAAGCTGCGATGCGACATCGATTTGTGCCTTCGTATTATGCTCGTGATTTGCTTAATAAAATGCAGCGTTTTCAGCAAGGTTCTCAATCTGTTGAGGACTATTTCCAGGAGTTACAAAAAGGTATGATTCGTTGTGGGATATTGGAGGACATCAACACCAACACGAGCACATCTACACCAGCAGCACCTTCTCTAGCCCAGGCACCATCTTCCCCAGTCCAGAAGATTTTGGTGAGGCAATAAGGTTTAAGGGCCAAGATTGATCCCGTTTTGGTGCTTGATGCCAAAGGGGGAGAAAATAAGGCCAAAGCAAGAAATGGATCAACTACCACTTGAGAATTTTGAAAATAGTAGAATAGAGCTTTTGTTTTGTCAAAATCCTCTTTCTGTCTCTTTTTGTCAAAAGTTGGTCTCTTGTGGGGAGAATGTTTGATTATGGGAAAAAGGGGGAGTTTGAATCTTTGATCAATTTCTCGTGGAATACCTCTCTTTATGTCTCTACAAGTGAATTTGACTTAGAGATAGGAAATTGAGTTTGATTTGCAAAAACAAACCAAGTGGTGGCAAAGTATGATCCAAATATGCCAAATTTGAATCAAAACAATTTGTGTTCTTATTTGCATTGATCTTGCACTTCTTTTAGTTGCTTTATGTTGTGTTGGCATAAATCACCAAAAAGGGGGAGATTGAAAGGGAAATGTGCCCTTGGGCCATTTCTAAGTATTTTGGTGATTTAGTGTCCAACACAAGTGCTTAAGTGTCAATCTATGCCAAGTGATGGACTAAGTGCAAATCAAGATTAAAGGTATGTTTCTAGACTTAGTACATTGTTTTGAAAGCTAATGTATTGTGTCTAAGTGCTGGAAAGAGGAAAAATCTCTTTGGAAACGAGATAGCTTTGTTCAGCCAAAGTCAGCTCAGTCTGGGTGCACCGGACTGTCCGGTGGTGCACCGGACAGTATCCGGTGCGTCAAGCTGGCTCGGGCGAACTGGCTGCTCTCGGGTTTCGTCGGCGACGTACGGCTAAAATTCACCAGACTGTCCGGTGGGTCACCGGACTGTCCGGTGAGCCAACGGTCAGCCGGGCAACGGTCGGTCGTGTAATCCGCGCGCGACGCGTGGCCGAGCCAACGGTCAGAAGGGGGCACTGGACTGTCCGGTGTGCACCGGACAGTGTCCGGTGCGCCAACGGCTCTAGATCTGCAACGGTCGGCTTCGCCAAATAAGGAAGGAGATCTGCACCGGACAGTGTCCGGTGGTGCACCGGACTGTCCGGTGCGCCAGGCGACTGAAGACAAGATTTGCCTTCCTGGAATGCTCTCAACGGCTCCTAGCTGCCTTGGGGCTATAAAAGGGACCCCTAGGCGCATGGAGGAGTACACCAAGCATTCTCTAAGCATTCCTAAGCACCAAGACTTCAATTCCGCGCATTCGATTCTTTGTGATATCAACTAGAGCTCCATTTGAGTAGTGTACTCCTCGGGTTGTGTTGAGAGCTCGTGTTGCGACCTGTGTGCGTGTTGTTGCTCTGATTTTGTGTCTTGTGTGCGTTGCTCATCCCAACCTTACTTCCGTGATTCTTTGTGAACATCTTTGTAAGGGCGAGAGGCTCCAAGTTGTGGAGATTCCTCGCAAGTGGGATATAGTAATGTCAGGGACCATAATTAGGGGTACCCTGAAGGCCCCTAAATCTCAGCTGGTAACCCCCATCAGCACAAAGCTGCAAAGGCCTGATGGGTGCGATTAAGCCAAGGATCGGTCCATTCAAGGGACATGATCGCGCCTCGCCCGAGCCTAGCCTCGGGTAAGGGAAGCCAACCCCGGAGAACCTACGTCTCGCCCGAGGACCCCCCTCCAGCAATGGGCACACTATCGACTCACCCAAGGCCCAGTCTTCACCGAGAAGCAACCTTGGCCGCATCGCCACGCCGACCGACCAAATCGCAGGGGCATTTAATGTGAAGGTGGCTTGACACCTTTATCCTGACGCACGCCCTCCAGTCGACAGGGCCGAAGTGACCGCAGTCACTTCGCCGCTCTACTGACCGGTCTGACAAGAGGACAGCGCCGCCTGCGCCGCTTCGACTACTGAGCCACCCGACAGAGTTAGGCTGACAGCAGCCAAGGCCGGCCTCGGGTGTCATAAGAAACTCCGCCTCGCCCGACCCTAGGGCTCGGACTCGGGCTCGGCCCCGGAAGACGGCGAACTCCGCTCCGCCCGACCCAGGGCTCGGACACGGGCTCAGCCCCGGAAGACGGCGAACTCCGCTCTGCCCGACCCAGGGCTCGGACTCGGGCTCAGCCCCAGAAGACGGCGAACTCCGCTCCGCCCGACCCAGGGCTCGGACTCGGGCTCAGCCCCGGAAGACGACGAACTCCGCCTCGCCCGACCCCAGGGCTCAGACTCGGGCTCAGCCCCAGAAGAAGACAGACTTCGCTTCACCCGACCCCAGGGCTCGGACTCAGCCCTGGCCTCAGCCGACGGTCTCCGCCTCGCCCGACCCAGGGGCTCGGACTCGACCACGGCCACGGAAGACAGACTCGACCTCGACCTCGGAGGAGCCTCCACCTCGCCCAGCCTAGGGCGCGGACCGACCACGTCGATAGGAGGCGCCATCATTACCCTACCCCGAGCTGACTCAGGCTACGGGGAACAAGACCGACGTCCCATCTGGCTCGCTCCGCCAGATAGGCAATGATGGCGCCCCGCACACTCCGTGACGACGGCGGCTCTCGGCCCCCTTACAGAAGCAAGAGGACGTCAGCAAGGACTTGACAGCCCCGACAGCTGCCCCTCTCGCCAGGCTCCAGCGCTCCTCCGACGGCCACGACACCACACGAACCGGGTGCCAAAACCCCTCCGGCTGCCACGATGGCATGTACTTAGGGCACTAGCTCTCCTTCGCTAGACACGTAGCACTCTGCTACACCCCCCATTGTACACCTGGATCCTCTCCTTACGCCTATAAAAGGAAGGACCAGGGCCCTCTTACAGGGGTTGGCCCGCGCGGGGAAGGACGGGACGGCGCTCGCTCAAGGCCTCTCGCTCCCACTCCCGCGTGGACGCTTGTATCCCCCTATTGCAAGCGCACCCGACTCAGGCGCTGGGCTAACACGAAGGCCGCGGGATCCACACTCTCTTACGCCTGCCTCCCTCTGGCTACCTCCTTTCCCCCTTCGCGTTCCGCCTTGCGTTGACCCATCTAGGCTGGGGCACGCGGCGACAATTCACTCGTTGGTCCAGGGACCCCCCGGGTTTCGAAACACCGACAGTTGGCGCGCCAGGTAGGGCCCTGCTGCGTGTTGACGAATAGCTTCCCGTCAAGCTCCAGATGGGCAGTCTCCAGCAACCTTTCCAGCCCGGGACGGTGCTCCGTTTCGGGAATCTCGAGTTCATGTCCCTCGACGGCAGCTACGACATGATACTCCTTCCCCCACCGCGCGACAGCGACAATGGTGGTCGACAACCCGCTCGCCGGCGGGGAAGTCGACGATGCCTTCCCCGCGAGGTGGAAGGACGACATTCGGGCTTGTCCCGTCCCCTCCCCCGCCGACGGAGGAGGAGGCGGGGCAACCAAGGCCAAGCAGGAAGCGGCACCTCGTTGGCTGTCGAGCGAGTCGACGGCGCCTGCGCCCCAACGGAGGGCGCGTCGGGCATCGATCTCGCGTCTGAGACGAAGACGAGCGCCGCCTCCCCGCAACACACCGATCTTAAGCAAACGCGCGACGCCGGCACGCTCGCGAAGGACTTGCTGGGCGTCACCCTTGTACCCAAGACAACGGTGCAGTTAGTCCCAGACGCGACCTCGTCACAGACCGTCGACCGAAAGGTACCGACCGATTCCCATCTCGTGTCTTTTGGATTCGGCCTCGACCCACCAAGCGACTCCGCTTCAGTGAGCACTTTCATAGAGGCGAGTCCAAACCCTCTGGGGTATCGTGTGCGGTCACCTTGGGACCGACTGACGGCCGACTCGACCTACGAGTCCTCGGGGTCCGAGGAAGATGGCGAGCCCGACATCTGTTGGGATTTCTCCGGACTTGGTAACCCCAGTGCCGTGCGGGACTTCATGACCGCATGCGACTACTGCCTTTCCGACTGTTCCGACGGCAGCCGCGGCCTCGACAATGAGGACCGCGGCCCAAGTCGTGAATGTTTCCACGTCGATCTAGGGGGTCTCGGTGAAGGCAACCATCTTGGTATGCCAAAAAACAGTGATCCCCCTAGGCCCGCACCTCGCGTTGACATCCTTCGGGAGCTAGCTGTGGTCCCCGTCCCGGCGGGGGGTCCTGATCCACAGCTCGAGCAAACCCGCGAGAGGCAGGCCAGGCTCGACGGGGGAGCAGGAACGCTTGTGCCGATCCGCATGGACGTCGGGCAGGAATGGGCGATCCAACCCTCGGCCTGAGAAGCGCGTCATCTCCCCCACGACATCCAGCACCGCATCGCCGACGACGTCAGGGTGAGGCCGCCGCTGGATTCTAGCGGAGTCGGCCAAAACCTGGCTGCAGCAGCAATGCTCCTCCGCGCGATGCCGGAGCCATCGACTACGGAAGAGCGACGTATCCAGGGAGAGCTCAAGAATCTCCTGGAGGACGCCGCGGTCCGACAGGCCGAAAGCTCTGCCTCCCGAAGGCAGGGTTTCCCCTCGGGACATCGCGCCGCGACTTCCCGATTTACGCGGGAAGCCTCGGTCCACTCCGGGCGCACGCGCAACACAGCGCTGCGGCCCCTGGTCCCCTCGGCAACGAGCATCATCATCACAGCCGTCGGGCCCACCTCGACGACAGGGCGCGCCGAGGCTACCACCCCAAGTGTGGGGGACGCTACGACAGCGGGGAGGATCGGAGTCCTTCGCCCGAACCACCTGGTCCGCAGGCTTTCAGCCGCGCCATACGACGGGCACCGTTCCCGACCCGGTTCCGAACCCCGACTACTATCACAAAGTACTCGGGGGAGACGAGACCGGAACTGTGGCTCGCGGACTATCGGCTGGCCTGCCAACTGGGTGGAACGGACGATGACAACCTCATCATCCGCAACCTCCCCCTGTTCCTCTCTGACACCGCTCGAGCCTGGTTAGAGCACCTGCCTCCGGGGCAGATCTCCAACTGGGACGACCTGGTCCAAGCCTTCGCCGGCAATTTCCAGGGCACGTACGTGCGCCCTGGGAACTCCTGGGATCTCCGAAGCTGCCACCAGCAGCCGGGAGAGTCTCTCCGGGACTATATCCGGCGATTCTCGAAGCAGCGCACGGAGCTGCCCAACGTCACCGACTCAGATGTCATCGGCACGTTCCTCGCCGGCACCACCTGCCGCGACCTGGTGAGCAAGCTAGGTCGCAAGACCCCCACCAGGGCGAGCGAGCTGATGGACATCGCCACCAAATTCGCCTCTGGCCAGGAGGCGGTTGAGGCCATTTTCCGGAAGGACAAGCAGCCCCAGGGCCGCCCACCGGCAGATGCTCCCGAGGCATCAACTCAGCGCAGCGCCAAGAAGAAGGGCAAGAAGAAGTCGCAAGCGAAACGCGACGCCGCCGACGTGGATCTTGTCGCCGCCGCCGAGCACAATAACCCTCGGAAACCTCCCGGAGGTGCCAACCTCTTCGACAAGATGCTCAAGGAGCCGTGCCCTTATCATCAGGGACCCGTTAAGCACACCCTCGAGGAGTGTGTCATGCTTCGACGACACTTCCACAAGGCCGGGCCACCCGCGGAGGGTGGCAAGGCCCTTGACGACGCCAAGGAGGAAGATCACAAGGCAAGAGGGTTCCCCGAGATCCGCGACAGCTTCATGATCTACGGCGGGCAAGTGGCGAATGCCTCGGCTCGGCACTGCAAGTAAGAGCGCCGGGAGGTCTGCTCGGTAAAGGTGGCGGCGCCAGTCTACCTAGACTGGTCCGACAAGCCCATCACCTTCGACCGGACCGACCATCCGGACTACGTGCCGAGCCCGGGGAGATACCCACTCGTTGTCGACCCCATCATCGGCAACGTTAGGCTCACCAAGGTCCTCATGGACGGAGGCAGCAGCCTCAGCATCATCTACGCCGAGACCCTCGGGCTCCTGCGGATCGATCTGTCCTCGGTCCGGACGGGCGCTGCGCCTTTCCACGGGATCGTCCCCGGGAAGCGCGTTCAACCCCTCGGACAACTCGACCTACCCGTCTGCTTCGGGACGCCCTCCAACTTTCGAAAGGAGACCCTCACGTTCGAAGTGGTCGGGTTTTGAGGAACCTACCACGCAGTGCTGGGGAGGCCATGCTACGCTAAGTTCATGGCTGTCCCCAACTACACCTACCTCAAGCTCAAGATGCTGAGCCCCAATGGGGTCATCACCGTCGGGCCCACGTACCGACACGCATACGAATGTGATGTGGAGTGCGTGGAATACGCCGAGGCCCTCGCCGAATCCGAGGCCCTCATCGCTGACCTGGAGAGCCTCTCTAGGGAGGCGCTCGACATGAAGCGCCACGCCGGCAACTTCGAACCAGCGGAGACGGTCAAGTCCATCCCTCTCGACCCCTGCAACGACGCCTCCAAGCAGATCCGGATCGGCTCCGAGCTCGACCCCAAATAGGAAGCAGTGCTCGTCGACTTTCTCCGCGCGAACGCCAACATTTTCGCGTGGAGTCCCTCGGACATGCCCGGCATACCGAGGGAAGTCGCCGAGCACTCTCTGGATATTCGAGCTGGGGCCCGACCCGTGAAGCAGCCTCTGCGCCGATTCGACGAAGAAAAGCGCAGAGCCATAGGCGAAGAGATCCACAAGCTACTGGCGACAGGGTTCATCAAAGAGGTATTCCATCCCGAATGGCTTGCCAACCCTGTGCTAGTAAGAAAGAAAGGGGGGAAATGGCGGATGTGTGTAGACTACACTGGTCTAAACAAAGCATGTCCGAAGGTTCCCTACCCTCTGCCTCGCATCGATCAGATCATGGATTCCACTGCTAGGTGCAAAACCCTGTCTTTCCTCGATGCCTACTCAGGGTATCACAAGATCAAGATGAAAGAGTCCGACCAGCTCGCAACTTCATTCATCACACCCTTCGGCATGTACTGCTATGTTACAATGCCGTTTGGTTTGAGGAATGCGGGGGCGACGTACCAGCGATGCATGAACCATGTGTTTGGCGAACACATCGGCCGAACGGTCGAGGCCTACGTCGATGACATCGTAGTCAAGACGAGGAAGGCCTCCGACCTCCTTTCCGACCTTGAAGCGACGTTTCGATGTCTCAAGGCGAAAGGCGTGAAGCTTAATCCCGAAAAGTGTGTCTTCGGGGTCCCCCGAGGCATGCTCTTGGGGTTCATCGTCTCCGAGCGGGGCATCGAAGCCAACCCGGAGAAGATTGCAACCATCACCAGCATGGGGCCAATCAAGGACTTGAAAGGCGTACAGAGGGTTATGGGATGCCTCGCGGCTCTGAGCCGCTTCATCTCCCGCCTCGGCGAAAGAGGCCTGCCTCTGTACCGCCTCTTAAGGAAAGCTGAGTGCTTCACTTGGACTCCCGAGGCCGAGGAAGCCCTCGGGAACCTGAAGGCGCTCCTCACGAACGCGCCCGTCTTGGTGCCCCCCGCTGCCGGAGAAGCCCTCTTGATCTACGTCGCCGCGACCACCCAGGTGGTTAGCGCCACGATCGTGGTTGAGAGACGAGAAGAAGGGCATGCACTGCCCGTCCAGAGGCCAGTCTACTTCATCAGTGAGGTACTGTCCGAGACCAAGATCCGCTACCCACAAATCCAGAAGCTGCTGTACGCGGTGATCCTGACACGGCGAAAGTTGCGACACTACTTCGAGTCTCATCCGGTGACGGTGGTGTCATCCTTCCCCCTGGAAGAGATCATCCAGTCCCGAGAGGCTTCGGGTAGGATCGCGAAGTGGGCGGTGGAGATCATGGGCGAGACGATCTCGTTCGCCCCCCCGGAAGGCCATCAAGTCCTAGGTCCTAGTGGACTTCGTGGCTGAATGGGCCGACACCCAGCTCCCGACGGCCCCGATCCAACCGGAGCTTTGGACCATGTTTTTCGACGGGTCGCTAATGAAGACAGGGGCCGGCGCAGGCCTCCTCTTCGTCTCGCCCCTCGGGAAGCACCTACGCTACGTGCTATGCCTCCACTTCCCGGTGTCCAACAATGTGGCGGAGTACGAGGCTCTGGTAAACGGGTTGCGAATCGCCATCGAGCTAGGGGTTCGACGCCTCGACGCTCGCGGTAACTCGCAGCTCGTCATCGACCAAGTCATGAAGAACTCCCACTGCCGCGACCCGAAGATGGAAGCCTACTGCGATGAGGTTCGGCGCCTGGAAGACAAGTTGTACGGGCTCGAGCTCAACCACATCGCCCGACGCTACAACGAGACTGCGGACGAGCTGGCTAAAATAGCCTCGGGACGAACAACAGTTCCCCTGGACGTGTTCTCCCGAGACCTGCATCAACCCTCCGTCAAGCTCGAGGACACGCCCGAGCCCGAGGCACCTTCGGCTCCGCCCAAGGCACCCTCGGCTCAGTCTGAGGTACCCTCAGCCCAGTCCGAGGTACCCTCGGCATGGTCCGAGGTACCCTCGGCTCAGCCCGAGGTACCCTCGACCCCCAAGGGTGAGGCACTGCGCGTCGAAGGGGAACCAAGCGAGGTCGCGCCAAATCAAAGCTGGCAGACCCCGTACCTGCAATATCTCCACCGAGGGGAGCTGCCCCTCGACCAAGCCGAAGCTCGGCGGTTGGCGCGGCGCGCCAAGTCTTTTGTCTTGCTGGGGAATGGGAAGGAGTTGTACCATCGCAGCCCCTCAGGCATCCTCCAGCGATGCATTTCTATCGCCGAAGGCTAGCAACTCTTGCAAGAGATACACTCGAGGGCTTGCGGCCATCACGCAGCACCTCGAACCCTCGTTGGAAACGCCTTCCGACAAGGATTCTACTGGCCGACAGCGGTGGCCGACGCTGCTAGAATTGTCCGCACCTGCGAAGGGTGTCAGTTCTACGCGAGGCAGACCCACCTGCCCGCTCAAGCTCTGCAGACAATACCCATCACCTGGCCGTTTGCTGTGTGGGGTCTGGACCTCGTTGGCCCCTTGCAGAAGGCACCCGGGGGCTACACGCACCTGTTGGTCGCCATCGACAAATTCTCCAAGTGGATCGAGGTCCGACCCCTAAACAGCATCAGGTCCGAGCAGGCGGTGGCGTTCTTCACCAACATCATCCATCGCTTTGGGGTCCCGAACTCCATCATCACCAACAACGGTACCCAGTTCACCGGCAGAAAGTTCCTGGACTTCTGCGAGGATCACCACATCCGGGTGGACTGGGCTGCCGTGGCTCACCCCATGACGAATGGGCAAGTGGAGCGGGCCAACGGCATGATCCTGCAAGTTCGGCAAGCGGTGGATGAAGGAACTCCCCTCGGTGGTCTGGAGTCTGAGGACAACGCCGAGCCGAGCCACGGGCTTCACACCGTTCTTTCTAGTCTATGGGGCCGATGCCATCTTGCCCACAGACCTAGAATACGGTTCCCCGAGGGCGAGGGCCTACACCGACCAAAGCAACCAAGCCAACTGAGAAGACTCACTGGACTAGCTGGAGGAGGCTCGGGACATGGCCTTACTACACTCGGCGCGGAACCAGCAGTCCCTGCGACGCTACCACGCCCGAGGGGTTAGGTCCCGAGACCTCCAGGTGGGCGACCTGGTGCTTCGGCTGCGACAAGACGCCCGAGGGCGGCACAAGCTCACGCCTCCCTGGGAAGGGCCGTTCGTCATCGCCAAGGTTCTGAAGCCCGGAACATACAAGCTGGCCAACAGCCAAGGCGAGGTCTACAGCAACGCTTGGAACATCCAACAGCTACGTCGCTTCTACCCTTAAGATGTTTTCAAGTTGCTTGTATACTTCGTTCACACACCAAGTCTGGTCGTCAAGGAAGGGTCAGCCTTGCCTCGGCAAAGCCCGACCCTCCCTCGGGGGCTAGAAGGGGGCAACCCCCTCTGCGTCAAAATTTTCCTCGAAAAAAGAAAAAAAATCTTTTCTGCCAGAATGCTTTTCGTGCTCTTCGACTACTTCAAAAGTGGATCCTGAAAACGGCGGAGTACACGTAAGCAGCCAAGGCTGACCGAGCCGAGGGACTCCTACGCCTCCAGGATACGGATACCTCACTCATCACCTTCTGCGATAAGTAACTCGCGCTCGGATAAGTGACTCCGCGGACCGAACAAGTCTTTATGCTCGAGAAGCTCCTCCGTCGAAATGATTTTTCGGGCCTTCTCGACTGCGTCGGTAACAGAACCCAATGGACGAGTAAGAGCGCGCGTAAGCGGTAAGGCCGACCGAGCCGAGGGATTCCTACACCTCCGGGATACGGATACCTCACTCATCACCTTCTGTGAAAAGCAACTCTCGCCCGCACAAACAATTCTGTTACTAACAAGTGAGTCCGGGTACTCGAAATAAGAGGAAAAGAAACGCAGCTTTACAACACGGCGACGGTGTGTTCAGGCCTCGGCGGCCGCAGAAAACATACACACACTATAAGACGACATGATCCTGCAGGCTCGGACGTCGACAGCCAAAGGGGGCAGCAGCACCCTCGGCATCAACTACACCTTCGGCGGGGTCTGACCTAGCCTCGAACGGTGAAGCGGTCGGAGGGCCCCCACTCTGAAGGACGACATCAGCACCACGCCCGGGCCATCGCCGCCAGGGTCTTCTTCGAGAATCCGACCCGAGCAGGCGGCTCGGCCGGCCACCCTGAGGCCTCGGCCAGCTGACCCTCAAAGACATCAGCTCGGCTTGTGGCCTCAGCAGCTCAACTCCGGCGTCGGCTCCACCAGTGGACGACCCGGCCAGGCTCTGGACAACTTCACCTCCTTTTCGAAGCCAACTCTGTCTTCGTCCGTGCTGACACCGCTACCTCCGGCTTCGGCTCATCGAAGAGCAGCCGAGGGGTTCCAGTAACTAAGCAAGAGGGGCCTTGGACAGCAAGGCCGACCAAGCCGAGGGACTCCTACTCCTCTGGGATACGGATACCTCACTTGTCACCTTTGCACGAGGCAACTCACGCTCGGTGAAGCGGTTCAGATAATCAACAAGGCGAGTCTTAGTGCTCGAAATGAAGAAAAAACACGGCTCCGCACCGAAAATACATACATGTTCAGGCCTCGACAGCCGCAATGAACAAAACACCGGCACTTAAGGTGCCATTACAAATGGAACTCCAGTTCCACCTCCGCAGGTACGAACAACCCCACGCGACTAGGGGGGCCTGCGGAGCAACAGAAGACCGACGAACGGCTCGTCATCGCCCGCCCCAGCAGCGGCGACGATGAAGACTTCTGCTCCGGGGGGCCAAACAGCAGCAGTGATGACCTCAGGGCGGATGTTGCTGCTAGGAGGCCCCCGCCCATGCCCCCAACTCGAGAGGCAAGGACGGGCAGAAGGCCGACGAGTAGGAGGTCAGTCCGTGGGTGGCGCCGGCTAGCTCATCGGCGGAGGAACCTCTTCCGGCTGCCGTGGCAGAAGGCGGCGCCGGGAGCGGCTCCGAAGCCACTCGCGTCCGAGAGCCGGGCACGCTGCAGCTGCCAGCGCTACAAACGGCGAATGCCCTTCCCCCTCGATCACTGAGGGAAGGAGCGGGCCACCGCCCACGCAGGGGCTAACCCCAACTCGGCACACCCCCCTCCCCAGCACAGGTGATGAAGATCCTTGAAGCTGAGGGAGGGGAAGTGGCCACAGCCCGGTTCGCTTTCCCCCTCCATCGAACTGGAGGTCACCGTCTTGGGTGACCGCCGACGGAGGGGTGCAGCCGGGCTGCCTGATGAAAATCCTTGAAGCCGAATGATGGCTGAAAGGTACCAACTTCCACGAAGTTGCGTTCCTCCGACGACAAGACGGAAGGGCTCCGGGCGCCCCCCGCTCGGGGGCTCGGAAGGTGGAAAGACACGATGCATGTGGGGAGCACGAAGACATGGTTGCCCTCCAAGGGGGTCGCCCCCCTTTTAAAGGCGACTCTCCCTACCTGCGCCCTCAACCGTTGCGGGTCGAACCTTCTCCAACACGCTCCAAGATTCACCCCCCCCACAGCGCGGGGGCTGGGTCCCACACGTCATGCAAGCCGGTCCAGGGGAGAAGAAGCCAAACCGCCGCGCGCGCACGCGGTGCATGCAACCACCCGGCGGTTACAAGCACTCCTCCACTTTTGCCTAGACCAGCGGGTGAAAGGGCGGACAGCCATGCAGGCGGCATGCAACCGTGCCAAGTGGGCGCACCCCTTCGACTCCAACAAGCCTAGCATGGAGGTCCAGGCCCACGCGTCATGCAACCGGCGCGCCGGTTGCTATGTGTGAACAACTGCACCGCCACTCACGCCACTACCGCGCCTCCTCGACTGTGGAGTCAATACCGCGACTCGAGGCAACCCTGCAGTACCAGCCAAGCGCAACGGTCAAACGCGGTCAAAAATGGGCCGGCAGTAATGGCGGTGACAAGCGGGCAACAGCAGCGGTCACGTCGCCAGCCAAGCTCACGTCCTGTCCAGGGGCAGCGGGGAAGCCCTCTCCCACGGCGTGAAGACGACGCGCCCGTGATCCGTTCCTCGAACGGCTCGCGCACGCGCAACGGCCGCCCCGCAAACCGCTCGCCCCGTCGCATTAACTTCGCGGCGGGACAGGCGGCGTCTCAGGCGGGAGAAGCAAGCGACGCTTCGCCTTCGCCATAATGACCGCGTCGAAAGAGGTACGCCGCGTCATTCGATTTCGTGTCCTTTCCCTTTTCCTCTTTCTCTCTCTCATTACAGGGACCGGGAAAGGGGGATACCCCGAAAAGGACCCTTCTCTGTGAAGGAAACAGGCTCCGAGCCTCCCTACTGATCAGAGGTTCGAAGGCTATCCCCTCGGAGGGGTTCAACAGCCGCCTCAGAGCACGTGGGCTCCACACCCACTACTGGTCAGAGGTTCGATGGCCGGCCCTTCGGAGGGTTCAACGGCCGCCTCAGGCCACTCGGGCTCCGCGCCCACTACTGATCAGGGGTTCGTAGACTGGCCCTCGAAGGGTTCACAGTCGCCTCAGACACAGAGCGAGGGATGACCATGGGTACGTTCGATACATAACCAAGGCTTGGGCTGCGCTCCCGAGGTACCCTAGGACATTTCCGAGACCAGCGGGAACGATCTTGTAACGGAATCCCATCAGAGGGAGGCATCGAGCCCTCGGACCCCGTCGACAGGGGACCGGGTCCGGCAGATCACCCGCAGGTACTTTTGGGCGCGCCTCTGGGCCTCTAGCCGACCCCTATCAAATGGGGCACGGACGTCCGCTCGGATTACCCGCCAGCAGCTCAACGGAGACACCATGTTCGGCGCCACCTGAGGGCAACATGGCGCTTCCCCCCTCCTCCTTGCGGAAAGGCGACGCAGGGGCGTATGTAAAAAAGTCGAGTCTGTCCCTGACCGTCCTCTCGCCCTGTGCAGAGGCTCGGGGGCTGCTCTCGCAAACCTGGCTCCGGCCAAACCGTTGACAGCGTCAACATACCAGCCCGAGAAATTGGGACCCGACCGTGCACTCGGGCTACGGCCAGCTCGCATGAGGGAACAACTAGACCAGCCGAAGTGTTGCGAAGCGCACTAAGACCTCGAAGGAGTAAAATTACTCCTCCGAGGCCTCGGGGGCTACACCCGGCGGGTGCGCTCGCACGCACCCACCGGAACAGAATGCAACCGAAAAAGGCTAGTCCCCTTGCAAAAAAGTGCGGCAAAAGCCTCCAAGCGGGTATTAGTACTCCCTTGGAGGCTCGGGGGCTACTGTCGGGGACCATAATTAGGGGTACCCTCAAGGCCCCTAAATCTCAGCTGGTAACCCCCATCAGCACAAAGCTGCAAAGGCCTGATGGGTGCGATTAAGCCAAGGATCGGTCCATTCAAGGGACATGATCGCGCCTCGCCCGAGCCTAGCCTCGGGCAAGGGAAGCCGACCCCGGAGAACCTACGTCTCGCCCGAGGACCCCCCCCCCCCCCTCCAGCAACGGGCACACTATCGGCTCGCCCGAGGCCCAGTCTTCACCAAGAAGCAACCTTGGCCGCATCGCCATGCCGACCGACCAAATCGCAGGGGCATTTAATGCGAAGGTGGCCTGACACCTTTATCCTGAAGCATGCCCTCCAGTCGACAGGGCCGAAGTGACCGCAGTCACTTCGCCGCTCTACTGACCGGTCTGACAAGAGGACAGCGCCGCCTGCGCCGCTTCGACTGCTGAGCCACTCGACAGAGTTAGGCTGACAGCAGCCAAGGCCGGCCTCGGGCGTCATAAGAAACTCCGCCTCGCCCGACCCTAGGGCTCGGACTCGGGCTCGACCCCGGAAGACGGCGAACTCCGCTCCGCCCTACCCAGGGCTCGGACACGGGCTCAGCACCGGAAGACGGCGAACTCCGCTCCGCCCGACCCAGGGCTCGGACTCGGGCTCAGCCCCGGAAGACGGCGAACTCCGCTCCGCCCGACCCAAGGCTCGGACTCGGGCTCAGCCCCGGAAGACGACGAACTCCGCCTCGCCCGACCCCAGGGCTCAGACTCGGGCTCAGCCCCGGAAGAAGATGGACTCCGCTTCACCCGACCCCAGGGCTCGGACTTAGCCCTGGCCTCATCCGACGGTCTCCGCCTCGCCCGACCCAGGGGCTCGGACTCGACCGCGGCCATGGAAGACAGACTCGACCTCGACCTCGGAGGAGCCTCCACCTCGCCCAGCCTAGGGCGCGGACCGACCACGTCGATAGGAGGCGCCATCATTACCCTACCCCGAGCTGACTTAGGCTACGGGGAACAAGACCGGCGTCCCATCTGGCTCGCTCCGCCAGATAGGCAATGATGGCACCCCGCACACTCCGTGACGACGGCGGCTCTCAGCCCCCTTACGGAAGCAAGAGGACGTCAGCAAGGACTCGACAGCCCCGACAGCTGCCCCTCTCGCCAGGCTCCAGCGCTCCTCCGACGGCCACGACACCACACGAACCGGGTGCCAAAACCCCTCCGGATGCCACGATGGCATGTACTTAGGGCACTAGCTCTCCTTCGCTAGACACGTAGCACTCTGCTACACCCCCCATTGTACACCTGGATCCTCTCCTTACGCCTATAAAAGGAAGGACCAGGGCCCTCTTACAGGGGGTTGCCCCGCGCGGGGAAGGACGGGACGGCGCTCGCTCAAGGCCTCTCGTTCCCACTCCCGCGTGGACGCTTGTATCCCCCTATTGCAAGCGCACCCGACTCAGGCGCTGGGCTAACACGAAGGCCGCGGGATCCACACTCTCTTACGTCTGCCTCCCTTCGGCTACCTCCTTTCCCCCCTTCGCGTTCCGCCTTGCATCGACCCATCTGGGCTAGGGCACGCGGCGACAATTCACTCGTCGGTCCAGGGACCCCCCGGGTTTCGGAACACCGACAAGTAAAGCAAAGCAAAACACCGTGGTATTCAAGTGGGTCTTTGGACCACTTGAGAGGGGTTGATTGCAACCCTCGTCCGTGGGACGCCACAACGTGGAGTAGGCAAGTGTTGGACTTGGCCGAACCACGGGATAAACCACTGTGCCATCTTTGTATTGATCTCCTTGTGGTTATCGTGTCTTGCAAAAAACTCCTCTCTAGCCACTTGGCTTTATTGTGCTAACTCCTAATCAAGTTTTGTGGCATTAAGTTTCAAGTTTTTACAGGATCACCTATTCACCCCCCTCTAGGTGCTCTCACATACCCTAATGGAGTAAATGCCCATCGGGTATCGGGTCGTGGGTACCCATTGCCATCTCTACAGAGTATGCAACACCTCAAAAGAAGACATGAAAGAAGCATAGACATCCAAGACTCAAGAACAAAAGAAGCCCAAGGAAACAACAAAGAAATCCATGAAGTGGGCAATCAGCCGGTGCACTGGTGGCGCACCGGACAATGAACAGTAACATGTCCAGTGTGCACCGGACAGTCTGCGTAGAGGGGCCGCAACCAAGCACCCTCGGGTTGTAGCACCGGACTGTTCGATGTGCACCGGACAGTTTGGGTAACGGTCGGATCCAACGGTCGACTGCTACAGACCCCAACGGGATGCTAACGTGGCAGGGCACCGGACATTGAACAGTGCTTGTCCGGTGTGCACCGGACTGTTTGGTGCGCCTGTCAATAGAAAGTTGTTGCTTCTGTCCAACGGCTATAATTGTGGGAGGAGGCTATAAATACCCCCAACCAGCTATTTGGAGGTGTGGGAGCCTAAGAAACATACCAAGGCATGTTGTAGACATTTCCAAGTGCTCATACACCCAAGTGCTTAATAGAATCACTCGGTGATGCGTAGGTGCTTTGCAAAGTGTTTATGTTAGTTAGACCGCTTTAGTGCTTGCTCTAGGTGAACCCTATTCAGTTGAGTGGGTTTAGAAAAACCACACAACCCCTCTGCTCTTGCGCGAGCCATTGTAATTGTACCGAGTGGGGCGAGAGTCTTGCGAGACCGTGACAACTGCGTTTGTGTCACGGCTGCCACCGTGTACAGGAGGGAACGAGGCCTGCGGCGTTTCGGCTGGAAGCTCGATAGTGGAGACAGCAAGGAGCGTCCGAGAGGAGCCGGAAGCGGAGCACCACTTGCGCGTGGAGAAGGCCCATGGCTCTCTACGGAGTTACTTGACCGAGGTGCTTGGCCCTCGCGTGGGCTACCCTTTGCGTAGGGGCACCAAAAAGGATTAGTCAGAACCTTGCGTGGTTCTGGATACCTCGGTAAAAATACTGGCGTCATCCATGAGAGTTTGGGTCTCTACCTTGCTCTTTACCTTTCACGTTTATATTAAGCATTTAAGTTTCAATCTTGTCTTTCTAGTCAGATTATTTAGGATTGAAACTTAGCCTTTGCGGTAGAGATAGCAACACTTAGACAAAACCTAGTTTGCACATTCTAGATTATTTATTTGCATAGGTTTTGCTCTAGGGATTTAATTGTGGCCTAGTTTAGAGAGAAATTTTTAGATGTCCTAATTCACCCCCTCTTAGGTGTCACCGTTTCTTTTAAGAAGGAAGGTGAGGATTTCTTTGATACTTATTCACCTGTAGCTCGATTGACCATAATTCATGTGCTACTTTCTTTGGTTGCCTCTCAAGGTCTTCTCGTCGGATGTTAAGACAACATTCCTAAATGGAGAGCTAGATGAGGAAATTTACATGGGCAACCAACTGGGTTTATAGCAAATGATCAAGAAGGCATGGTGTGTAAATTATTGAAATCTTTATATGGTCTAAAACAAGCACCTAAGCAATGGCATGAAAAGTTTGATAGAACTTTGACATCTGCCAGCTTTGTTGTGAATGAAGCAGACAAATGTGTATACTATCGGTATGGTGGGGGCGAGAGAGTAATTTTATGCCTGTATGTTGATGGCATTCTAATCTTAGGGACGAGTCTTGATGTGATTAAAGAGACAAAAGACTTTCTATCTAATAATTTTGAAATGAAAGATTTGGGAGAAGATGATGTTATTCTTAATATTAAGCTACTGAGAGAAGGCAATGGTGGGATCACACTTTTGCAATCCCATTATGTGGAAAAGGTTTTGAGTCGCTTTGGTTTTAGCAAATGTGAACCTTCTCCAACACCTTATGATCCTAGTAAGCTATTGAAGAAATATCTAGGGATCAATTGAGATATTCCCAAATAATTGGTTCACTCATGTATTTAGCTAGTGCTATGAGGCCTGGCATCTCGTTTGTTGTGAGCAAAATTAGCCGATTTGTTTCAAATCCGGGAGATGATCACTAGCGTGGTCTTGAGAGTTTGCGCTATCTAAAGGGTACTATGAGTTTAGGCATCTATTATACCGGGTATGCAACAGTACTGGAGGGTTATTGTGATGCAAACTAGATACCTAATGCTGATGAGATATATGTCACAAGTGGATATGTGTTTTCACTTGGAGGTGGCAGTGTTTCATGGAAGTCTTGCAACCAGACCATCTTAACGGGGCCGAATATGGAAGCAGAATTCATGGTATTAGATATCGCTTCAGTTGAGGCTGAGTGGCTTCGTGAACTCCTTATGAATTTACCGGTGGTTGCAAAAACCTGTGCTGGCTATTTTCAAGAACTGTGATAATTAAGATAAATAGTTCTAAGGATAATATGAAGTCGACAAGGCACATAAAGAGGCACTTGAAATATGTCAGGAAATTGAGAAACTCCAGAGTAATAGCGTTGGACTATGTCCATACGTCTAAAAATCTGGCAGATCGATTTACTAAGGGGCTATCACGTAGTGTGATAGATAGTGCATCAAGTGAGATGGGCTTGAGACCCACCTAAAGTTTATCAACCTCGTCTATGTGATCGGAGATCCCGTGAATTAGAATGGTGAAACAAGCTAGTGGTAGACTGAGAGGAAAGACCCTTAATAAGGCTCATTTCAGATGCATATCTTTCCTTACTGTAAGGTAGGTTGGTGTTTACACCTTAATATGTTCCAAGTGGCTCTGTGAAGCAAAGATGTTGTCCTACAGAACACCTTTAGAGGAACATACCTATACGGGTTAACTGCTAGTCACAGTTTATGAGATCTGGGTGGTCTCTAGATACCCATGAAAAGCTATGGCGTTTGACTTATATGCTCCAACCAGAGGGGATGCGTTCGACAATCTAGTACCGATAAAGAGATTAGATGAAACATATTCCATGCAAAACTGCCAATTCAAGGCCTGGGCCATTGTGTAGTTGTGGTTAAGTGTAGTCTAGGTTCTAGGTGGATGTTTAACTTAATCGTCTCCATTTAAACACCAATATATCAAACATTTGAGATGATGAGAGCATTTTAGTGTGACTTAGCATTTTGGTGGGGATTGTTGGATTAATGTGGGCTTGGCCCAAATTAATATTCAATAAAGTCAATGCTAATGGCCCACTTTAATGCTATGGTGTACTAATAATTTAGTACCATATTAGAAGTTCAAGGGACAAATCAATCAACTTAAATGGGTGGAGCATTGGTGCATCTATTGAGAAGTTGAGAAAAGGATGAAGGACTACCACACGTACGCGCCACCGCTGACCGGGCCGTGATTCGTGGTAGATCGGACCTTGGTCCGAATATTCCTTCCCCATTTTGCCTGGAGTGATGACCATCATGACCGTCGTCTATTTCCTGTCTTATGACTAGTAACGAACGTCAGTTTCTGGCTCTAATGGCTCGTCGGTTTCTAGCTCTAGTGATGCTACCGTTACTGTCTGTTGCCCTTCTCTCCTCCCTCTATCTGTGTATAAGTATGGAGGAGGAGGAGGACGCTCTTCCGTTAGATGCACAATCTCTTAGACGCGTTGCAATCAGCACATTCTCGTCCCACCTTCTGCGAGCACAGAGAGAGTGAGAGAGCAGGCCTCCAAAATCGCCGTCAGCAGAGGTACATTTGCATGAGTGTGTGGGCGATCAAGTTTTTGGGGAGCGTACTCGTGACTGCTCGCTTCGTCCGCTCAACCAACACTG
The DNA here is from genome assembly GCA_029449295.1 of Zea luxurians. Taxonomy (NCBI): domain Eukaryota; kingdom Viridiplantae; phylum Streptophyta; class Magnoliopsida; order Poales; family Poaceae; genus Zea; species Zea luxurians. The sequence goes on from JAOPSE010000008.1 coordinate 117,743,418, forward strand.
ATCTGATTCTTCGTTATGTGCGGGCGATCAAGTTTTATGTGAGTAGTGATACACACATGCACATACATGTCATCACATACATCACACTGGTTTTCTGGATTAAATTAAAAATGATAACGCCTAATTTTTTAACAGGTTTATCTGTAAAGCATCAACTCCGCTTGGTGCAAAAATTAATGAGTGAGCCAAGGAATTTTATCCTATTCGCTTGATAGAGCTGAGCTCAACTCTTTTGAATACTTTGGTAACCACTGTCCTCTTCATCTTCCCACTCCAGTTGTGTTTCATCAGTGCATCATCATTATTTATCATTCATGTGATTCATTGCATGATCATTATCAATTTGTTTCTTTATTTGCATGGACATGAATTGTTACAAAATGCTGCCCTCGCACTCCTGTGGACACCATAGTTGGCACATGTTCTGGGATCTATGCTTATTATTGCTTGGATACTTATGGAGGCAAGTAAAAGAATAATCTTAAGGGTCCATTCGTATCGACCGGATAGGCCTGTTTCCAGGCTCCTTCCAGGTGGAATAAATTGGTTCGGTTTGGAATTCGGTAGGAGCCATTTCAACCGTTCATTTAGGCCTGAACTTGAAGCAAAACAGACCCGGTTTGAACTTTCCCCTCCCTCCATGGCCCTGGAACAAAGCCTTGTGTTGTCTTCTTCAGACAGAATCCTGGCCACGATAGCGCAATTTCACTAGGTTTGAGTGAACTACCTGGATCCACTCTATTTGGGCCAAGAATAAAAATAGACCTGTTTTCAAACCGTAACAAATGAACGGGCCCTAAAGATATTTCAAATTACTCCTTGTTCTTTGGTTAGATGATATTTCCAAACCCATTTGTTGAGGTGCAAGACAATCCTGGGTTTACCTGTTCATTCTCCAAATGGTTGATCAATCATGGTTTTCCACTTCTTCCAAGTTTGATCCTAACCATTCCTTATGTGATTTAATGTTTTTAGTTTATGTTTTAGTTTATGATTGTCGTGTCTTTATGACAAATTCGGACCACATGATGGTCTTGTTCCCAGCGACAATGGCGAGTGTGTCGCTGGTTGAGACGAATAGCGTGGTGCTGCGGATGTCCTCAACGACGCTGGTGATCGGTGTAGTGGGACTGTGCTCCCTGCAGGATCCAAAAAAAGAGCCAAAGTTGAAACAATGCAAGAGACTGAAATAATGTGGTGTGTTAAAATCCTGAATTGCAACATATGTATATACTTTGTTTGAGAATACCTTTGTTCTTTAATTTATTTCCATGGACATGGTTTTTGTTTGTGGGGCGTCATGTCAATTCTATCGATTCGAATACTATATATTATTTGTAGATCATTGTAGAATATAATTTTCTTGTATGATATAAAATTTTGAAACATGTTTAAACAACTATATTATTTAAATAAAATCTATCTATATAATATATAGAAACCATTTGTAAGGCACGTGCACCTAACTAATTGGTAAAGATGAGAAAATTATATAGACCTTTTTTGAACAAAATTAAGATTTTTTGTTTTTTCATTAAGAGCATCTCCAACAATGTGTCTAAATAGATATATTTTATAGAATTTAGACACCAATAAAAAATTCAACTTCAACAGTAAAGTCCTAAATCAAGTGATTAACTAAAATCTATTAATCTACTTTATTTGTTTGAAAATGAACGTTACGTGAAGTTCGTTTGTTTAGATTTAAATATAGGACAATCTAATAAGGTGTAGTATATTCGTGACATTTTAAGAGATGACCTATTTTTTATATTTTTTATAAAATATATATTATTGGAGCAGTTTTTTAGCTTAAGACGTATAATTTAATTTGAGCATTGAGATAAGTCTCTAAGAGCAGTTTTTTAACACGTGTCATTGAAGTGGTTTTCGTAGAGAAAATATTAGTTAATAGTTAAATATAAATATCCCCGAACGACGAAGCCCCGTCGATTCCCTACTCAAACGCAGCCGCCGAGCGCCTCTCGCCCTACAGGAGGCACCCCTACAGAACCCAACCCAAAAGCGCCGGCGGCAAACAGAACCCAACCCAAAGCGCCGGCGGCAAGCGAAGAGAAAGCGCCGGCACTAATCCGACGATGGACGCGTCGGCCGGCGGCGGCGGCAACTCCCTGCCGACCACTGGCGCGGACGGGTCGAAGCGCCGCGTCTGCTACTTCTACGACGCGGAGGTGGGCAACTACTACTACGGGCAGGGCCACCCGATGAAGCCGCACCGCATCCGCATGACCCACGCGCTGCTCGGCCGCTACGGCCTCCTCGACCAGATGCAAGTGTTCCGCCCTCACCCTGCCCGCGACCGCGACCTCTGCCGCTTCCACGCCGACGATTACGTCTCCTTCCTCCGGTCCGTCACCCCCGAAACGCAGCAGGACCAGATCCGCGCGCTCAAGCGCTTCAACGTCGGCGAGGACTGCCCCGTCTTCGACGGTCTCTACAGTTTCTGCCAGACGTACGCGGGGGGCTCCGTTGGCGGCGCCGTCAAGCTCAACCATGGCCATGATATCGCCATCAACTGGGCCGGCGGACTCCACCACGCCAAGAAGTGCGAGGCCTCCGGGTTCTGCTATGTTAATGACATTGTCCTCGCCATCCTCGAGCTCCTCAAGTACCACCAGGTATTCCAAATCTCGACGAATTTTTGATTTTTTTGAATCTATAGTTGGATTGGATGGATATAATTACCCATGTTTTGTAAACTGTAATTGCACGGCAGCGCGTTCTGTACGTGGACATTGATATCCACCACGGGGACGGCGTGGAGGAGGCTTTTTATACCACAGACCGGGTGATGACAGTCTCATTCCACAAGTTTGGAGATTATTTCCCTGGGACAGGGGACATTCGTGATGTTGGGCACTCAAAGGGTAAATATTACTCCCTGAATGTTCCCCTGGACGATGGTATTGATGATGAGAGCTACCAGTCGTTGTTCAAGCCAATAATGGGCAAGGTGATGGAGGTCTTCAACCCTGGTGCAGTCGTGCTCCAGTGTGGTGCGGATTCATTGTCGGGTGACAGGTTGGGCTGTTTCAACCTCTCTATTAAGGGTCACGCAGAATGTGTAAGATTTATGAGGTCCTTCAACGTCCCGCTGTTGCTGCTTGGTGGTGGTGGGTATACCATAAGAAACGTTGCACGGTGTTGGTGCTACGAGGTATGTATTCCTTACGGGGAAAACACACATTTGTTATGCCTTTCCAGTTTCCACTTTTCTGTTGTTTGTTATTCCATTAATTCCAATAAACCTTGTGTTCTGTCAGAGGTCATCTATAGACATCGGACAGTTAGGGGCAAAATGCCAAAGATTTTCTTTCCTTCAATATTTTGCATTGTTTTCATGAAATAGGATCATGATTAATTATTGATTAGGAAGATTCTGTAAAACAAGGATAGCTTGCTTAGATGTTAAGTAAGCCTCTCCATGACAATTATCTTGCTTGGCCTCAACGGCCATCTTTCACGTCTCTCTCGCTCGCCTACTCCCTGCGCTGCTGGGGGTACACACTCCGATCATCGATCTCCAGCCCTTAGTAACCAGGTTCTTGGATTGACGGGGTCGAGAAACAGGAACGTGGTAGGTGGTACAATACTTATTTTTTTAACACTACGGAGACAAGATTGTTCCTGCGTTCCTAGAACAAAGAACATGGACAAGTTTCAGATTCCTGGTTTCAAAGCTCCAACTTGCATAACTTATGCAACCGCGGTAGGATTCTATATCCTATCAATCTAGTATTGGAGGTGCCGGTGACGATGACTCTGAGAAGCAACGTCAATCCTACCACCGTGAAGGGCCCAACGGACGTCATTATGTAGCTGGCCAATTTCTCCACCCTCACGTCGTCACTAGAGCATCGACATGCGTCTTCCTCTATGGGCGCCATGTACCTAGGTTTCCCCTATGGGATGTTCTCATTCTTCTCCACTACCACTGTTGTGCCATCCTCCACCACCCTGCCCGCCGCTCTTAGCTGAATCGTCCTGTGTACTGCGACAGCCAATGCTGTCCCATCTGCCTCTCTTCCCATCTTAGCAGATCAACTTTCCCTCCCTGCCATCCCTGCAGCTAACATTTCTATAAGGGCCGTCGTTCTCATCTACATGTGTGCCCTCCACTGTTGTCGCTATTGGCGTGGTCGTCTCCATGACATGTTCCATGTGGGGCTGCTTGAGCCGTTTTGTGGGGACCCCCCGATGACTCATGCACCCATGTTTTGTGGGGACCCCTGATGACTCAGGCACCCATGCCGCCTATACAGGATAGCCAACTACTTCCTAAGCCAGATCGTGTTTTGCGTGCCCAACTATGCTGGGTGTCTGGCACGTCCTCGTTCAGTTGCGTGGCCTGCCCAACGATGACACTGTTGAAGTGTATAAGTGGATTGACTACCTTCTACCATCAACTTAATCTTTTGGGTTCAACTGGTTAGTGCGTCCATTCTAACATGGTATCAAAGCCAGAGGTCTCGAGTTCGAATCCTGGCGGAGGCTTTATTTGTGCCTCCACCTATTTATTTCCACGTTTGCGCCTTTCTCTCTAGCTGCATGTGAGTGGGGGTGTTGAAGTGTATAAGTGGATTGACTACCTTTTCCCATCAGCTTAAGCTTTTGGGTTGAACTGGTTAGTGCGTCCATTCTAACAGACACCACTTGAGAGTGCTAATAATTCAAGGACCTCTACCCTAATGTCCAACTCGAGGTTGAGCTGCTTGAGGAGGCGGGGAGATGTTATGGTCAGCGTTACCAAATATTTTTCTTCATCAAATATTTTGCATTGTTTTCATAAAATAGGATCTTGATTGATTCTTGATTATGAGGTTTTCATAAAAATAAGGATAGCTTGCTTAGAGATCAAGTAAGCCTTTCTATATAAGGAGAGATTTCACACGCCTATTCCCTGTGTACGACCACAACTCCTCTGTGCCGTCGAAGGTACACGTCCCGACCATCGATCTCCTAGTCGTACAACTTCCGCAGCTGTGGTAGGATTCCGGATCCTATTACCTTGTCTGATTAATTATTTGAAATTGTTAAGTTTATTGAGAGTTTAACGCTTTGTATGAACTTTTTTCCCTAACTGCATTGAAATTATTGGAATTAATATAATAACAAACAACAATTGTAGTGCCCACTGCCTTAGAATATGCAGGATGAAATTTATGAATACTCACATAAAAGTATTATTTCAAAGGAAAACAAATAGCCTTCTAAATCATGCTACGTATGTGTTATACATATGCTGTATTCTTCAACTTTACATATAACATTTTATTCAAGTACATATGTGTTGTCGATTTGTAACTTTGTAGATAATTGATTTTCCAGCGTTCCCTTTTGCTCCCTTTGAAGCACCATCTGCATTGCTGTCCATGTCTCCCCTTGTGTTTGTGCTGTGAACCCAGTAAAAAAAAAATCTACCTTCTGTCTGCAAAGTAAACTACATATTATGTTTTCTAGCTGTGTTCCAAATTTATTTTTTTGTTAGGATATTTTTATTTGTCCTAATATGTTTTTGATGTTTATTAGGATATATCAGAGCAATATTTGAAATACCAAGATGACAGTTTTTTTTGAATTAGTTATCTATGCAGTACAATAGTTTCTCAATGTCTTCTTTTTTGGAATGCGTCATCTTGTTTTAAAGAATTTATTTGTACCATGTTGTTGACTTTCTACTTGTTGAGTTCTGACAAGTACTGTTACCTAATTTTGTAAATAGTTTCAAGATGTGTTTTAAATTTACTAAGATGTCACAAAAAATGTTCTTTTTGCTATTTACTGCATTATAGGCTCTTCGCATTTTTAATTATATATGAATAGCTTATGTGTTAACGGAACACTTATTTTTTCTTTAAAGATTATATCTCTTCAAGTTCCAACGTAATTCCATTATACTCTTTTCATGTTGTTCAATGATTAGGATTGAGACTACTATTGTTATTTCAGATATGCATTCTAATCTCACCAATTTAAAGCCTTTGAGTAACTGTTCTTACCTTTTCCATATTTGTTGAGCAGACAGGAGTTGCCCTTGGTCATGAGCTCACTGACAAGATGCCACCTAATGAGTACTATGAGTATTTTGGTCCAGATTACACTCTACATGTCGCTCCAAGTAACATGGAGAATAAAAACACACGGCATCAATTGGATGACATAAAATCAAAACTTCTAGATAATCTTTCAAAACTCCGACATGCTCCTAGTGTTCAGTTTCAAGAGCGACCTCCTGAGGCTGAGTTACCTGAGGTGAGGATTCTGTTACAAGAAAAAAATTTAATTGCATGATGTTGCTTTATCCTTTAAAATAAGCCAGGAACAAATACAAGGCATATTTAGTAGAGCTAGTGTTGACAATACTAAATAATTGCACATACCGAAGTCTATTGAACAGAACTAGTAAGAAAATCTGAAAATGTAGTGGAATTTCAGATTTTTTCTCAAACAATGTAGGTGTGTGTCATTTCATTAAGAAAGGAAATCTTACAAACGGGAGGGCTAGAGGCAACCTTCCCAACACACCCTACTCACTAATTCATAGCTAAAAAGAAAAGAAATTTGTGCCATGGCAAAAATAAAGCCCCCCTCCCCCCTAGTTAGTGATGGGGACATGGCTATTGACAATTGTGACTAATATATAGCACCACTGTTTAAACTATATGGATAATGGCATTGCTTGCTTCTGCTTTCTTTCTGGGTAAATAACTAAAATACTCTGGTCAAACATTCCTGGTCCTAGGGCTGGTATAGTTTTGTCCTACTCATGTTGGCATAGTGTTGCCGGCATTTCCTTTTCTGCCATTTATTGTCAATTGTTGTATAGTTCTGTTTGTATGCCTGGAACTGAATTAGAAACCGGACTGGGCCACCAGTTGAGCTGCAAAAACTGGAAGAAAATGAAAAAAAAGGGGGGGGGGCAGTGTAAAGAACATGGGCTCTACCATGTGTACCGTGTACCCACAATGCAAACAGATGGAAGACAGAGGAAGTCTAGTGTCATTCTAAAACTGCAGTCCCTGCTGCAAAGGTGCAATTATATGGAGAAACTAACTCGGACGGTAGGAAAAAGACTGCCCCCATCGTATTATAAGAAAAGGCTCAATCGGAGCCTCGATTGAGAAAGGTCATGAAAGCTGGTCCCTCGTGCATCATGAGGGTCCGCCCCCTATAGGCCAAATCTTTACTCATGCTTTGAAGCTCTCCCAGCCCCTACACGAGGATCCACCCCATAGGCCAGTCCATCTTGTGTGCACACAACTAGGGGGTGACCTTTTTTAACCTCAGCATGAAATTTGCTCTTACTGGGATTCAAACTTAGGGACTAAGACCATCTAACCAACTCAGCTAGAGGCCCTTTCGCAACTATATGGAGAAACTACATAACACCTTCGAAAGCAAAATTGCAACTCTGAAAAAGAAGGGGGAAATAAAAGAACCCTTAATAGTCCAACACACCACCAAAGATAATCAAATTGCCATGAAGTGCATCTACAAAATTGGAACAGCTTAAAAAATTGGATAATGCAACTCAATAAACACAAAAAATGTAGCCTAAGGAAATATGCAATTCGTAGATGAAAACAAATGAAAAATTCCACAAAAGCCTCATCCCATCTCCATGGCTGCCACTAAGAGTCTATGACCCAAGGAGTATTCTGTATCTCACAAATAATTAAGTCAACATATTGTGGCTAATTTTTATTCATGTTTGGTATAGCAAGATGAAGACAAAGAGAATCCTGATGAAAGACATGATGCTGATTCTGATGTGGAGATGAATGATGCCAAACCTTTGCAGGACTCTGGGAGGTATTTGTTATTGTTTTCTCATGTAATTTGTAGCAGCAATCACTTCAGGTGGCTATATTGTGTGTTCTATTTTGTGCAATTTTCTAACATAGGAGGGGGGATTTAAGAATGAAGAAAGAATCTGTTGAGACACATGCAATTGGTCAGATGGCTCTCTAATTTAACGCGTGTTTAATTTAATGATGTATCCATGACATTTCAAATGTTTTTTTGGTATGTAAGGTCATGTACAACCCTATTTAATACGGGGTTTCTTAAGGGGTCTCTGTGGTGTGAATTAAAAAAATACAAGAGGCCGTCTCTATACGATTCTTCATACATATTATCTCTTAACTGCATATGATCTAGGGGTTTAGTTGTATCGTGCCGTCTCTTAGTTGTCTCTTGTACTTGAAAAACCGATCCATGGTCTTAAAGTTGTCATGCCCTACGGTGTACTTGAACTAGAAGGCATGTAAGAACTATTGGCATGTGTTTGTTTCTAGGACATGGTGGGATGAGATACACTCCCCAATTTCTAGGGATGGGCAGTCCTTGTTTTCTATTTGGTTGAGGGGATAGGACAATCCCTGTTTTCCTTTTGGTAGTAGGGATAAGGGGGGATGGGATGGATGATGTATTTGACATCGTTAGTCACTATTTAGTGGGACCCATGTGTCAATATTTTTATTTTTTATATAAAAAATCTTTCACCCAACACCAATGGTCTCGACTGTCAATCTCTTAATTTTTATATAAAAAATCTTCCTCCCAACCCCATGGGTTTCGAGTGGCATCGCCTCTACATGACCTCCATGAACCCGAGCAGCATCGCTGCCATGTCCCATGTCATGCGTGAGAGCTTGCCGTTGTGCCCCCACACCCTACATGTGGGAGCTTGCTGCTGGCGCCACATGTAGAGCTCAAGGACAAGGACCCCACACACAAGATTGGGCCAGTTCCACGAGTTTTAGTTGTCATGAGCTTGGGACCTACGATCTCATTGGGAAAGGGGGTGGAAGAGCTTGGGACTTATGAGCTTGTTAGGGGAGGCTCCTGCTCAGTCGCTCGTTAGAGTGCCCATCTGTCCATTACCCTTGTTGTGTGTCTATCACCCGCACACTATGAGATGGGTGAGGACATGATCGCCTTTAGGGGCAATATTCTCCTTAGGCGCCTGCTCGTTTTCTAGGGATAGAGGTGCCCCGCATTTGGGGGCAATATTCTCCTTAGGGCTTGTTTGGTTAGAAGGGGATTTATGACCAATGGATTTCTACTCCCTTCCTCTACTTCTATGGTGACCATTGATTGGCAAGTGCTGGGATATGAAATGAGGGACCTCCAGCAGCTAGAATTGCCATTCACTCATGACGAAATTCGGTGTACTGTCTTCTCCATGCCGTCTGACAAGGCACCGGGTCCAGATGGCTACACGTGTGCCTTTTTTAAGACATGTTGGGGCATCATCGGGAATGATTTGACAGCCGCACTCAACTATCTATACCAACTTAATTCCCAAGGATTCAAGTTGTTAAGCTCAGCTAATATTGTTCTACTCCCAAAGAAAACCGAGGCTCTTAAGATCACAGATTTTAGGCCTATCAGCCTTATTCATAGTATTGCTAAAATCCTCACCAAGCTACTGGCCAACAGATTTGCCCCCACCTAAATGCTATGGTTTCCAACTGTCAGAGTGCCTTCATCAAGAAAAGAAACATCCACAATAATTTCCTTTATGTGCAACCCACCATTAGGGAAATGCACAAGCATAAGACGCCTGCATTCTTCATGAAGCTCAACATCCATAAGGCTTTTGACACAATCAACTGGAGCTACCTCATCGAAGTCCTACATGCTCTGGGCTTTGGTTAGCGGTGGCGTGAATGGGTGCCCATCCTCTTCCGCACGACCACCTCCACAATGCTCATAAACGGCCGACCAGGTCCAAACAAAACTTTACCATGTCAAGGGGGTGCGCCAGGGAGGTCCCCTCTCGCCATTGCTATTCATCCTAGCTATGGACCCTTTTCAACACATACTTGACCTGGCAACCGACCAAGGCACACTATCCCCATTGCCCCATGAGACGGACAACTAGATTGAGAACCTCGCTATACGCGAATGATGGGGCCATTTTTCTAAACCTGGTCGGACAGGACATGCAGCCAGTTGTGGCGATTCTCCAGGCTTTTTGGGCAATTCTCTGGCCTCCACATAAACATGGAAAAAGGTCTGTACACCCAATATGTTGTAAGGACGTCGATCTAGACCATGTCCTTGAGCCCTTCAACGGGGTCAAGAATCCTTCCCCTGCCGCTACCTTGGCCTGCAGCTTCATACGTGCCCCTTAAAGAATCTACACGTTCAACCGCTCATCGAACGAATTGCTCAGAGACTTCCTGGTTGGAAAGGAAAGTGGCTAAATAGAGCTGGCCGTCTCACTATTGTCTCTTCGGTCCTCTCTTCCATACCAACCTATCATCTGACGGTGTTCCCACTTGCGGTCTGGGCTCGTAAGCGAATGGACAGAATCAGAAGATCCTTCTTTTGGAAAGGGAAAGAAAACACTAACAAAGCTCACTGTTTAGTGAATTGGACAACGGTCACAAGACCGAAGGACTTGGGCAGGTTAGGGATTCTGGACCTTGATAAATTTGGCAGAGCTTTATGCCTTAGTTTGTTGTGGCAGGAATGGGTGGATGACACCAAACCATGGGTTGGCATGGATACCCCGACAGACGACACTGATCGAGCACTTTTCACCGCCTCAACAAAGGTTGTCATTAGAGATGGCCATAAATGCCGTTTCTGGCATGACACATGGCTTGATGGAGAGACGCCACGCCACTTAGCACCTAGTATCTTTGTGATGTCCAGGATGAAAAACAGATCAGGCTACATGGAGCTCCGAGATAATCACTGGATCAATGCACTGCGAGGCCGAATCACCACTGCAGCCCAGATACATGAGTTCGTCTCCCTTTGGAACAGAACCCAGGACACTCACCTTAGACCTGGCATGATGGACTCCATTCTCTGGAGATCGACGACATACAGAACATCTCCACTTGCTCATCATGCCATATTCAGTTTAGAGGCTCTTTCGGGCCTTTCCGGTCCGGCCTAATCTGGAAAGCACATGCTGAAAACAAGTGCAAGGTTTTCGCATGGACAATGGCAAGGGAGAAAGTACTCAACGCGGAAAATTTACAAAGAAGGGGCTGGCCTCACCAAGATCACTGCGCTCTATGCAATGGGTCAATGGAGACATGTATCCATTTGGCATTGCTTTGCCCTTTTGCCAAATCAGTTTGGAGCCTCACCCTGGCTTGGGTGCATTTTGACGAAAATCTAATCATTCCGTCGAAGGAGCCTAGCAAGCTGATCCGGTGGTGGGAGGAATCCCATGCCAAGATTCCGAAAAGTGAGAGGAGGCAATTCAATGGGGTAGTGATTTACACTATTTGAAACATCTGGAAAGAACGGAACAGAAGGATCTTCATTGGCGCTTTTGAAACGGCAGCACAAGTTGCCCCTAGAGCGAAAGAGGACATCGAGCAACAGATAAGGGCCTTAACCTGGGAAGTGTAAATTCTTTTATTTTGGTTTTATTGCACCTTTGCCCTGTTGTGAGGGAGCTTTTTAAATTTAACCATGTATATAAACTCTTTCCCTATCTTAATTGAAAGGCAGAGCTCCTGCCATTGCGCTTAAAAAAAGGACGTGGCTTCTATCGTCTTCTCCGACGAAGCAGTAGTAAGGTTTGATCTGATCCCCTGGTTATGGTTACACTCCTCAAGGATGTCTCAGCTCTGATTCCTTAACCCAACTTGGCGAGATGGCGTCAGAGAGGAACTGGGGTGTTGTTGTATACGACCTGTGGACTGTGGTTGCAACAATGTAATTTTTTTATCAGGTTCCTATATGTAATTGGCCCTCGTTATGGGTATGAATGAATGAAATCACCCCTTCTAAAAAAGGTGAAATTGCTTATCCTTTTTAACGAACTTTTTATAGGTATGATTACAAAACAAGTTCAAATTCTACTTCATTATAATGTTCTATTAAACATGAATAAATCTAAAAATATATATGGTCAGTTATTACATATGTTTTTAACAAATGCTTCAGATTTGAGATGTTTGACTAAGAATTAGCCATGTGTACTTAATATGAGTGATTTTATATATTTTTATTTTAGTGTTTTTCAACTAATTGGTTTGTCATTTCTTTATGCTCATATATGAATATTTATGTATGTAAGGGCTAGTTTGGAAACTTAAATCCCTCCGGGATTCCCGGTGATTGAGTGGGAAATTCTCACCCAATCACCGGGAATCCCGGAGGGGATTTAAGTTTCCAACTAGCCCTAAATGTGTTAAAATGTCATGAACAGAGGTTGCTCTGATCTTTAAGTATGATTTTGAAGTTAGTGTGAACAAAGTTCTATTTGGCACATTTGTTTATATTCCTGTCTCTGCCCTGGCTTTTCATTCAAGTGTTGTACAACCTTAGGAAAGGAAAGGTATTGAAAATATAGTTGGCTGAAAAAATTGAAACTGTGGCATGTAATTATATATTGTTGATTTTACTCAATGTCAAAAGAAATACTTGTGACCAATATTGTCCACATTGGTCTCGTTCGGTTTTCAACACACAAACATTCATATTTATAACTGAGACAATCCGCATTCAGATTTGTATACAACATGACCATGTACGCCTCTGTTTTTGAAGAAAAATGTGAAAACAGATACGGAGCGACTAATATCCATTTGTATACTATATTGCACCCCTATGCTGGTGTAACATATACCAATGCACATGGTACAGTTCTGTTCCTTACTATACCTTTGACAGTTGGGATCAGCTACCCTGAAGGTGTTGTAGTGTGCGATGTGTTCATGTGGTATGGCTTGACATGAAACCTGACTTGAGAGACAAAAATGCTGTGCCAGGACCATACGGGACTGGAATCAGCTCCTTTGTGGCAAACATAATTTTATACACCCATATGACTTGATGGCTAAACTGTAGGACAGCATCTTTGCCTTGTTTTTCCTTTCACATCTAGTTATGAATCTGGAGATGACTTAGATATTAGTGGAGATTGTCAAATACCTACCCCCACCCTGTTGCTTTCTCTCATGTACAGTGTGGCAGCATCTGATATAGTCACTGGGTAACTTATACCTTGCTATTAGGTTTCTGAGATTGATAGGACTATGCATATGCAGCAAAAGAGTTACAGTAAAGAGTAGTTTCTGTTGTGATGCTTGAGATTGATCGAAGTCTTTTGCAAGTTAAATTTCTCGAATATTTGCATGCTAGTAATATGCTTTACATAGGATCTGTTGTAATGGTCCCTTGTGCTTTAGTAATTCCTATGTTTCCTGGCAGTTCATGACTCCATTCTTCATTAATCTGTTCTACTGATTCTTGTTGGAGCAATTATAGGCTTCTAGCAAGAACATCTTCCTGATAAACTTTTCTTTTTCTCTAGTTATATATCATTCCCCATTACTCACATTCTTGTTTTTGTACTGTACAGGATGTCAATAGTGTAGCTGCAGAACATTCTAGAGGCACTGGACCTGTGGCTGATGGAGTTGGTTCCTCGAAACAAACCTTTGTAAGTGCTATTTTATCAGAACATTAAATACATCAACAGCTGCAAGGTGTCCATGCTTAGCGTGGTCCGGTGTACCAAATCATATTTTTATACAGTTATATATTGTTGCATGCAGCCGAATGCCACTAGTCGAATGGCCATAGATGAACCAAACGCTCTTGAGAGTTGAGCAAGAGGGTTCAAACAAATTGCAGGACCAACCATCGATGCACCTCAAGTAGCTAATGTCATCTGTAGCCTGTCGATTCTTTTGCGCAAATTCATTGACTGTAGGCAAGCCATGCGTGGACTGAAGCAGGGAGCAGAAGCAAGTGCTCGACCAAGAAGTTGTGCATCTGAAATCTATATTTTTTGCGCGTCATATTTGTATTACCGACAGTTGCAAACGATGGTTTAATCATGGAAAATTTGTCTTTCCACCCTTGGCTTCTGCAGTGGAAGGGGCTGATTTCGTAGTATGCATCAATTATGCATTTTGTCCATAACCACGTGTCCTAAAATTCCCCATCCCCAAATGAAGTGGGTAGTCCCCTACGGGTTTTGAATACCCAACAGTTTTAAGAGAGGGAAGCAGCCCGATGGCAAAAAAGCAACGAGGTGTACGGCATCAGATTCGCAAATCCACGCAAGAAAGCATGTGCTTTCTGCCATCACTTTAGCACGCAGAGGATAATTTGGCAGGTACCGTTATAGCAAAAAAAAGACTCCTAAACCGCTACAGAGAAGGGTAGGAGGAGACGGAAGGGAGCCGTTAAACCGTTAAAGGCCGTCTCAGGCGAGTAGGGATGGCATCGGGCTCGGGTCCTATATTTTTTCTCTGGGCTCTCATATTCGTCTTCTGAGTCTTCCTCTTGAGTCATATACTCTTCCTCTCGGGTCCGATATTCTTCCTCTCGAGTCCTATACTCTTCCTCTTGGGTCCGATATTCTTCCTCTAGGGTCCTATATCTAAATTTAACAATTCCTGAACCCCTTTTATCTTTTCTGTATCGTGGATCATCAAAATAAGAAAAAATAGCCACCTCGGAGAGCAAGCCTGGTCTTGCAAATGAATTGAAATGAAGTAGTTGTTTATTTAAAAGCAAGGAAAGATAGCAGTTAAGGAATATCGGATCGGGTTGCTCGGGGAACAGGATCTTAATGATCAAAGAAGTGATTCAAAGAAAAGTGCCGGTAATGTAATGGTACTCCGCGCCATGGCTCTCGTACTTAGGAATGATTGGGTTGTCCCTTCACTCAGAAGATAGGGTTGTTTCTTGCTTTGGTTGAATCAACCCTTCACTCGGGCTCCTTCCTATTGATCCCCTTCTTCTATAGACAGACCCCCGGCTAGGGCAGCAACGTTTTAAAGAAATACGAACAGTTTGGTTTTCAGTGAGCCCGCTTCTTATTCTTAGTGATAGGTTTCTAAAGTATCTATCGCTATGTGCCCCTCCCCGGAAAAAAACAAATAGGCTCGGGCAATTATCAGCTTAGGGACAGCAAGCGGATAGTAGATTTTGCGCATCTTTCTCCCCGGGGCATACTATAGTATCACATCGTAGACCCCCACCCCAACTCTATCTTCCTTATCAGTGAACCAGAACATAGTGCATAGGTACTCTTCGATGCTGCGAGGACGAGACGAGGTGACATACTACGATCACGCACTGAAGTTCTGCCCTTCGGCTCGGCATATGGAACCTCTCAACTGCTCCCTCGGGATAGGTAGGCCCATCCCCCACCCCTCCTTTCCCGAGAGGCGGCTGGGCTGTGCTTCCCCAGCGGCCACCCACACCCAGTGGCGGCAGAAAACGAAAAAGGGTGGGCTCCGCGCAGTTCGCGTTTTATTGTAATTGTAAAGAGAGAGCTTTTCATTCTCTTATAGAAGCCCGCGTCCACGCGAGTAAAGCCCTGCGAAGCTGCAGGGAGCACTGAGCAATGAGGGGATGAGGGCGACTCCGCCCACGGGTTGGACCACAGGCAAAAGTCCTTCCACGGCAAGAGAAGGGTGACCGGAACAAGAAAAGGGAGCTAGTCGTTGGAGGGAAGACAAGGCTCGTTTCGTGCGACTCCACAGAAGAGTACGCGCGCTAGAAAAGGCAGCCAGCTTAAAAACGCTAGCTAGCTACTGTGACGAAAAAATTTCTCCGCGGGGATCCCCATGAATGCTTACGGGAGATATTTCTTCCCCATCCCTGTTCCCCGTGAGGATAAATTCCCATCGATGATCTCTATCCCGCTTAAATTATAATTAAATCATACTTTATTTGTTATTAATATAAAACATTGTCACTTATACACAGTTAGATGTAAAAATCATTATGTGCGCATTAAAATCAATGTATTTGTACAACGGGTGATCTCTTGACAAGGTAATTTTTTATTTTTATCATTAACTATTACATGAAAACATTGTCACATGTAAGTTTAACGGGTTCCCGCGGGGAACGGGGACGAGGAATGCTTCTCCATCCCCGTCCCCGTTTACCCGTCGGGGGAGAATTTTCCCCTATTTACATCCCCGTGGGGGAAGAAACTCCCCAATCCCCATCCCCTAAGGGTTGATTTGGTGACAATGGGATCACGGGGGGATTGAGGGGGAAATGAACTAATTTCCTCTTCAATCTCTTTCAATCCCTCTGTGATCTCTGGTCACCAAATCAGTCCTAATAGAGGAATTCCCCGCTGGGAATCGGGGATCGGGTCCCTATTGCCATCTCTACAGGCGAGCACGTCCGAGAACGGATAAATGGATGCTTGTGGGTGAAATGGGTATTATTTTTTTTCCTGCCCATACCCTCCCTAAGAGAACCACCATTTGTTTCTTAAAAACTCTCAACTTAAATTTAGCAAGCTGGTTAAAACATATTGAGAACAAAGATATAGCCTCCAACAATTCTCAATTCTTATATCGTTACATATTTTTAAAATTATGCTACCTTAGCTTTTGTAGTTATTACTGATGACTTCAAATTTAGTTTCATTTATATGGTAAAGTTTAATAATCATCATTCTTTTTTTAATCACTAGTCAGATGTTTGTGCATCGCTACAGTTTTATATGTTATATTACTTTGTTTTAATAAAACAAAAATATATGTTTTGTTGGTTAGGTGAGTGTGAATCCACCCAACAACCAAGGTTCGAACCCTCACTTGTGTACAACGTTACCTTATTTTTGCATAACCATGAAAACTAGTAGGCGTAGGCATTGAAGTTGATGTTTGGACCGTAGGTTAGGTTAGAAAGAAGTCTAGAGACTTTTTTTTTGCAAAATGGACAGTGGTGGAAACCAGAAGAAATGGTGCTTTATATAGTAGTGGAGATTTCATTCGATATGAATCACGATCGCTCGTTTTCCTCTAATTTTTAGATGGGTCTTTTCAGACTTATCAAATGAGGATGATAAATCCATTCTCTCCATAACTCAAATCAAATTACATCACTTATACATGGATGCGAACTCGATGACAAACATATGATTTAATGATGTGAATAATACATGGAATAGGCTACGAGAGCAAAACAACTATCCAAGTTTGGGATAAAATAGGGATATCTAGAAAGTTGGTATATTTGAGCACCTAATTTAAGAAATTGTTGGAGCATGGTTTTTGGTCAATAACATGCTAAATTAATTTTAGGGATTTTTTTTGAAACTTGTGGAGATGCTCTAATTGTCGTGGGTTTAATATCCTCCTATGAATTATCTACTCACTGAGTTAATAGTTATTGATAAAAAAGATATATACTGTTTATATACACTTTGTTTAATTACATCTCTTAATATCTAATTAAAAATCGATTTCCCATTTGTGTTCTTGGTATTTTTCTAAATAAAACTAAACTCCATTTGCTATATAAATTTTTATTTAAAAATATTTCAATTAATTTATTCTAACCCTTAACTATTTTTAATTTTATTTTATTTTCTATTTGATGTATCTCTTTGTTAATATATCAAACTTAGATAAACGAAAAACAGAGTCTAAGTTGCTTTGAAATTTGTACTAAAAATCTATTTTTTAATTACTAGCATAAAAATAAAAATTATTTAGTTTATCTTCTACTTTTTCAAAGGAGAAGTAGATTGAAAAAGCTAAACAACTGAACCAAACACACCCATAAACTTTTAATTTTGTTTCCTCTAAGCCGAGCAACTATGGGTAGAGGAGATCTGATTGATTGTGGTTGTTTCTGCTGCTGCCTCTTATGCTTCCTCTATTGATCCCATTAAGGGTATGTTTGGAAGTAAATTGTTTTTACAGTTTCTAGACAATATTATGGTTTTCAATAATATCATAGTATTTTATGCCATAAGATTTATGTTTGTAATCCTGAAAACTATGTTTTCAAAACCATAGTATTCAAGAAACCATGATATTTTTGGAGTATTGGAAGCTCCACTAAAACCTAAATTTTTTATAGCATAGCTAGCTTTTATCTAATACCATGGTATATAATGTTGTATCTAAACAATATTTTTTGAAACCATGATATTTTAGAGCTGGCTAAAACTATGGTATTGTTGAAGAGTATTGTAAAACCATGATTTTGAAAAACATTGTTGCCAAACAAGCCCTAAGTGCCCTCCTTACTAATCACCTCAAGCTGGTGAGAGTGAATACAACCAGATCTGTTACGAGGGTAGACTGGATTTGGAGCTGCGGCTGAGTGAACTGTGGCTCCTCTTCACTGAAAATACATCTGTACCCCTCATGTTCTCAGTGTTCGTACTACTGCTTGTAGTGCCATACGAGTTTCTCTAGAGACACTACAGTAAACGGAACAAGTTCCGACAGCCAAAGCCGTCGGACATAAGGATCCAACCGTCGGAGATTGGTTACTTCCGACGGCATTAATCTATTTCCGACGGTTTTAAGCCGTCAGAGGTAAGGCGTCGGAAATAGCCTTATGTCCGACGGCCGCCGTCGGACATAACCTATCTCCGACGGCCGCCTTCGCCCATAGGAAGTAATAAAGGCCAACCGTTTTACTGGCCAGCCTGTGGGTCCCACAGAGTTATGTCCGACAGCTTAGCGCCCGGCCGTCGGACATAAGGGGTTTATATCTCCGACGGTTTCTAAAGCCGTCGGACATAACAAGCCCTTATGTCCGACGGCTAAGGCTAGGCCGTCGGACATAATAAATTACAGAAATTACACAAAATTCTGTTTTTTTTAAAAATCTGACATTTACAAAACAAAAACAGATTTCATGCACATATACACATTCACAATCACAAATATACACATTCACATAAGTATTCACATTCACAATCACAAATAAGTGTCTCACAAACAAGTGTCTCACAATCACATAAGTATACACATTCACACATTAACATCAACATATAGGTTCGACGGTTGTTGCAAACTGACATTGTGTCTCACAAACAAGTGTTGTAATCACGGTTGCAAACAAGTGTTGCAAAGTGTTTCACAAATTAACATCACGACACATCAATCATATTCATCGCCTGGATGGTTCGAGTAGCCACCTCCTCCTGCTGGACTATGCGTGTTGAAAAGGTTATTCACCCATGAATGCGATGCGTCGTCTTGACCAGACCCATCTCCTGGTGCTGCAACTGAAGCGGGGGGTGTCTGAAATCCCTATAACACACGCACATGAAATTGTAACCACTCAGTTTTTCATTTAAACACATAAGACATCTATGAACATGTCACACACGCATATGTGTACATACCGTAGGGAATTATGATGGAGGCGGAGGTGGAGGCGCAAGCATTGGCATCGGAAGTGCAAAGTCCGGAGGCGGCATCCCATAGGTGGGCATCGGGACGCCCGCTTGTTGGGCTAGTTGCTACAAATTATATACAAGTCATTGTTGAGCAAATAAGATACACATCATGTGTTTTACAAAATAAGCTACAAAATGTTACTTCAACTTACCGAGAGAAGAGCTTGATTTTGGGCCTAGAGGTTTGCATAATACTCGTCCCTCTTCTTCTGGTACTCGGCTTGTTGTCTCTAGTACTCAGATTGTTGCCTCTGGTACTCCAATTGTTCCCTCAAGACTAATTGATGGTACTCTGCCTATTGACGCAACACTGCAAGCTCTATCTCCTAGGCGGATGATCGTGAATGGGACGACTGTGAAGACGACGATGTGGACTGTTGTCCACGGTGTCTCAGCTCTCTGGAATCAATCGTAGAATCAAAAATACCCAACCTACAAGAGTGAACCATGCACTTAGTATAGTAACTCATGGCTCAGTTGAATCGCAAGCATATGATAACAATTTTGAAATCCAAATCAAATAATCTCACCATCCATGGGCTTGTCCTCCTCCGCTAGCATATGCTGCCTGAGGGTCGATTGGCTAGCTCCTCCAATCGTACTCCTGCCCATACGAAGCCTAGAGGCAAACAATATCAAATATAAGTGTATAACCCCTATGCCCTTGCAAACAATATCAAACACATAATAGAGTACCAAAAACTCACTAGACGGTCGGTGGCCGTCTGAGTGCATAACACATCAGGATTCTAAGGATCAGAACCCCTATGCCCTTGCATATACACCTCCACATCCGTGGGCGTACGACCGGATTTGACTTCCTGTATATAAAAGTTACAATGACATATTTCTATGTAATTCAAAAGTTACAACAAACTGTGACTTACCATTCGCTTAGCCAAGCGCACATGACCATCACCGCCGTAGTTGTAATTCGGTCGATCATCAGCATTTGCTCTGTACCATGCCTTTATAGCCTGAATTCGTGCATAGTACATTGCATCTGCAACGACATCGTTCGCGTTATACTCAAACACGTAACGAGCGTTCATATCATATGATCCATCGTCCGGCAACTTGTACCGTTTCTGCAAAAAATTAGTGTTATCATAAAAGCAAACATATATGGAATAACTAAAATAGTATAAACAATTCATACCCAGAATGCATCCCAAACTAGTGCCTGTGTGTTGCCAAACTTTCTACAGACACCATAGCGATAATGCTCCCAAGTGGTGGCGGGGACAGACTCGCCAGTAGGCAAAGTCACAACACCAGGCCAGTGCAGACGAACAAGATTACCAAGGACCATGTTCACCCGCCTGTAGTGTCCTGTGCCTGTGAATGAGTCGTCGATCCAAGTCCTGCAAACAGAAAACAATGTAGAAATTAAAACATAACTTTCAATAACATTTAAGCAAAGATATGTCACTCACTTTCCACTAGGCTTTATCAAAACCCGAGATTCGGGTGGAAGCTCTGGAGGTGGTCCAACAAAATGCAGCTTCCTCGTTCTCCTAACTCGAGAAGTTCCAGACCCAGCTGCGAAATCTCCACCAGCCCCAGAATCCCCACCAGCATCGTCTCCAGCATCATCTCCCACATTATCTCCACCATCATCTTCAACATCATCTCTTGCATGATCCTCTACCACTGGTTCCTCAATTTCAGCATCCTATGAAACAAATAACTTACATCATACAATATTAAGTAACTCAAATACTATAATTTAACAACTAACTTACATCTTGTGGAGGCAAATGTTCTGCCAGCGCTCTCCGTCTGCTCATGGTAGAACCTGTGCCCTGAAAAACTGAATCCTCACCCCTCGAGCTGCTCCTCGAGCTACTCCTCGTCCCAAGCAAACTACGAGCAAAAGACTTCATTTTCTCTGACATCCTATTTTAACAACAACAAGTTAGTACATAAATTGACAATAAAATAATAAAATATGCAATAAAATCATAAAATATGCAATAAAATCATGATCCATACTCGTCAATCGTAATCGTAATCAAAATCAGGATCTAGTTGCTTTCGTCAATTTAATGGACGCCAAGTAGCTTTCTTCTTTCTCGTCACTCGTTTTCTTTTTGGAGGAACCTCTACATCATTTTGATCACCTAATAAAGATTCTTCCAACATTTCAGTTTGTAATCGTAAGTTCTTCGTCTTGGAAAATCTCAGCAGCCCCCACTTCCTGCTCGATTTGACTTTCAACATAACCAGCATCACCAGGAGCATATAGTCGTTCACGAGGATTAACTTTGTACACTACCCTCCAATCAACCAAACCCTTTTTCTTAGATGGATATGTCATATAATACACCTTCTCGCATTGGTGGGCAAGGATTATAGTGTCGTGGCCTTTTAATCTATCGTTGTGTTTGACTTCCACCATGCCATATTGATTTTCTCGCGTTGTATTTGGAGAAAACCAATCACGATCGAAGAACACCACTTTGAGTTGTTTATCTCCAAAAAACTTGTACTCGATTATATCATTAATGACTCCATAATAATTAGTCACCTTCCCTTCATCATCGACAGCTCTAGTTACAACTCTGGAATTTGTCGTGGCTACTAGAGGATGATCATCTTCGAACCTTGTGGAACGGAATCTAAAACCATTGACATCATACCGACCATAACGTCTGCCAGTTACTGCTCCTAGGGATAATTGTCGAAGGTCCGGGTGTATATTGTCATTTTTATCAACATAATCTTGAAACCAACACAAGAAATTAAGTCCCCCATCTTTTCCCTCTCGACGAATCTGGTCACGTTCACAGCCAGAGATGCAATTTTGAGAATCAAATTCCCTATTAGTACAAGGAAACAAACCTTTTAGTATCACAACAAAAATTCTAGCGGCAATGACTAAAATAAAGTTTACACTTACAGGAGAAACTGACTCATCTCTTCCATGTTGTTATACATGTAGAGTAAAGCAGTCTTCCATTCGTCGTTGGTGAAACAATATGTTGTGCTGGGTCCTACAGTTTTGCCCCTCCATTAAAAAATTTCAATATCACTGATAGGAGGCTCGTCGACATGATACCGCAACGTAGGGGCATTGACATTGTGTTCCTCTGCAAAGTACAGGCCCGTGAACGATGCTATCTCTTTGTATTTGAATTCTTCAGCGATGCACCCTTCAACTCGTCTCTTATTACCAACCATTGCACGTAGCTTCTTTAGTGTCCTTTCGATGTGATACATCCATCTATATTGCACAAGACCTCCTACCTTAGCTTCGTATGGTAGGTGAACAAGTAGATGTTGCATCGGATTGAAGAAACCCGGTGGAAATATTTTTTCAAGTTTGCATACCAAAATCGGTATTTGTTGCTCAAGCTTCTCCATCATCTCTTTCTTTATTTCTTTAGCACAAAGATGTCTATAAAAGTAGCTTAGCTCCGCTAATGCTTTCCAGACATCATTTTTTACAAAACCACGAAACATAACAGGAAGGAGTCTTTCCATTATTATGTGGTAGTCATGACTCTTCAACCCAGAAAACTTGCCCGTCTTCAAATTCACCGACCTTCTAAAGCCCGCGGCGTAACCATTTGGGAACTTTAAGTTTTTCAACCATTTCATCAATTGTTTCTTCCTTTTAGGTTTAATACTGAAAGAGCACGTGGCTTCTTCTGATTCTCTCCTATCTCTATAGTTGGTCTTCTACAGATTAAGGCCAAGTCTTTCCTAGCCTTAGGGTTGTCTTTTGTTTTGTCAGTGATATTCATGCAAGTGCTGATAATGCTTTCACCCATATTTCATTCCTGGTGCATGACATCAATGTTATGCATTAGAATCAAGGCTTTCATATAAGGGAGTTCCCATAGACCACATTTGTGAGTCCAATTATGCTCGGTTCCATAACCTTCAAAACGATTTCCATGTTCGTTTAGTTTCAAATCATTAAGTCTCGCGAGAATCTCTGGACCACTTAGACGCTTGGGTGGTCCCCTCGTCAAAATCGTGTCCTTTTTAAAAGCGTTCCTATCGAACCTGAACGGGTGATCCTCTGGCAAAAACATCTATGGCAATCGAAGTAACATATCTTTCCACCAAACTCTAGTCGAAAGCATAAAGTGTCTTCAACGCATATCGGACATGTCAAAATCCCATGACAACTCCATCCAGCAAAGATACCATAAGCCATAAAATCATGAATAGACCATAAAAACGCGGCTCTCAGGTTGAACTTCTGTTTCTTGTAACAATCGTACGCCTCGACTCCTTCCCACAAAATTTTCAATTCTTCAATCAGGGGTCTCATCATCACATCGATCTTTGTTCTAGGATGATCCGGACCAGGTATTTGAAAGGGAAATGTGCCCTTGGGCCATTTCTAAGTATTTTGGTGATTTAGTGTCCAACACAAGTGCTTAAGTGTTTATCTATGCCAAGTGATGGACTAAGTGCAAATCAAGATTAAAGGTATGTTTCTAAACTTAGTACATTGTTTTGGAGACTAATGTTTTGTGTCTAAGTGCTAGAAACAAGAGAAATCACTTTGGAAAAGAGATGGCCTTCTTCAGCCAAAGACAGTTCAGTCTGGGAGCACCGGACAGTGTCCGGTGCGCCAGGCTGGCTAGTGTCAACTGGCTGCTCTCGGGAGGCAATCAACGGCGTACGGCTATAAATCACCGGACTGTCCGGTGGTGCACCGGACTGTCCGGTAAGCCATTCACAGGCGAAGTCGTCGCTCTCGGGAAGCAATTAACGACGTACGGCTATAATTCACCGGACTGTCCGGTGAGGCACCGAACTGTCCGGTGAGCCAACGGTCAGCCGGGCCAACGGTCGGCCGAGGATTCCGCGCGTGACGCGTGGCCGAGCCAACGGTCACAAGGGGGCACCGGACTATCCGGTGTGCACCGGACAGTGTCCGGTGCGCCAACGGCTCTGAATCTGCAACGGTCGGCTTCGCCAAATAAGGAAAGAGATCCGCACCGGACAGTGTCCGGTGGTGCACCGGACTGTCCGGTGCGCCAGGCGACAGAAGGCAAGAATTGCCTTCCTGGAATGCTCTCAACGGCTCCTAGCTGCCTTGGGGCTATAAAAGGGACCCCTAGGCGCATGGAGAAGAACACCAAGCATCTTTTGAGCATTGTTGATCACTCACACTTCATTCTTGCGCACTTGTTTGACATTCTTAGTGATTTGAGCTCCGTTCTAGTGAGAACCTTGTGATATTCTCTTGAGCTCAAGTCTGGGTCTTGTGTGTGCGTATTTGCTATGATTTTGTGTCTTGTGTGCGTTACTCATCCCTCCCTTACTCCGTGCTTCTTTGTGAACATCAAAGTGTAAGGGCGAGAGGCTCCAAAGTGTGGAGATTCCTCGCAAGCGGGATATAGTAAAGCAAAGCAAAACACCGTGGTATTCAAGTGGGTCTTTGGACCACTTGAGAGGGGTTGATTGCAACCCTCATCCGTTGGGACGCCACAACGTGGAGTAGGCAAGTATTAGACTTGGTCGAACCACGGGATAAACCACTGTGCTATCTCTGTGTTGATCTCTTTGTGGTTATTGTGTTTTGCTAAGACTCCTCTCTAGCCACTTGGCATTATTGTGCTAACTCCTAATCAAGTTTTGTGGCATTAAGTTTTTAAGTTTCACAGGATCACCTATTCACCCCCCTAGGTGCTCTCAGTATTACAAGACACAAGAAAATAAATTCATATTTCATGCAAAGAGCTGGTGGAAGGTTGTATGGAACAGCAAAGACGGGCCAACATGAGTAGGACGTTGCAGTTAGATTGAATGGCGAGAAACCATCTGTTGCCAAACCGAAGCGGACATTCCGCACTTCATCAGTAAAGCTGGAATCAAAAGCATCTAGTGCCTTCCATGCATCTGTATCAGCTGGGTGCACCATGACATTTGGATTCTCACGTACCCCTTCTTTGTGCCACCTCATGTGTCTGACTGTATTCTTGGAGATGAACAAACGTTTCAACCGAGGTATAAGAGGCATGTAACGAAGCTGCTTACGTGCAATCTTCGTAGTCACGGTCAAACCATCGCCGTTTTCAACCTCAACGAATCTACGCTCACCACATACAGTACACTTCTTCTCACCCGCAGTCTCCTTCCAGAAAAGCATACAATTATTGTCACAGACATCGATTTTTTCGTAGTCCATACCGAGCCCAGATAACAACTTTTTGGACTGATACATGTCCTTTGGCATCTTGTGATTCTCCGGAAGTACATCACTGATCAAGTTCAAAAGCTCCTTGTAACAGTTGTTTGGGAATGCAAACTTAGACTTAATAGCCATAAGTCGAGTCACAAATACAAGGACGGTCACTTTTGTGTGCTCATGCAACGACTCTTCGGCAGCTTTAAGGAGCTCGAAGAACTTCTTGTCCTTTGGCATCTTGTGATTCTCCGGAAGTACATCACTGATCAAGTTCAAAAGCTCCTTGTAACAGTTGTTTGGGAATGCAAACTTAGACTTAATAGCCATAAGTCGAGTCACAAATACAAGGACGGTCACTTTTGTGTGCTCATGCAACGACTCTTCGGCAGCTTTAAGGAGCTCGAAGAACTTCTGAACCTCAGATGTAGCTGGATCCTCATACTCGGTGGGTTGACTGGGGTTCTCCGAATCGACGGTTAGAAGCTCATGGCGTACATCGTCAAGCATCTCTTCCATCCTATCGTAGTCCTCCTCTTCATGTGATTGAACTTCTGATACAATACAAGGAGGTAGATCCTCACCGTGGTGCACCCACACCTCATAGCTTGGCATATAACCGTTCTTGCAAAGATCTATCGACATAGTCCTCCTGTCAAGAAAATAAATGTTCCGACACTTGGTACAAGGGCACCTAACATCGGTTCCAGTCTCTGACCGAGCAAAAGCACGGTCGAGAAACGCGTCAGTCTTGGCAACCCACTCACTTGATAGAGCACCTCTTTTCTTCCAACCTTCATACATTCATCGACGATCCTCCTCCATACTAGATACGAGATGTTAACTTTATTAGTTAAGTTAATCACGTCTCTAATATAATAAACCACACTAATACAAGGAAAATAATTTAACGGGACCCTAAATCATATAAAACAACCTTATTTCCGAGGGCATAATAATTACCCTCGGAAATTAATAATTTAAATTATATAGACACCACTACATAACATTATCACGGGTGACAAATCATATAAAATGACCTTATTTCCGAGGGCATAATAATTACCCTCGAAAATTAAAAATTTAAATTATCTAAGCACCACTAAGTAAACGAAAACAAACTAAATTAATTACATAATCAAATTTCGCCATATAATCAAATTTAGGCCCTCGGATATAATAAGATAAACATTATTTAACATACTAATTATTAAATAACAACATTAGAAACTACAAAACAATATTAATATATACAAAATAAAACTAAAAATACTTACTTAGAGAATAGGGTGGGGCAATTCTGGCGCGGGCGAAGATGTGGCCAACAGCGACGAGGCAGCACCAGCGGTGTGGGCGACGGGGCGAGCGGGGCCGCGGCTGGCGGCGACGGCGGGTGGGGCGACGGGCGAAGACGGCGGGCGGCCGAGGCGTCGGCGGCGGCCGGGGCGTCGGACGACGGCGGCGGCGACGAGCAGAGAGAGAAGAGAGAAAAGGGCGAGCGCGCGTGAAAATGAACCGCGCGCCGGACTGGGACCGTGTTAAAAAAACTTATCTCCGACGGCTATGTACGAGACCGTCAAACATAAGATAGCCGTCGGACATAAGATTATATCCGACGGCCGCGTACATAGCTGTTGGAGATAAGACGGTATTTCCGAGAGCCTGTGGTGGTCGTCGGACATAAGATTACGTCCGACAGCCTCGTAGGCAGCCGTCGGAGATAAAGTGACTGTCGGATGTTTGTTAGTTTACTGTAGTGAGATATTTGGTTTCTTGAATTTTTGTTCGAGGGAGAACAACCTTTTGTTTCCTTTCCTGCCCCCGGAGGGGGCTCTCACCTCCTGATCCTCCTGTTGCTGATCTGATCATTGCTAACACTGATCCTGGCACGTCAAGCATGATAGTGCTCTGTTAGAGACTACTGAACCTCTAGAGGCTTGGCCCCGATCCATTCTCAAAGGGCTTGACCCTGAGCTAATCTGCCCAACTGAATGCTGAGACTGAGCTGCTGACTTCTAGTCCGTCATTCAAAATTAAACCATCACTCGATCTTCTAAATTGTTTGCAATGAAACCATAACAAAGGAGATTATTGTTCAAGCAATTTAAATCAGAAATACAATAAAGGACTTCACGTTACAGTTCATTTAGCAGAGAACTCAGCACATGAGTTATTTTATTCAAAGTAAAACAACTTGTCTAATTGCTATCCTCCTGTCCCCTTAATTGTGGTACCTTACATATAGATAGAAGGAACATTTTTAATATCACCAGCCAAGCTTTCAATGAATTTTCAAATCTTCCTACATTTCAAACAAGTGAATTATGAATGGAAATCAATGACCAGATGACAAGCTGAAGTTTAGACAACTGTAAGCTAACCAGGATCATAGAAGATGAATTATCACAGTGAAGTTGGAATTCCATACTTGCTGTGAGAGTTCAATAGCACGTGGTAGATTGGATCTTGATATGATACTTTGAAAAGTTGGATGACAATGTAGCCGCATGTTGTGATGCTAAGGCACAGAAGGGGGGATGGAGGTCAATAAATGACTTGAATAAAATCATCAATATGGCTCACAACTTTGTATACCAACATATCATCTAGTCATACGAAAGCATAATAACCATAGAAGGAAACAAGTTTAAATATATGCACTCCAAATGCAAAACTGATCCATCAAATACTTCAGTTGACAGGGTTAAAGCAGTTTTATATATGTACTAGATCATATTGTATTATGAAGGAAAACGCCAGCCACATATATGAATTGGGCGTGACCCGAGGGAAGCTATTCCTAGAGAGAAGTATTACATAAAATTCCAGTACTTAACGTGTGAAAACGTATACGTATCATGATAACAAACTAATAATTTACAGACGTCAATAAAAACAATAACAATTAATTACATCATTTAAGTGACATAAACTAAATAGTTACACCTTACGTTAAGATTTGCAAGTAGGTATTCTGACAATTTCTTAGGCCATTCCTACTGAAAGTTTCATTGCACGGTTTTCAAAAGTGACACAACAACTTTTGTCTATGTAGCCGTGTATCCTGAGTTTCATCTGGACGAAACCCTCTCTCCTCCATGAAACTCTCTCCATCTCTCTCATCATAAATACCATGCCATGTCATCAAATATGGTGGTGTGTCATCTCATTTAATGAGAATGAAGCTATGATAACCTTAAGAAAACAACATTGGACTACAAAAATAATAATTGCAGGGCAATTACTAGTACTGTTTATGAGGATGGGGTACATATATGTAGGCAGTGTTGCTGGCAAAGTCCAACATCCACAATAGCCCTACCTTGCATGCATGCAAGGGCAGACCCAATTATGGTACTGACATGGGTGTGTGCTGTCATGGGAGTGTGCAGAAATGCAGAAGCTGTGCTAAGGGAAGCTGTACATATGGCCCACCAAGGTGCTTGCACAAAGAACAGCAATATTCTCTCTAAGCGCTAGTGCCTGAACACCTTCCGGATGAATAAGGGCACCCGGTAGGGAAGAAAAAACTCAGGAGAGAACGATATGGCCATGAATGACGTGGCCATTTCTAATAAATAAAGATTACTTCCAACAGAATGATATGCTACACCAATCAATAAACTGAAGATAAGATAGAAAAAACTTGGCTAACGAAGTGTTGCATCAAAATCAGCACACATTAAATGGATTCTACTCTCTCTGTTCCAAATTGTAAGCCATTCAGGCTTTTGTAGGTACATAGCTTTTACTATATTATCAGATGTAACGTATATCTAGGTGCATAGTAAAATTTATAAAATCAGAAAAGCCAGAACGAATTACAATTTGGAACAGAGGGAGTATTAGAGTAAAAAATGTGGTAAGATGTTGGTGCTTGGAGCTTTAAAAAGAGATTTATATACCTTCCAAAGCATATCAGCAAGACAATCCAAATGGTAGTTGATATCCATGATGATTCCTTGTGAGCAACCCAGACCTGTAGGCATATTATCAAATATTAATACCTGACCATAATACCTATTAGGGAGTAAGATGTTAATGCTAAAGTGTATTCCTATCTAGAATCATCTTCACATAGGCTTAAAAAAATCATCTTCAACCGGTAAGAATCCAGAAACCATTAAATAAGTCAGATAAATAACCATTTGCTCATCATCGTTTGGTTGGGGAAGCGGTTACATCACAGGTGACCATACCAACATGGCCTTCCAATGCGAGTTAGGAAATAAGGGAGGAGCTGCTGGACGGTTCTAACATGCCTCCCAAGTCCCAATGCAGCTATCGCTGATGAATCTGGGGGAGAACATCGAGTTACTTCGATGTCGTCTGCTTTTCCTTCGGAGTTAATGAATCAAGGAAACAATGTGGCTCCCGAAGGGACAGACGTGGAGCAGAATTCAATCGTGCCTACGGCGGCGTCTCCTTTCTATGGTGTGTTGGAAGTGAGCTCCCTTTGTGGGCTACCCGATGTTGCTGGGCCGGCGGGGTTTGTTGGTGTGCCTCTTTCAAGCCCAGGGACAAATTTGGGGAGCGTGTTGCCCTCGCCGGCACCCTCTCCAGCTCCATCGGCCCTCACCTAGCTCGTTTCGCTGACACCTAAGTCGCACCCCTATGGAGGGGGGATATGTTGCCCAGGTTCTACTCTAGGAGGACTGGAGGAGGCGTGTTGCCTCTCCAATGCCGCCGTTGATGATCACCATCAATGCTGCTCAAGGGCCGGTTGTGGGTGTTGTAGCGGTGGCGACTCGCATCAAACCTCCCGATTGTTGAGGCTTCTCTATGGGGGCCGTTTGCGGGTGTCGTAGCTAGGGCTGGAAAAAAAGATCGAGGCTCGTGAGCCGACTTGGTATCGCTCAGGCTTGGCTCAGCTCGCGAGCCTGAACGAGCCCGAGCCGAGCCTACTTTTATGGCTCGCTCAAACAGCAAGCTGAGTCTAGCCGAGCCTGAACGAGCCTGAGCTGGCTCGCGAGCCTGCCATATCATGTAGTGCTATGTTGTGACACTATTACATTACTATGTTATTGATTTATTTTCTTAATTTTTTATGGATCTAATGCTAGATATAGTTTAAAATATGTTCCTGAATTTTTTGTGCATATTTTAATTTTATATATAATAAA
The DNA here is from genome assembly GCA_029449295.1 of Zea luxurians. Classification (NCBI taxonomy): domain Eukaryota; kingdom Viridiplantae; phylum Streptophyta; class Magnoliopsida; order Poales; family Poaceae; genus Zea; species Zea luxurians. Next base: position 117,773,881 of record JAOPSE010000008.1, read on the forward strand.
AATATGAAGGGCGGGCCTGGTGCAGCGGTAGAGCCTACCGTCTATAACCAGAAGGTCCCGGGTTTGAGCCCCAGCCTCTGTATATTATGCGGGTAAGGCTTGGCGCTTAAACATACCCTTCCCTAGACCCCGCACAGCGTGGGAAGCCTACAGACACTGGGTACACCCTTTATATATAATGAAAATATACAATTTATGCTCTAAATTGGATTTAGTGTGACGGCCCACGAGCCGGCTCGCGAGCCTGAATGTGCCTGAGCCGAGCCTAATCTCTGAGCTCGCAATACGATCGAGCCGAGCCGAGCCGCGGCTCGGCTTGTTTCCAGCCCTAGTCATAGCCGCGGCGATTGCTCCATCCGCACATAACCCTTTGGAGACTGCTTCCGATACGGTTGGATCTCAACATGGGAGGGAGGCGACTACTGACCTGGTCCAGCAAAAGATGCTTTTATCTCCAATCTCTCACCCAAGCATATGAAATTCTTCAGTACAGTGACCAAACAACCTTCTTGTCTCCTGCCGGTTCCAAAGATTGCCAAGCCACAAAAAGCTCCAAACACCCAAGTGCTTAATAGAACGATGATTAGTGTAGATGCTTTGCAAAGTATTTAGGTTAGTTAGACCGTTATTATACTTGCTCTAGGTTGTTCCTAGTAGATTGAGTGGGGTTAGAAAAACTTACAACCAGCCTCGGCTCTTGCGTGAGCAGTTGTAACTTGTACCGAGTGGGGCGACGTCTTGCGAGACCACATCTACTGCGTTTGTGGTGTGGCCGCCACCGTGTACCAGAGGGAACGAGGCATGCAACGTTTCGGCCGGAAGCTCGATAATGAAGATGGCAAGGAGCATCTGAGAGGAGGCGGGAGGCCGAAAGCGAAGCACCACTTGCGCATTGAGAAGGCCCACAACTCTTTACGGAGTTACTCAATCGAGTGCTTGGCCCTCGCCTAAGCTTCCCTTTGCGTAAAGGCACCAATGAGGATTAGTTAGAACCTTGCGCGGATCTAGATACCTCGGTAAAAATACCGGCACGTCAACGAAAGTTTGCATCTCTACCTTTCTCTTTAAGCTTCCGCATTTATTGTTTACTTAAGTTGTGATCTTTACCATTCTTGGCTTAGAATATAGGCTAGTTGATAGGATTGGAACTTAGGTTGCTAAACTCCTTTTGCTAAACTACTATTTATGGGAAGGGACAACAGAAGGAAACTGAAAGAACATAATATATCCAAAGATTTAGCCTTGAATAGGAGTGCGTGGATAACAGGCAACAACTATCCATATGCCCGAAGCTTGACCTGTGGGTTTTGTTCGGTTTTAACTCTAGCTTATCCCAACTTGTTTGGGTTTAAAAGGCTTTGTTGTTGTTGCACGATGCGAAAGGGCCTCTAGTAGGTGGTCTAAGTAGCACTCCCAGGTCCTAGGTTTGACTCCATGTGAGATCAAATTTCAGGTTGATGTTAAAAAAGTCACTAGCTGGTTCCCTTTGTCGTCATGGGTGAATCGACCTATGGTAGGTAGACCCTCGTGTAAGGGACTGGTCATGTGGGTTGGGCCTCAAAGCACGAGTTAAGGGCCTGAACCATAGAGAGCGGCATCCCCATGTATGAGGGGGCTAGCTTTCGTGGCTTTTTTTGGTCAGGCTCTAATTGAGCTCTTCTTAGTGAAATACCGTGGGGGGAGTCTTTCCCCCACCGGCCGAGTTGTTGTTGTACGATTCCTCATAGATTTACTGTGTTTATCCTAACACAAATTATCTTCGAACTTCATTAGAGATATTACTCCCACCGACTATGCCTACACAGTATCTCACTTGATTGAGTTGAGGATCTACCAAAAAAAGTTTGTATACTGCATCTATCTCATGACTTATATTACATAGGAGCCAAAGCTTAAGTTGCCTTACCGATATCGCAAAGACATTTATGTAGAAATCAATTAAGGTTGCCGCCATCCACCTGAGTACACAATTGAAACATTAAACTTGATTTGTGTTTGATAAATGATAAGTATGCTTTGAGTAGAACTATGCATCTAAACCATCTAACACATGTAGGAGGTTTCCATTTTAATTGTTGGATATTGAGTTGTAGTAGCTCTTGCTTTTAGTTCACATGATGAACAAAAACCTATTCACTTGCCACCCTAAATCGTTAAATCAAGTAAATATTTACAGAAATTTTGTCAGATTTTTTTAAAACACTAACAGACAAATACCAAAAATAATAGTTCTCTGATTTGTTGACATTTGCAAAAAAAAACATTTGTTCAATTCATCACAAGTACAACCTCCCCCCTCTAATCCAGCTGTTATGCCCTGGTGGAGGAATTGGTGGTGGAGGGCCAAGGCTTCTTAGGTGGTAGTGGTGATCAGCCGGTTGTCAAGGCTCCTTGCCTCGTCACTCCTGATCTATGTTGGCCGTGAGAAGTAGAGAGAGGATAGGAGGAAGATTGTTTCAATGCTAGATTTTCAGCATACAACGTCGGAATTACATATGCAACAAGCCAACCAGTTCTTCTAACTTTTCTCCCAATCTAACTAATTAATTGACTAAACCTATCACCTTCCTTTCCTCAATCAATCAGTAATCAACCTAATTATGCTGCCTTCTTGTTCTGCAGCTGTGGGTGCGACCCCATATGACACCAGCACTCTCACAAAGAAACAACTATAGTCATCTAGGTTTCCACTACCTATCGCCATGACTTGCAACTGTTGCAGAAGGAAAGGGAAGGAAGAAGTGAGTGATGCCAAGGTTGAGTGGTGTAGCCGTGTGGGAGAGACTGAAGCTCACATGTCAATACATTGGGACATGGTACCTACTGTTAGAGTGGACACACTAACTAGTTCAACCTAAAAGTTTAAGCCGATGATAGAAGGTAATCAATCTACTTATACACTTCAACACCCTCACTCGCGTGCAGCCAGATAGAAAGGCGCAAACGTGGAAATAAATGGGTGGAGCCATAAATAAAACCACTGCCAGGATTTGAACTCGAGACCTCTGGCCTTGATATCATATTAAAGTGGACGCACTAACCAGTTCAACACAAAAGCTTAAGTTGATGGGAGAAGGTAGTCAATCTATTTATACACTTCAACACCTACTAGAGATTACACACAACCTTTAACAAGATTCAATGGGTTAGATTTTTTTTGGTGGGGCTAGGGAGGGTGCGAGGTCACATAGACTGAGTTAACCGGAATATCTAAGAAACTTAATTTTTTAGGGATCTGCAAAACTTAACTTGGACTTGCAGTTTTTTTATGGTTCTGGAATAATACCTACAGTTTCATTAAAATAACTCAATATAAAGTTTAGCAATTAAATCTTGACTGTAACTTCAGTCATAGCAGGATTCCCATATGTCACATTTACTCCATATTTGGACAGTTAAAACAACCTAGAACTGCACAGTTATTGTTCCTAGGATGCTGCAATCTCGCATTTACTTACTCTTTTCACAATTGCATAGTTACATTGAGCTCAATGGGCTTCAAAAATCATCAAAACAACAAAGTATGAACTGCATACACTTACGGTGTCAACAATTCCTTCCTAAAAGGTAGTCCATCAGTGATGACAGTATATGTGACAACCGCAGCCATGAATATCCCCAAAATGCTGAAAATAACCCTTCCAATTACAACATAAGAGCACTTTCTTTGGGATAGATTACCTTGCCTGAAAATGTTTCAAGAACAAATGTCAAGACAAATTAGCAAGAACTTAATTTTGTTGGATATCTCATTCAATCAACAGGGTCAACATGTGGGACTACAATATGCAGAGTAGCAGAAAGGAATATGGTGGAACAAAATTTGCTGCTTCAGTATATCAGACAACATTTAGAAGCATCTAACCTGGGGCTTTAAGTACGCTAGCTAAGTAGCCCAAGGTATATAAATCTAAATAACTAGTCGTGAAGATTTTGGCACTCTACCTGATAAATAGAAGGTCAAGAGGATCTTGGGATGACCCTGCAGATGTTACTTCAAGAAGTTTCTTAACAATATAAGCGCAAGTGACAGCACTGAAAAAATAAAAGAATAAAAAAGGGTGGATACCATCAAGTCGACAATACCCATCCAGTCAAACAGAAGTATAGAAGCACACAAAGAAGCTATAAAATGAGTCAAAAATATTAAATATAAGGAGTCAAATACCTGCCAAAGCAAAACAACAGAACCACCCACACAGCAGAACTAACCCAGTTTGCTTCCTTGTAGATAACCCAAGCCTGAAACACCACACCAAAAGCATCTCTAACATAAGTCAAGTTAGAAATGAAATTGAGTCCACATAAATGTACCAAAAATAATTAGTTCTTGTAAATAGGTAAGAATTAAATTATTCAACATTCTAAGGCTCAATCCCTAGACCTTGTGGCCCAAGTTTAACAGGAGCATCAACTCTTCAGCAATTATTCAAGCTAGTCAGAGGCTAAGATTCACTTAGAATACGACACAAAAAATTATTTGAATGGTAATTTTCTAGCCAGTATGCACAAAGGTCGGAACTGGGGTTAAGGTATCTGCAAAACTCAAAATAGAAAGTTTCAGCTAATAACTTCAATCCACAAACTGACAAAGGATAACATAGCTAAGACAGATAATGCACAAAAGAGAATTCCTTCCTTATTATTTGGATGCTCATTTCTAAGATACAAGTATGCAACCAATGTGCGATCATGTTCGTGACAACCTGAACCAAAATGGCTAACGCAAGTAAGGCGTGTATTTGGTTTTAGTAGGATGGTGATGGATCATCCAATATAACTCCGAACCTAATGTTGTTGTTTAATTTGAGAGAGTGGAATGGGTCGATCCATCACAACCTCATCTGTCAAAACCAAATGGCTAGTAAAATGTGAGGAATGGATAGAGGGACCATTCGAAATAGTAAGTTAAGACTGATAGCTCCATAATGCACTATTCCGCCTATATGTGAAATATGTTATCAATGGTATAGCTCAATGACTAGACTAGTAGCTGCTTTTACTTCACTTTCCACAAGGACAAGGAGTCATTTTTCCAACCATAGGAGGTACCATCAGATTGTACTTCCAGAAGTACCAAGGAACCTCCCCAAGGCCCAAGTAATAATTTGACAGTTCCTCTTGTTACCTACCAAGGATTATAAAAAGGCCCTACCAGCAAAACCATCCTCATAAAGATGGTAACTTGACAAGTTTTTGGTTGTTAGAGTATATTAGGCAACTCGTGATATGGTTGGTTTAGAATTGATTGTAATTCCGGGATAACCTTCCTTATCTCTAGGATAGCCTTCTTGCCCTCCAAATCATGTACTCATGTGCTCCTATATATTCTTCCTAGAGGCTCAATGCAATATATCCAATATATTATACACAATCATTCCTTCTTATATGGCATTAAAGCCAAAGGTCTTGAGTTCGAATCCTGACAGAGGCTTTATTTGTGCCTCCACTCATTTATTTCCACATTTGCGCCTTTCTCTCTGACTACACGTGAGTGGGGGTGTTGAAGCGTATAAGTGGATTGACTAACTTCTCCCACCAGCTTAAGATTTTGGGTTGAACTGGTTAGTGCGTCCACTCTAACATATCACGAGTCTAGATTCAAACCCTTGGTCTTCGTCTTCCTCTGCCGCTACCGCCCCGCCCCCGGGGAGATCGCTCTCCGCTGGGGGCAGCGCCCTCGTAGGATGCACCGTGGATCCATCTGATCTGCTGCGTTCGTCGTCACATCGTCAAGCATAGCACTAGATCAGAACTCACCATCAAGGCCCCGTCAACGGCCTCTGTCCACCTTCCCATCGATTACCCCAACCTGATCTGGCCCATTGCACGTCGTGGTGGTGGTGGCTGTGGTGGGGTTGTATCCCCGCCGCCGGCACATCGCACGCCGCCATGGAGGCGGATGCGACCTCCGCTGTCGGCTGGACCACGGCTGGGCAGTCCTCAGGACCGGCATGTCGTGGGCAGGACAGGTCGGGTCTTGCTCTGCCCCGATTCCGCGTTGCACTCCGCTTGTAGTGGCCTTGGTGCCGTGCCGCCGTTTGTCTTCTCCCCACGCTAGTACTAGGTGATGTACTAGATCTGTAGTTGATGCGTCTTTTCGTTTTTCTGGCCAGTGATCGGTTTTGCGTCTCCATCGCCCACTGCCCGTCGTCTCGTGCGTCATCGACATCGGCCTAGACAACATCGGCTCCTTCATCTTCTCTGACTATGCTGCATGGCGTGGCTAGCAACGTGCCAGGGGATGCCCGCATACTGTTTATGCGCCTCTTCGCCGGCACGTCGATCTCTATCGGTTCATCGTCGCCGCTACTGACCGGGAGATTTTGCCATCGTCATCACCATCATTGTCTTCGCCAAGCACGCCGTCGGTCTGGCCAACCGATCACGCGCGACCTCACCCTCCCATGACGTCTATCGTATGGCGTGAGTTTCTTAACCAAGCACGAGGGTTGCCGCTGCATCGCCTCTTCGGGCAGCAGCGTCGCCGACCCCCATTGTTGTATCTATGCCGCGTTGACACCCTCCATCGCTGGTATGCACCATGTTCGTCATCGAGTTCTGCACGTCGTCAAGTCTCTTCGTGTGTGTCATGGCTCTCACCGCCGCGACTCCGGATCCTCGATGTGTCGCCACGCCTACCTCTTCGCCTTCTTCCAGCACAACCTTGTTGCCAGGGTCATCATCTCATCTTCGACTACTTCGTCTACTCCCCTCCAAGTCATGTACTCCTATATATTCTTTCTAGAGGCTCAATGTGATACATCCAACACATTATACGCAATCCTTCCTTCTTACATTGGTAAAAAAGCATTGTAGAAAAAAAGGGCTGCTTAAGAATTAAAGTCATAAAAATCAAGACATTACCGAGATTGCAATAACATTAACATAAAAATCAGCCAGTGTTGCCACCATCCACCTACACACAGCAAAGAATCACAATTTTGAATAAATGTATCTTGCATAAATGTAAGCATGAGGAAATGGAACAAAAAGTTTGGTTGTTATAAATGTACCAATCTCTCAAGAACAAGCTTCATTGTGTATAGCAAAACAACCAACACAATTTGCAACAATGAGCAGGACTAGCAACTTTGCAAGATAAACAGACTGATGGAATAATAAAACAGACTGAATGGATTATAAAACATTCATTGCGTAGTATATACATAAACTAAGGTTAACTCACGATGTGAACTTCAGAACACAACTAACAACATAGACGACCTTGCAGGAACAACACCATAACCAGTTTCATCATGTCTCCTTAATTAGCATTTCACAATGAAAAATACCACGTACATATGCAGCTTACTGCTTAACACCAGTCACCAGACAACGTAAGGTAATAGGACTGTAAGAGTGGCTCGTTGATACTTTGAAATGATCAACGGGCAGACAAGTTCCACAACCCTCACCAATACCCGTTTCCAAAAAATCGCTGTGGGTTCCTACAAATCCGCAAGCGAGCACATAAGAAGCTAGAAACGTTGCTAAAAGCAGCTAGTACTTACGGCGTAAACAGCTCAAGGCGGAACGGCGAGCCGTCGGTGGCCAAGGTGTACACCAGCGTGGCCACCATGAGCAAGCCCAGCGCTGCGAAGACCGCCCTCCACATGACGAGGGAACCCTGAGCCGCCATGGTCACGCTCGAGAAGAAACGGCAGCGGATTTAGTGGGGACTGGGGAGGGGCGAATAGTTGCCGGCGGAGCAAGTAATAGGAGGACAATGTGGACTTTGTAGTGGACCGGAAGCTGACACGTCGGCGCGGCGAAAGCGGAGGCGGAGACGCAGCCACGTAGAATGTGGGCGCCGCCGCATCCTGCGACTTGGAAGCCGTGCAGGGCGCCGAGTTCGCGGTTGAGAGCAGGTGAGTTGCGGGAATGAGTCGCCGGCGAGGACGGGCCGATCCCGCGATGACTGCGGGGATCGAGATTGTCAGTTACTCGGTGGGTTTTCGGATTTCGTCCAGCGGCCGGACAACGGCCAGGAAGCAGGAAATGACGTATCGCACATTTGGTATTCCAAAGCAAATATGGCTTAGTCCGAGAATGGGTATTTGAGTTTGAGGCCCATGAAAGAAACGGGCTGCATTGGTTTCAAACTCTTATATAGCATAAAAGAAAATGTATTTCTGTTTTTTTATTAAATCCGATATTCTTTGTCCTTTCTTTCACATAAGCAAAAGATACTGAAGTTGTCTTCTGTACGTCGTCGAAAATTTAAAAAAATTCATGTGATCTATTTCCTCTAATTTGTAATGTAAATTCATATTATTTAGGTACACCTTATTTAAATGAGATATTCGATCGATCAATCTTTTGTATAACCCAAAGAAGCATGAGCTGCAGAGGTAGAGGATGGGCGCTCTGATCTAAACGACCACGGTTAGAACCCTAGCATCCTCATTTTTTCAACAAACAACTAAAAAGATGTACTGGTGACAACAATATCAAATGTAATATTATACAAGCATCTCCTTTTGATGGATATAATGTGCACAAATCCACTCGAGAGTGTCAGCATATTAAAACAAAAAATTACTATTTTTTTATATATAGTCAGATTAATTAAAACCCCACAAATGGTAACCAACGCTGCAAAAATCCCTAAGGAACATTATATTATATACACCTTTTTGGTACAGTTGGACAAACAAAGATAAAATATCATCTTCTTCTGTGCGCATTGAAAATTAGTATAAAACATAGATACAAAACAAAAAACATCACTATGATATGTAAAATTCGTGCGGTAAAATATCATCATAACGATAATATTATATTAACGATATAAATATGTAACATTATTATAAATACACTGACTTAAATAGAAGGAACTTATGTCGAACAAAGATTATAATATCACACAAATTATTATTTTTAAATCAATATAGATTTTTGAATGATAGACAAATAAATCGACAACACACTAATCTCATATATTAATCTAATTTTTTTAGCGATATTGATAAGTCTTTGTTATCTGTTTGCAAAGATGACATATCAGCATGAATTGTCCTCATAACTTAACAAATCGATAACAAAGTTCCTCCAAAAAAATCTTTGCATCCTACATACATCAGAGAATAAGAGCATTGTGATGGGACAACCCAATCTATAAAGCACAAGTACCTGCTTCCACAGTTGTTTAAACATACTTGAGCCTATATAGATCCAGTAGACCGCCGAGTATCCCGGAGGACCTCGGTAAATCAACTCACAACTAAGATCACATATTAAGTAAATATACATTTACATACTGAAGTTTTGCAGCGGAAATAATATTACAATGAGTTTACAAATAAGGAGATAAGAGAGTACAAAACTTGATTTGAAAGAAATACAACTTTAAGCAATATAGATATAACCATAGTTTTAAAATACATTGCTAGCTCAATGATAATCCTCCAGAAAAAACAGATATGAGATAAATATATAGAAGGTCGATGTCACACCCAGATTTAAAGGATAAAAAGTCGGGTGCATCTCATATGTGCGCCAAGGAAGAACAACACACATAATAACAGAGTGCATAGAGATAAATGTCATAAATATCATAAATGTACTTATTACATAGCGGAAGTCTTACAAAACAAATGATAAAATAAAGCGAACTAAATATTATTCCCTAGAGCCACAAAGCTGTCTGGGAGATGCCACCTAGATCAAGTCGAAAGCCTCAGTGTTAGGCGGCTCCTCTTCGACCACCTGTTCTTCTCCTGTGTGTGTGTGTGGGGGGGTGAGATAGCAAGAGTGAGCTCACATACGTTCATAGCTCAACAAGTTGTGGGGAGTAATGTGTATGAACTCACCAAAGATGGGAGTTCATGTGAAGTGTAAGGCTGATCAACAAAATAAAGGCTAAAGCTGAGCATTGCATTTATAAGTTGGTCAAATTTTATTAGCAGTTACTAAGTGTAAGTAAATACCAAACCTTAATAATAATAAATAAAAGTAATAGTAAAATAATTCCCAATGTGATGCAAATGACAAATTGAATTTTGGTGGTTGAATTGCCCAACACAAACATTTGGACTAACTAGTTTGCTCTAGTCTATAAGTTATACAGGTGCCCAAGGTTCACAAAAAGCCAATAAAAAGACCAAGAGAAGGGTTCAACAAAGAGAGCAGGGGATAACCGAAGGCACCCTGGTCTGGCGCACCGGACTGTCCGGTGTGCCACCGGACAGTGTCCGGTGCACCACCGGATAGTGTCTGGTGCACCAGGGGACTTGAAGCTAAACTCATCACTTTCGGGAAAACTCAGAGGCGCTCCACTATAATTCACTGGACTGTCCGGTGTACACCGGACAGTGTCCAGTGCTCCAAGGAGAAGCGACTCTGAACTCGCCAGCTTCGGGAATCCGCTCCGCTATAATTCACCGGACATGTCCGGTGTACACCGGACTGTCCGGTGTAATGGCGGAGCAACGGCTAGTCTGCGCCAACGGTCACCTGCTACAGCATTAAATGCGTGCCAGCGCGCGCAGAGGAGCAGAGCACGCGCGGGTGGCACACCGGACAGTCTACAGTACATGTCCGGTGCACCACCGAACAGCCAGGCGACCCCACCAGTCAGAGCTCCAACGGTCGAACCCTAACGCCCGGGTGACGTGGCTGGCGCACCGGACAGTGTCCGATGTACACCGGACTGTCCGGTGTGCCATGCGACAGCAGGCTTCACCAACGGCTAGTTTGGTGGTTGGGGCTATAAATACCCCCAACCACCCCTCATTCAAGTCATCCAAGTTTTCACACTTCTACACCTTACAAGAGCTAGGAATTCAATACAAGACACACCAAAGTGATCAAATCCTCTCCCAATTCCACACAATGCTTTAGTGACTAGCGAGAGAGATTTGTTGTGTTCTTTTGAGCTCTTGCGCTTGGATTGCTCCTTTTCTTTCTCATTTGTTCTTGTGATCAAAACTCAATTGTAACTAAGGCAAGAGACACCAATTGTGTGGTGGTCCTTGTGGGGAAGTTTTGTTCCCGGTTGATTTGAGAAGAGAAGCTCACTCGGTCCGAGGGACCGTTTGAGAGAGGGAAAGGGTTGAAAAAGACCCGACCTTTGTGGCCTCCTCAATGGGGAGTAGGTTTGTGAGAACCGAACCTCGGTAAAATAAATCCTTGCGTCTCACTTCTTCACTCACTCGCGATTTGTTTTTGCGCCCTCTCTCGGACTCGTTTATATTTCTAACGCTAACCCGGCTTGTAGTTGTGATTAACTTTGTAAATTTCAGTTTCGCCCTATTCACCCCCCTCTAGGTGACTTTCAATTGGTATCAAAGCCCAGTGCTTCATTAGAGCCTAACCGCTCGAAGTGATGTCGGGAGATCACGCCAAGAAGGAGATGGAGACCGGCGACAAGCCCACTACAAGCCACGGGGAGACTTCATCGGAAGAGTCCCGCAACAAGAGGAAGGAGAAGAAAGACTCATCCAACAAAGGGAAGGGGAAGGAAAATAAATCCTCTTCCCACAAGTCGCATTGGAGAGGCGACAAGCAAAAGAGGATGAGGAAAGTGGTCTACTACAAGACCGACTCTTCATCACCATCGACCTCCGGCTCCGACGCGCCGTCCGTCACTTCTAAGCGCCATGAGCGCAAGAAGTATAGTAAGATTCCCCTACGCTACCCACATATTTCAAAGCGTACTCCTTTACTCTCCGTTCCATTAGGCAAACCATCGGTTTTTGACGGTGAAGATTATAACATGTGGAGTGATAAAATGAGGCATCATCTAACCTCACTCCACACAAGCATTTGGAGTGTTGTTGAGTTTGGTGTACAGGTACCATCCATAGGGGATGAGGACTACGACTCGGACGAAGTAGCCCAAATCCACCACTTTAACTCCCAAGCCACCACTATACTCCTCGCCTCTCTAAGTCGAGAGGAGTATAACAAGGTGCAAGGGTTAAAGAGTGCGAAGGAAATTTGGGACGTACTCAAGACCGCGCACGAGGGAGACGAGGTGACAAAGATCACCAAGCGGGAGACGATCGAGGGGAGCTCGGTCGCTTCATGCTTCACCAAGGGGAGGATCCACAAGCCATGTACAACCGCTTGAAGACCTTGGTGAACCAAGTGCGCAACCTCGGGAGCGAAAAATGGGATGACCATGAAATGGTCAAGGTTATTCTTAGATCCCTCGTTTTTCTTAACCCTACACAAGTTCAATTAATTCGAGGTGATCCTAGATATAAGCTAATGTCTCCCGAGGAGGTTATAGGAAAATTTGTAAGCTTTGAGCTAATGATTAAAGGCTCAAAGAAAATCATCGAGCAAGGCACCTCCTCAACGCACGAAGCACAACCGGTGGAATTCAAGGCGACGGAGGAGAAGAAGGAGGAGTCTACATCAAGTAGACAACCAATCGACGCCTCCAAGCTCAACAATGAGGAAATGGCGCTTATCATCAAAAGCTTTTGCCAAATCCTCAAGCAAAGGAGGGGGAAAGATTACAAGCTCCGCTCCAAGAAAGTTTGCTACAAGTGTGGTAAGCCCGGTCACTTTATTGCCAAATGTCCTATTTCTAGTGACAGTGACAGGGGCGACGACAAGAAGGGGAGACGAAAGGAAAAGAAGAGGTACCACAAGAAGAAGGGCAGCGATGCCCATGTGTGCCGCGAGTGGGACTCCGACGAGAGTTCCACCGATTCCTCCTCCGACGAGGACGTCGCCAACATCGCCGTCACCAAGGGACTTCTCTTCCCCAACGTCGGCCACAAGTGCCTCATGGCAAAGGACGGCAAAAGGAAGAAGGTTAAATCCAAATCCTCCACTAAATATGAGTCCTCTAGTGATGATAATGCTAGTGATGAGGAGGATAATTTGCGTACCCTTTTTGCCAACCTAAACATGCAACAAAAAGAAAAATTAAATGAACTAATTAGTGCCATCCATGAGAAGGATGAACTCTTGGACTCCCAAGAGGACTTCCTAATCAAGGAAAATAAGAAGCATGTTAAGGTTAAAAATGCTTACGCTCTAGAAGTAGAAAAATGTGAAAAACTATCTAGTGAGCTAAGCACCTGCCATGAAACTATTGACAACCTTAGAAATGAGAATGCTAATTTGTTAGCTAAGGTTGATTCTAATGTGTGTAATGTTTCAATTGCCAATCTTAGAGATAATAATGTTGATTTACTTGCTAAGATTGAAGAATTAAATAATTCTCTTGCTAGCCTTAGAAATGAAAATGAAAAATTAATTGCTAAGGCTAAAGATTTTGATGTTTGCAATATTACTATTTCTAACCTTAGAAGTGAAAATGATATATTGCATGCTAAGGTTGTAGAATTAAAATCTTGCAAACCCTCTACATCTACTATTGAGCATGTTTCTATTTGCACTAGATGTACAGATGTTGATATTGATGCTATTCATGATCATATGGCTTTAATTAGACAACAAAATGATCATATAGCAATATTAGATGCTAAAATTGCCGAGCATGACTTAGAAAATGAAAAGTTTAAATTTGCTAGAAGCATGCTCTATAGCGGGAGATGCCCTGACATCAAGGATGGCATTGGCTTCCAAAGGGGAGACAATGTCAAACTTAATGCCCCTCCTAAAAGATTGTTAAACTTTGTTAAGGGCAAGGCTCCCATGCCTCAGGATAACGAGGGTTACATTTTATACCCTGCCGGTTATCCTGAGAGTAAAATTAGGAGAGTTCATTCTAGGAAGTCTCACTCTGGCCCTAATCATGCTTTTATATATAAGGGTGAGACATCTAGCTCTAGGCAACCAACCTGTGCTAAGTTGCCTAAGAAGAAAACTCCTAATGCATCTAATGATCATGACATTTCATTCAAAACTTTTGATGCATCATATGTGCTTACTAACAAATCCGGCAGGGTAGTTGCCAAGTTTGTTGGGGGCAAACACAAGGGCTCCAAGACTTGTGTTTGGGTACCCAAAGTTCTTGTGTCTAATGCCAAAGGACCCAAAACCGTTTGGGTACCTAAAGTCAAGAACTAAAATTGTTTTGTAGGTTTATGCATCCGGGGGCTCAAGTTGGATCATCGATAGCGGGTGCACAAACCACATGACAGGGGAGAAGAAAATGTTCTCCTCTTATGAGAAAAACCAAGATCCCCAACGAGCTATCACATTCGGGGATGGAAATCAAGGTTTGGTCAAAGGTTTGAGTAAAATTGCTATTTCACCTGACCATTCCATTTCCAATGTTTTTCTTGTTGATTCATTAGATTACAATTTGCTTTCCGTATCTCAATTATGCAAAATGGGCTACAACTGTCTATTCACTGATGTAGGTGTCACTGTCTTTAGAAGAAGTGATGATTCAATAGCATTTAAGGGAGTGTTAGAGGGTCAGCTATACTTGGTAGATTTTGATAGAGCTGAACTCGACACTTGCTTAGTTGCTAAGACTAACATGGGTTGGCTCTGGCACTGCCGACTAGCCCATGTTGGAATGAAGAATCTTCATAAACTTCTAAAGGGAGAACACATTTTAGGATTAACAGATGTTCATTTTGAGAAAGACAGGATTTGTAGCGCATTCCAAGCCGGGAAGCAAGTTGGTGTCCATCATCCACACAAGAACATCATGACGACTGACAGGCCACTGGAGCTCCTACACATGGATCTATTCGACCCGATTGCTTACATAAGCATCGGCGGGAGTAAGTACTGTCTAGTTATTGTGGATGATTATTCTCGCTTCACTTGGGTGTTCTTTTTGCAGGAAAAATCACAAACCCAAGAGACCTTAAAGGGACTCTTGAGACGAGCTCAAAATGAGTTCGGCTTAAGGATCAAGAAAATAAGAAGCGACAACGGGACGGAGTTCAAGAATTCTCAAATTGAAGGCTTCCTTGAGGAGGAGGGCATCAAGCATGAGTTCTCTTCTCCCTACACCCCACAACAAAATGGTGTAGTGGAGAGGAAGAATAGAACTCTATTGGACATGGCAAGAACCATGCTTGATGAGTACAAGACGCCAGATCGGTTTTGGGCCGAGGCGGTTAACACCGCTTGCTACGCCATCAACCGGTTATATCTACACTGAATCCTCAAGAAGACATCATACGAACTCCTAACCGGTAAAAAGCCCAACATTTCATATTTTAGAGTCTTTGGTAGCTGTTGGTGACTTGTTCTCAAATGCTTCGGATTAAGAACAAGGCAACATAAAAAGTGTTAAATGATAAAGTTCTTCGTCCTCTGAAACATTATTTCCCTTCGGGATATAATGTATTTCGGACGAAGATCACAAACAACATACCTTCGTAAGCACAATAAATGATGATGAAGAACTTATATGTAATATAAGTAGTAATATAAACATCTAAATATTATCACAACGTCATTTCTATTTTTTTATCATAGAAAAATAGAAATGATTTCAGATTACAAGTGTACCTTCGGATTGCAGGAAGGCAAAAGTATAAGGATGACGCAAAAGTGAATGCCCAGTCAGCGTGAACAGTACGGGAGTACTGTTCATCTATTTATAGACGTGGGACGCAGCCCATGTAAAATTACATTCATGCCCATTACATTTGCTAATGACTTATGGGAATCTATTAAGGCCTAAGTAGTCTTTTCATCTTTAAGTCGGTTCCCCTTTCTGCTATCGCGACGAAGCTTTCCTGCGCATAGCTTCGGCTGTGCACCATCCTTCGTACAGCTTGGTAATCAGCCCGTCCTTCATCTCAATCCCCCTTCGTCTGGCTTAGGCTTCGTCCTGACCGTACTCCATGTTCATAATCTGAGTCCGAAGATACCTGTTCATATAATTCACTTGGAAAACATTGTCAAATCATGTTTTTGAGGACCTTCGGAGGACGAAGGCCCCCAACAGTAGCCCCTCGCAATATTAATTTGTTAGTGATAAATTCAGATTGCGATATGGACGAAGGCCTTAAGCCGAAGGTCCGAAAAAACACCTTCCCTTTGCTAGAATAGCAAAAGTCACTGACACGCGGGACCACACAGTTTCCGTCATATCGAGTGTATAAATAGGAGCCCGTCGCAATTTATTTGGCACGCTCTCTTTGCCATCTGTTTTGCCTGCTTATAAAGCTTTCTGCCCAAAAATATTTGTTTTCTTTCCTAGTTTTAAGCTTCGGAAGCGAAAAGTAAGATTTCCGAAGGGATGTCTGAGGAGAAGAAGGCTGCTGTCGAAATGAAGCTAAGTCTCTCTGAAGAGAAGAACCTGGGCTTTCTTGAAGCAATGTCGAAGACCAATACAGAAAAGATCACCAAAGAGATTTTAGAAGGTTTATCTGAAGATACTGATGACAGCGACAGTTATGATGTAGAAAGCGGCGGGGGAGAGTCCGAAGATCGACCATGGCGGCCAAGTCACTCGGTTTTCGGGAAAACCACTATTAAGCAGAGTCATATTGACAATATGAGGGGGAGATATTTTCGAGATGTGTCTATTATGAGGGCTGATGCTGGAGAAAAAACCTCTCCTACCCCCGAAGAAAATGAGGTCGTGATCTTCCGAAGCTTTCTCAAGGCTGGGCTTCGGTTCCCCCTAAGCAGCTTTGTTGTTGAAGTCCTGAAGACATTTCAAATCTACCTCCACCAAATTACTCTCGAAGCTATCATAAGAATGGGAATCTTTGTCTGGGCTGTGAGAAGCCAAGGTTTAGAACCAAATGCTAAAAGCTTTTGCAAAATTCATGAGTTGGTATATGAGACGAAGCCCTGGGGGAAAGAACAATATCACAACAACTTTGGTTGTTACAGCTTCGGTGCCCGCTCCGGGTCAAGCTGCCCCGTGCCAACCTTTCGGAAGAGGTGGCCCGGTGCCTGGATGACAGAATGGTTCTATGTAAAGAATGACTTGACAGCGAAGGAAGATGTTAAGGGTATCATTATGCGCCCTATCTGGCAACGCTTCGGACTCCGAAAGCCGAAGGTTGAAATGGATGAAGCGGCCGAAGAATGCCAAAGAGCCTTCGGCGTAATCTGCTCTTTTATTGGGACAAGGGATTTGGTCCAAGAGCATATTGCCTTCAGAGTTTGGCCACTTGCAGGAAAGTGAGAAATGCCGAAGGAGACCATCAAAGAGTCTGACGAAGGTGGGCTGGTCAGACTAAAATACACATTCAAATACGGAGATAAGTTTGTTGAACCGGATGACGACTGGTTAAAAAGTATTGAAACCGTAAGTGACGAACTGCTTGGGGTATACTCGAAGGCCGAGAATACTGCATTATCAGCAACCTTCGGAGGCCGAAAGAAGAAGAGGCTCAACCGGGTATTTGATGCAATCGGGTTTGTCTACCCTGACTATCATTATCCGGTGACAGGCCACAAAAGAAAAAATACTTCTCCTGCAAAAGAAGTTGCCTCAGGTGCTTCTAGTGAGCCAGCGCCGCAAAGAAAAAAGATAAAGGTGCTCACCCACCGGGCACGTTTTATTGAACCGGCCACAGTGCCTGAGTTTATTGGTGAAGTCTCTTCGGCCACTAAAACTACAGAACCAGCTCCAGTGCCGAAGATCGAAGAAAAAACTGAAGCACCTTTAGCAGAGAAGGCAGAAAAACCGAGAATTGAAGGAGTAAAAATATTGGAAATCTTAAGTCCTTCAGCAAGTGTTGAGATAATAAAAAATCAAAAGGGCCCATCGGTGACCCTGAAAAGAAAAAGAATGGTGAACGTGCTAGATGTTTTGGAGACAATTAAGACTTCAAGCACAACTCCGAAGAAGACTGTTGAAACTTCCAAAACGGAAATTGAAATCTTTGCTGCTGAAGCTCCAAGGCAACAATCTGAAATTGAAGCTGGACCTTCAGAGCCCACGAAGGTAAAACCCTTGGAAACCGAGGAAGAAAAAATGATGGAGCCAATTTTAATTGAAGAGATCAGTACTGCTGCCCCCGAAGCATCCCCCAAAGTCCTTGATTATATTGTTCGACATGCTTCGGGGAAGAAGTTAACAGGAGAAGAAATTTTTGAAGCTAATCACTATGCAAAAGAATTGAAATATCCAAATGGGGCCTTAGTATTCAATGGGACAAATGAAGAAGATTTCCTATACTGCCTCCCAGATGACAAGGAATTATCCGTCTGCCGGGAAATGGCCCGAAGCATGGGGTTTCCGAAGCTGGAGGCTGGCCTCTGCGCGATGACAAAGGACGATCTTGCAGATAGCCTTGCATACAATAGCCTGAAGGTACGAGAACTGCGCGTTTGGAGACTTTATGATTTGAAATCTATTCTTTTATTCTTATACCAACTCTTTTACATATAGGGTTTAATACTAAGCAATGCGCTGAGAGCGCAAAAGAATGCCGAAGACGAGAGCTATGAAATTGCCTTCAACAACCTTCGAACAGAAGTTATCAAACTGAGAAACGAGGCCTTAGAAAAGGACAAAATTCTAGTTACATTGGTGGATAAAATAAAGGAGGACGAAGCTGCCTCTAAAGCACAAGCTGCAGCTCAAAAACACGAGATTGCCGATCTTCGGAAGCAATTAGCCCGAGCTAAAGAAGAACACATACTTGAAGAAACGAGGCGGGAATGTAGCGACCAATGGGCCAATCATTTGGAAGGAACCGTTGAAGAGCTTCGGTCTTCTAAGAAAAGGTGCTACGAAAAATCCATGGAATGTGTAAAGAAGATAAAAACCAGCTTCGCCAATGTTGGCGCATTTTCGAGTGAAGAAGACTTTGTGAGAGGTAACCTAGAAGGACCGATCGAATGGATCAGCCACGAAGCTGAAGCCTTTGAAGAAATTCTAAACAGTCGTGGAGACATTTGCGCCTTCTCGGGTGCCAGGGGGATTGCTACTATGCTGGAGAAAAAAGGCTGCGATCATGTTAAGGTTCTTGCACAATCCGAAGCCAGCTTATCCCCTGAAGATATTAAAGACCCCTCAGCCGAAGCTAGCCAGGCTGATGGAAAATTTTTCACCGACGTCTGGGACAATGGTGGCCGAGAAATGGCCCGAGAAATTATTCAGAAAAGTGAAAAAGGCATCCATGATGCTAGAAAAGTGGCAGAGGCTGCTGAGAAAAGCGCAGAGCCCGAAGGGAAAATAGGTATTAACTAGTGGTTTTTATTGTGTTGTAATTTTTTAATTTCAAACTTTGTTCGCCATTTGTAATAGCAATGTAGTCGTATCCTGTTCTCCCTCAGATTTTGCTAAAGCGTCTCCGGGCCCCCACCCGAAGGAAGACGATGAAATCAAAAAGATAGCCGAAGCTATCATGGATCAAGTTGTCAATCAACTTCTGAATGAAGCTGCTGAAGTAGTACTTAGGGAAGACTAGGTGTTATTGTAAAAATATTTGAAATATAATATGTGTGGTATCTTGTAACCCTGAATGTAATATATTTGCTTTTAATGATTCGATTCTTTACGATGCATGAAACTTTACATACGTACCGTTTTTGAGCCTTCGGCGAAAAAACTCCTTCCCTTCTTTTCATGCTTCGTGAAGATAGAAAAACTTTTATGCATCACAACAATGTCCATAGTGCTCTGATGAAGAATATCCAAGCTTCGTGAAAACATTCTCCGAAGCTATATTCCGAAGATCAATATTGTATCCCCTTGTGACTTAGCACGATTTTCACTTTCTCAAAGCATTCTTCCGAAGATCGATGCTGTGTCCCCTTCTTTTGCCATATGCAACATGATGTATGATGCTTATGCTATGCAAAATGATGTGATGATATGTTATGTAGATGACATTTGTTCCGAAGATACACACATCCCCGTAAAACACACAATCTTTCTATATCAGCGCTGACTTTTCGCTGTAAGCCTCCCTTAGGAGCTTCTTCGCCTTTTACTTCAGCGGTATCAGCGTTTATTTTTCGCTGTAAGCTCTGCATTCCCTTAGGAACGACTTTGGAGCTTCTTCGCCTTTTACTTTCGGCGGAATCAGCGTTGACTTTTCGCTGTAAGCTCTGCATTCCCTTAGGAACGACTTTGGAGCAAGAAACTTACACTGCGCTCCTTTTGGAACGACTTCTTGTTGCTTCGAAGAATTTATACCATGTCTTCTTTGTTAAAATAAATTTAATAATCCGAAGGTCCTCCTTGCTATTGCAAACTTTTAAGCTCCGACAACTTAAGCCTGTGTAGAAGATATGTTTTCCTTGTGGCAAACAACAAAACTATTACTTGAAATTTAAAAGGTGTCCTTTATTACACAGAAAATAAAACTGAATGGAAAAGACTGCTGTCGAGGTAGGATATTTGTCAATAGATGTGCTTCGACTCTGGCACAGTGCTATTGACTGTGCGAGCTTCGGATTGTTCTCTGAAGTCCCTTTGATGTGGAGCATATTGGCTCCCTTCTGGCTGCTGGCCTTGTTGCAGCGGTGGTGGAGGCGGAGGCTGTTGCCAGGAAGCTTGAGGTTGACTCGCCGAAGCAACAGAAACTGCAGGGTGATTGCCTACATACTCTGGGATGTAAGGCGAATGATACGAAGCAGTGTGCATGACCTGCTTCGGCTGAGCTTGTTGTGCTACAGCTTCGGCTATTTCCTTTTGCTTCTGGATGGTAACATGGCACATCCTGGTGGTATGGCCTTTGTTCTCACCACAGAACAAGAAAAAAATTCTTCTTAGCTGATTGCCAAATCTTCCGCCGAAGCCCCTGGCACCTCTGCCTCTCGGAGCTGGTGGTCGGAAGGAGCCTTGCTGTTGCCCCGAAGTCTGTGAGGAACACTGTGGCCTTTGCTGTTGGCTCCCTGTATCATCATTTTGGGTAGAGTTATGAATTGATCTAACGTGCCTCAGATAGAACCTCCCTCCGAAGCCCCTGGTCATTTCAGAAAACCTGAAAGCCTCCTCCCTTCTTTGGCGAAAATCATTATCGGCCCGAATGTACTCGTCCATCTTCTGGAGCAGCTTCTCCAAAGTTTGAGGAGGCTTCCTAGCGAAGTACTGAGCTGACGGTCCTGGCCGAAGCCCCTTGATCATGGCCTCAATGACAATTTCGTTGGGCACTGTTGGTGCCTATGCCCTCAAACGCAAGAACCTCCGGACGTACGCCTGAAGGTACTCTTCGTGATCCTGGGTGCACTGGAATAGAGCTTGAGCCGTGACCGGCTTCGTCTGGAACCCTTGGAAACTAGTTAACAACAAGTCCTTCAGCTTTTGCCACGAAGTGATCGTTCCTGGTCGAAGGGAGGAGTACCAGGTTTGAGCAACACTCCTGACAGCCATAACAAAAGATTTGGCCATGACCGCAGCATTGCCACCATACGAAGATACTGTTGCTTCGTAGCTCATCAAAAACTGCTTTGGGTCTGAGTGGCCATCAAATATGGGAAGCTGAGGCGGCTTGTAGGACGGAGGCCAAGGTGTAGCCTGCAGCTCAGCGGACAGAGGAGAAGCATCATCAAAAACAAAATTCCCATGATGGAAATTGTCATACCAGTCATCTTCATTGAGGAAACCCTCCTGATGAAGGTCTTGGTGCTGAGGCCTTCGGTGTTGCTCATCCTGAGTAAGATGACGAACTTCCTCAGAGGCTTCGTCTATCTGCCTTTGCAGTTCAGCTAGCCTGGCCATTTTTTCCTTCTTCCTTTGCACCTGTTGATGAAGCATCTCCATGTCTCTGATTTCTTGGTCTATCTCATCCTCTGGCTGTGTTGGGCTAACAGCCTTCCTTTTCTGGCTTCGGGCTTCCCGAAGAGAGACAGTCTCCTGATTGTGGTCCAGCGGTTGGAGAGCTGCAGTGCCAGTTGCTGAAGCTTTCTTCGGCGCCATAGCGAAGGTTTATGATCGCCGAAGGTGTTCAAAAACTCAAAGAGTGGAAGTGAGTTCACCGGAGGTGGGCGCCAATGTTGGTGACTTGTTCTCAAATGCTTCGGATTAAGAACAAGGCAACATAAAAAGTGTTAAATGATAAAGTTCTTCGTCCTCTGAAACATTATTTCCCTTCGGGATATAATGTATTTCGGACGAAGATCACAAACAACATACCTTCGTAAGCACAATAAACGATGATGAAGAACTTATATGTAATATAAGTAGTAATATAAACATCTAAATATTATCACAACGTCATTTCTATTTTTTTATCATAGAAAAATAGAAATGATTTCAGATTACAAGTGTACCTTCGGATTGCAGGAAGGCAAAAGTATAAGGATGACGCAAAAGTGAATGCCCAGTCAGCGTGAACAGTACGGGAGTACTGTTCATCTATTTATAGACGTGGGACGCAGCCCATGTAAAATTACGTTCATGCCCATTACATTTGCTAATGACTTATGGGAATCTATTAAGGCCTAAGTAGTCTTTTCATCTTTAAGTCGGTTCCCCTTTCTGCTATCACGACGAAGCTTTCCTGCGCATAGCTTCAGCTGTGCACCATCCTTCGTACAGCTTGGTAATCAGCCCGTCCTTCATCTCAATCCCCCTTCGTCTGGCTTAGGCTTCGTCCTGACCGTACTCCATGTTCATAATCTGAGTCCGAAGATACCTGTTCATATAATTCACTTGGAAAACATTGTCAAATCATGTTTTTGAGGACCTTCGGAGGACGAAGGCCCCCAACAGTAGCAAATGCTTTATTCTTGTTAAAAGAGGTAGAAAATCTAAATTTGCTCCTAAGACTGTAGAAGGCTTTTTACTAGGATATGATTCAAACACAAGGGCATATAGAGTCTTTAACAAGTCCTCAGGACTAGTTGAAGTTTCTTGTGACGTTGTGTTTGATGAAACTAACGGCTCTCAAGTAGAGCAAGTTGATCTTGATGAGATAGGTGAAGAAGAGGCTCCATGCATCGCGCTAAGAAACATGTCCATTGGGGATGTGTGTCCTAAGGAATCCGAAGAGCCTCCAAATGCAAAAGATCAACCATCCTCCTCCACGCAAGCATCTCCAACAACTCCAAATGAGGATGAGGCTCAAGTTGATGAAGGAGAAGATCAAAGAAACGAGCCACCTCAAGATGACGGCAATGATCAAGGGGGAGATGAAAATGATCAAGACAAGGAGGATGAAGAACCAAGGCCGCCACACCCAAGAGTCCACCAAGCAATCCAACGAGATCACCCCGTCGACACCATCCTCGGCGACATTCATAAGGGGGTAACCACTAGATCTCGTGTTGCACATTTTTGTGAGTATTACTCTTTTGTTTCCTCTATTGAGCCACACAGGGTAGAGGAAGCACTCCAAGATTCGGATTGGATGATGGCGATGCAAGAGGAGCTCAACAATTTCACTAGGAACGAGGTATGGCATTTAGTTCCACGTCCTAACCAAAATGTTGTAGGAACCAAATGGGTCTTCCGCAACAAACAAGATGAGCATGGTGTGGTGACAAGGAACAAAGCTCGACTTGTGGCCAAGGGATACTCCTAAGTCGAAGGTTTGGATTTTGGTGAAACCTATGCACCCGTAGCTAGGCTTGAGTCCATTCGTATATTATTAGCCTATGCTACTTACCATGGCTTCAAGCTTTACCAAATGGACGTGAAGAGTGCCTTCCTCAATGGACCAATCAAGGAAGAGGTCTATGTTGAGCAACCTCCCATCTTTGAAGACAGTGAGTATCCTAACCATGTCTATAGGCTCTCTAAGGCGCTTTATGGGCTCAAGCAAGCCCCAAGAGCATGGTATGAATGCCTAAGAGGTTTCCTTATAGCTAATGGCTTCAAAGTCGACAAGGCTGATCCTACTCTATTCACTAAAACTCTTGACAATGATTTGTTTGTATGCCAAATTTATGTTGATGATATTATATTTGGGTCTACTAACGAATCTACATGTGAGGAATTTAGTAGGATCATGACACAAAAATTCGAGATGTCAATGATGGGGGAGTTGAAGTATTTCTTAGGATTTCAAGTAAAGCAACTCCAAGAGGGCACCTTCATTTGTCAAACGAAGTATACTCAAGACATCCTAAACAAGTTTGGAATGAAGGATGCTAAGCCCATCAAGACACCCATGGGAACCAATGGGCATCTCGACCTCGACACGGAAGGTAAATCCGTCGATCAAAAGGTATACCGGTCGATGATAGGTTCATTACTCTATTTTGTGCATCTCGACCGGACATTATGCTTTCAGTATGCATGTGTGCAAGATTCCAAGCCGACCCTAAGGAATCTCACCTTACGGCCGTAAAACGAATCTTGAGATATTTGGCTTATACTCCTAAGTTTGGGCTTTGGTACCCTCGGGGATCCACATTTGATTTAATTGGTTATTCGGATGCCGATTGGGCGGGGTGTAAAATTAATAGAAAGAGCACATCGGGGACTTGCCAGTTCTTGGGAAGATCCTTGGTGTCTTGGGCTTCAAAGAAGCAAAATTCGGTCGCTCTTTCTACCGCCGAAGCCGAGTACATTGCCGCAGGCCATTGTTGCGTACAATTACTTTGGATGAGGCAAACCCTGCGGGACTATGGTTACAAATTAACCAAAGTTCCTCTTCTATGTGATAATGAGAGTGCAATCCGCATGGCGGATAATCCCGTTGAGCACAGCCGCACTAAACACATAGCCATTCGGTATCATTTTCTTAGGGATCACCAACAAAAGGGGGATCGAGATTGCATACATTAATACTAAAGATCAATTAGCCGATATCTTTACCAAGCCACTAGATGAACAAACTTTTACCAAACTTAGGCATGAGCTAAATATCCTTAATTCTAGAAATTTCTTTTGATGTCTTGTACACATAGCTCATAAATATACCTTTGATCATGTCTCTTTTATATATATGCTATGACTAATGTGTTTTCAAGTGAATTTCAAACCAAGTCATAGGTGTATTGAAAGGGAATTGGAGTCTTCGGCGAAGACAAAGGCTTCCACTCCAGTCCATAACTCATCCTTCGCCGTCGCTCTGAGCAACTCTCCAACTTTGGTATAATCCTTCACTCATATTATTTGTTTGCCAAAGGGGGAGCAAGTAGTTTAAAAGGGCTTATATTTCACTCGAAGTATTCGTTTTTGGCGATTCATGCCAAAGGGGGAGAAAGTATTAGCCCAAAGCAAAAGGACCGCACCACCACCCTAATTTTAAAACTAATGATTTTCAATTGGTAAATTTCAAATTGGTATCTTATTGTGTTCAGAAGGGGGAGAAAATAGCATTTTCAAAAATTGATATCTTAAAAACCCTCTTGAACACTAAGAGGAAAATTTATTGAGGGGGAGTTTTGTTTAGTCAAAGGAAAAGCATTTGAAACAGGGGGAGAAAATTTCAAATCTTGAAAATGCTTCTCAAAATCTTACTCATTTATCTTTGACTATTTGCAAAAGAACTTTGAAAAGGATTTACAAAAAGAATTTGCAAAAACAAAACATGTGGTGCAAGCGTAGTCCAAAATGTTAAAAATAAAGAAACAATCCATGCATATCTAGTAAGTAATATTTATTGGCTCAGTTCTAAGTAACCTTTGCACTTACATTTTGCAAACTAGTTCAATTATGCACTTCTATACTTGCTTTGGTTTGTGTTGGCATCAATCACCAAAAAGGGGGAGATTGAAAGGGAATTAGGCTTACACCTATTTCCTAAATTGATTTTGGTGGTTGAATTGCCCAACACAAACATTTGGACTAACTAGTTTGCTCTAGTCTATAAGTTATACAGGTGCCCAAGGTTCACAAAAAGCCAATAAAAAGACCAAGAGAAGGGTTCAACAAAGAGAGCAGGGGATAACCGAAGGCACCCTGGTCTGGCGCACCGGACTGTCTGGTGTGCCACCGGACAGTGTCCGGTGCACCACCGGACAGTGTCCGGTGCACCAGGGGACTTGAAGCTAAACTCATCACCTTCGGGAAAACTCAGAGGCGCTCCACTATAATTTACCGGACTGTCCGGTGTACACCGGACTGTCCGGTGTACACCGGACAGTGTCCGGTGCTCCAAGGAAAAGCGACTCTGAACTTGCCAGCTTCGGGAATCCGCTCCGCTATAATTCACTGGACATGTCCGGTGTACACCGGACTGTCCGGTGTAACGGCGGAGAAACGACTAGTCTGCGCCAACGGTCACCTGCTACAGCATTAAATGCGCGCCAGCGCGCGCAGAGGAGCAGAGCACGCGCGGGTGGCACACCGGACAGTCTACAGTACATGTCCGGTGCACCACCGGACAGCCAGGCGACCCCACCAGTCAGAGCTCCAACGGTCGAACCCTAACAGCCGGGTGACGTGGCTGGCGCACCGGACAGTGTCCGGTGTACACCGGACTGTCCGGTGTGCCATGCGACAGCAGGCTTCACCAACAGCTAGTTTGGTGGTTGGGGCTATAAATACCCCCAACCACCCCTCATTCAAGTCATCCAAGTTTTCACACTTCTACACCTTACAAGAGCTATGCATTCAATACAAGACACACCAAAGTGATCAAATCCTCTCCCAATTCCACACAAGGCTTTAGTGACTAGCGAGAGAGATTTGTTGTGTTCTTTTGAGCTCTTGCGCTTGGATTGCTCCTTTTCTTTCTCATTTGTTCTTGTGATCAAAACTCAATTGTAACCAAGGCAAGAGACACGAATTGTGTGGTGGTCCTTGCGGGGAAGTTTTGTTCCCGGTTGATTTGAGAAGAGAAGCTCACTCGGTCCGAGGGATCGTTTGAGAGAGGGAAAGGGTTGAAAAAGACCCAGCCTTTGTGGCCTCCTCAACGGGGAGTAGGTTTGCGAGAACCGAACCTCGGTAAAACAAATCCTTGCGTCTCACTTCTTCACTCACTCGCGATTTGTTTTTGCGCCCTCTCTCGGACTCGTTTATATTTCTAACGCTAACCCGGCTTGTAGTTGTGATTAACTTTGTAAATTTCAGTTTCGCCCTATTCACCCCCCTCTAGGCGACTTTCAGCCACCTAGATCAAGTCGATAGCCTCAGTGTTAGGAGGCTCCTCTTCGACCACCTGTTCTTCTCCTGTGGGTGGTGGGGGGGTGAGACAGCAAGAGTGAGCTCACATACGTTCATAGCTCAACAAGTTGTAGGGAATAATGTGCATGAACTCACCAAAGGCGGGAGTTCATGTGAAGTGTAAGGCTGATCAACAAAATAAAGGCTAAAGCTGAGCATTGCTTTTATAAGTTGGTCAAAATTTTATTAGTAGTTACTAAGTGTAAGTAAATACCAAACCTTAGTAATAATAAATAAAAGGAATAGTAAAATAATTCCCAATGCGATGCAAATGACAAATTGAATTTTAATTCCATAGATTAATCATGTGAGGGTCTGAGCTGCTCATGACCGTGAGCACGGCTAGTATACCAGTTTTACACTCTGCAGAGGTTGCGCATCTTTACCCACAAGTCATGTTACCCATCTGCCAAGAGACTGCCAATCCCATACACCTCTACCGAGGAGGCGAGGCAGGGTAACACTACGAGGCCTTTACAAAGTTCCACTAGCTTCAGAAAACCCGCTACAATTTATAGGAAGCTCCAGTGCAGGAATCTCTCGCCTGACCGCCATCGCAGCAAAATCAACCCAAGGACCTCCCTACACTGACCACTCCCCTACTGCCCTTGCCCCTTTCAGGTAAGGTAGTCATCCACTAGCTTTCCTAGTTAATCAGCCAAGGGCGTCCCATTAAACCCTTGTGGTAGCACTATTTTCCTGGGTGGTCGCTCCATGTTCCCATTAACATAATGATATTAACACGAACAGTAATAATAAATAGATAATAAAGATGTAATCATGAATAGTGTATCTCCATACCCAAGTCCACATAAAGCAATAGCAAGTACTACCCAAAAATATTTCAGTGGTAAACAAGGTATAAAGATAACCAAAACTGGGGTGACCTAAAGGATCCCATCAAATTAACCATCAAATTAACCTATGCAGATCATTATGAATAATAAGAACATGGCTGGGTAAAAATAAGTGATCAAGGGCACAACTTGCCTTCAATGAGCTCCTGCTCAGCTACTTCTTTCTGCTGCGCACCAGGATCCTTAGTAGTTTGCTCGTCTACTCGCATCAATACAAACATACATAATATTGCAAAAATTAACATCACACCAAACATGTAAACAAAATACATAATAAAATCTACACATTAAATTAAGATAATAGAAACTGGAATCATTAAATTTGGAGTTATGGATTTTAAATTATGAATTTCCAAAGGTTTAATGTGCTTGAAATAGGATTAAATGAGAAATAAATTTTCTTACTGTTTTCATGCCAAAACAGAGACACTAGATGATACACAATAATATTATAAAATTTTAGAAATTGGAATGGAACAATTTGGAGCTAGAATGAATTTAATATGAATTTCCCAAGTTTATAGAATTGTTTTTGTATTAAAAACTAATCTCTATAATTATTTCTCTATTTTTAATCCTTTCTGGACTGGTCCTCGATTTCTGGTAAGCTCAGGGGCCACGGTGAAAGAATTCAAAGACTCTGTGAACAGCCCGCGTGGACGGCGGGTTCTAATTTAACTAAAGACAGGGGCTCCTATGCAATTTACACACGACGAAGGGGTATCTAGGGTTTCTGACCGTTGGATTAGAATCACGCGCACTAGGTTACACCACCCATTTAATCGAAGCGGTACGAAATCTCCGCCGTTGGATCAACGACCAAACGTCTAGATTTAAAAGTCCTAAGATCGCTTCCCACGCGCCCGATCCGCATAGGACGACTGGAATGAATTCAGGCCGAACCGGTATCACGATCTAATCGGGACCGTTCCATAGGAGATAACGGTCCACAACCTATCATCTCCAATCCGCACCCATACGCGGCGGCGCTGGGCAAACCAAGTGGCAGCGCTCGCCGACGAGCAGCACGCGAGGCGCCCTGGAGGTCTAACCCTACCGGTAACTAGCTCTACACATCCAGGAGAACGAGGCGGGCAAAATGGCCGAGGTCTCACCGATGCAATTGGCAAGTGAGGTTGGTCCACGGTAGAACGCGAGCTCGGTGTAGAACACCACTCCGGCGAGGAATTCCCGAGACCCCAGGGGTTCTCAGCTCGAATTGAGGGCTCCCATAGCTACACTGGTCTCCAGCGCACGCCCCTGGCCACTTGCATAGACCAGAACACAAGCACAAACGACAATCACCGGCGGCGGCCCGCGCCTTTCTCTCTCTCAACAGCGCAGCTCGGTATGCGGCGATTGCAGGGGGTCGTTGGCGTGGGTATGCGGTAGAGGGAGAGAGGGCGATGCGAACCTAGGGTCGTGGCTCCTATATGGACGCGACGCGGCCAGGCGCTTCAATGGATTGCGCGAAGTCCGTGGCTCCGTGCGTGTGCCGCTATGCGCGGCGAAGTCGTTGGGGATAAATCTAACGTGTGGGGGCCACGATCAGTGACACGGGGGAAAGCAGCGTAGTCGAGCGGTGGAGCTAGCATGCGGGCCCCGCGGAGCAGTGAAAGAGGAACCGCGTAGTGGACGCGAGGGTGTGGCCGACCAAGCGGACCCGCCCGTTAGTGTCCCAGACAGATTTAGGCAGTGAACGGTTGACTAGTGGGACCTAGTGGTCGGCACGAGCATCTGCCTAGGGTTGCGTGGAGGAATTTGATGGGCCGCGCGCGCGTTGAATGGGCCGAGCCATCCAAAATCGGCTAGGGCGCCTGCTTCCCCCCCTTTATTTTTTTCTATTTATTTTCCTATTTTCCTTTCCTCTCTTTCCAAATTCAGTTTGAATTCAAATGTAAATTCGAAACTTGTGCCAATTTTATCCTTAAAGTATATAGTGAAATTAAAAGTACCATTTTTAGAAATATAAATATATATATTATTTATATTTTCATATCCCTTCTCTTTTCTTATTTTCAAGTCCTAATTTCAATTTAGGTTTTAACCCAACTTCTAGTAATTATTATCTTATTATTATTATCCTTATTATTATATTTAATGCACAAACATATAAACTCCAACATGATGCATTTTATTTTATTTTAGTATCATTGGTTTTAATTAATCACTCTTAATATGTATGCTCTTGTTGTGGAAAATATATGGCACACAAAATAGGGAGATCAACTATATGTTCCTTTTATACAATTTTGAGTATTACAGTCGAGCCCACTGGCACTTATCCACCATCCTTAGCAGGGCTACATCTTCACCGGTAACATGGTGGGATAAACTGTGAGTACTCGAATGTACTCAACTAGATTTACCCGTCTAAAACCAGGAAATAAGAAAGTAAAAGACACCAAGTATCATGCAAGGCTTTATCTGGAGCTAGCTCTTTCTTTTGGCAGAGTACATGAATTAATGGAGTTATTAGCAACTTAAGGGGCATCATGATTATTAATCATCTTTTAGCCATTCACTTTTATACCTATTCTACGGTAAATCTAGGTTAGCACCTGATTAGCTAGATGATATTTGCTAATTCACTATGTTTAGTTATAGCTTTAGTGATTAATCAAGTTTGACAAGTATCTTATTGAGTAGACAAGCAAGAGTAACCCAAACCCTTGATTAAAATTATTCATGTCATCATTCCTTATCAATATCATCATTCTCATGGTTATCATTGTTCTTACTACGGCGAGATAGCTAGAGTCAAGTGCTCACTGTCCAGGAGCGATGGCGATTCGAATCGATTACTAACCACCTAGCGGGGTATTCCTAACACAAACCATACTCACAATACTTTGTGGGATGCAATCACCACCATACATATTCTAGAAGCAACGCGACTGCACGTCGCAGATTCAACAGGAGCCACCATACTTAGGGACCTCCTGGCTACCAGAGGGTTAGGGCGCACCGTTCAGCATGGGTCATCTCGCCTAGTCCCTGTCTCTCCTTAACCACACCAGTAGGTGCAACACGAGGTCGAATTTGGCTGGAATAGTACTCTGGCTTCATGGTCGGAACAAGTTATCCAGCAAGCTAAGTGATTAGGCATGCGTTTAACATTATTCAAGGGACCCCAATAGTACGATCTTTAATTGAAATAGACAGGAATAAGTAGACACCCAAGACCTCACTGCCTTGTTGTTTCCCTATCTACATCCAGTCCGACCTAATATTAACATTCATATTATCATGGATATTTCCCCGATGACAGTACCGAATCAAGCATAAGGTAATCACCTATATCTCGCAAGTGATAGGGAATCACCTGACTTCTACTGGTCTAAATAGGCCTAAGCGTACTTAATTTACCTAGGTGCAAGGATAGGGATAAAAAAAGTTAATCAAGGATAAATGCAGCAATTGTTTCCAAACAACTCCTACAACCTAATGCAACAATGATAGACAGGTATGTGAATAAAACAATTATTGCAAACCATAGGAATTAGATGCTGGGGCTTGCCTAGAATCCAATACTAGGTTAGTGTTTCTGTTAGTCGGCACCCACTTGACGAAGATCTACTTGATCAGTCCATTTTCTTTGGGTTTGTCTCCAACACCGTCTTGTGATTTGTGCTGGTCCACATTCTTTATCTCGCGTGATGATCACCTAGTGTACCTAAATGATATGCACGATGCACATGTATACATATAATGCAAGATAATATAAAATCATACAACACCACATGGTAGTGAACTAAGCACAAATAGCAACGCCTACAAACACTCATACCCTAGTAGTAGCTATCCATACATCATCAACACATGAATCTAACACCACTGAAGACATGGGATACTCGACCCTATACTTAACTTAATCTGCACGCAAGCATAAGATGGGAATGGCAAGCACATCAATCAAGGGACACATGCTAACTTGAGTATAGAAACTACAGGTCTTCATTAATCAAGAACTAACCAAACATACTTAGCCAAACAAGAGTAATTCCAAGCAACTAACTTAACACTTGTTGATTTTGGACAGCAACATGGACTGTACTTACTTTAACCATAACCAGAGACTTAAGCATCCAAAACATGTGATCTAAGACTTTCTAGAAACCTAATAAAATTGTCTACAAAGCGTTTGTAATCATCTCTAGGTGATTTAATCTCTATCAAGGTCAATCAACACAAAGAAGTTACCTCTGTCCAGATTTGGACATATTCAGTGTTGGTCTCTTGTTCTCAAATGTTGTGAGTCAAGAACAAGGCAACACAATTGTTAATTGTTAAAGACCTTCGTCTCCCGAAGTTTTATCTCCTTATGGGTATAAAGCTTCTCGGACGAAGGTCTAGAAAGATACCTTCATCGTATCAATACAAGAATAAGAATGCGAAGTAATAAATGTGATAATCATATCTCCATAATTCATTTATATTCACATCTCACATAACATGTATGAATATCGATAATATCAATATTACAATGATACCTTCGTCTTGTTCGAAGGCAAGAATGCGAGAGAGTGAATACAATCCAGCGTGAACAGTATGATGTTACTGTTCATCTATTTATAGGCATGGGACGCAGCTCGGGTAAAAGTACATTTATGTCCTTCATGTTTACACATGATAGTAATACAAATCATAAAGGACTAAGTAGTCTTTTCCTCCTTTGGCCATTATCAACATTCTTCCGCTTCACTGCGAGCTGAAGCTTTCCCGTCTGGTGATACCTTCGGCATTTGTTCTTATCTTCTTTGGATCTATCTTCATCATGTGTGTCCTTCATCATAGCAAAGAGGTCTATCTCTCGAAGGTAAAGCTTCCTGTAATAGCTTATGCTAAAAACAAATGGTTAATTATGTTTTCGAGGACCTTTGGAAGGAGAAGGCCCCCAACAGTAGCCCCTCACAGTATTAATTTGTTTCTTTGTAACAAATTTAGACTGCAATGTGAACGAAGGCCTTTAGCCGAAGGTCCAAAAAAACACCTTCCCTTCGCTAGAATAGCGAATAACACTGACATGAAGGACCCACCAAACCGTGGGGCACTAGGCATATAAATAGGAGCTTGCATTGAAAACATTTTTTGTGCCATTCCAGTTGCTTGCACTGCGCTCGTCATTTCAAACTTTCTTGCTTTGTCGGGTTTGATTGGATTTTAAGCTTCAACATTTCAACGTCCTTCGGTTTGATGGCTGACGGAAAGAGGATTGTTGACCTAGTGCTGTCTGAGTTTTACGAAGCTATGGAGAGAACAAATGCAGAGAAGATTGCTCATGAGATGTTAGCTAGGATATCTGATGGTTCTTGTGATAGTGAAGATTTCGATGTAGAAAGCGAGAATGAAGACGCCGAAGATCGGCCCTGGAGACCAAGTCATGTTGTCTTCGGGAAGTCAACCATCAAGCAAGGGCAAATTGATGCTATGAGAGGAAGGTACTTATGTGATATCTCTATTGTGAGGGCTGGAGGGGTAAGTAATATCCCTCTGCCTGAAGCTGATGAGGTGGTAGTTTATAGAAGCTTCATGAAGGCAGGGCTTCGGTTCCCTTTGGATAAGTTGCTGGTCGAAATTTTAAAGACTTTCGAAATTTACCTTCATTAGCTTACCCCTGAAACTATTATCAAGGTGGGGGTCTTTATTTGGGCCATGAGGAGCCAGGGGCGAGAACCAAATGCAAAATGTTTCTGCAACATACATGAGCTATCCTATGAGACAAAGGCTACTGGAAAAGAGCAATATCACAACAACTTCGGTTGCTATAGCTTCGTGCTTTGCTCTGAGGTGAGCTAATTGATTCCTACATTTCGAAAGAGATGGCCTGGGGCCTGGATGCAGGAGTGGTTATATGTGAAGAACGACCTGATTGAAAGGGAAGATATTAAAGGGATTATCCAGCGTCCTATCTGGTCTCGCTTCGGCATTAGGAGGCCATCCACTGCCCATGGGAATGAAATACAAGCATGCCAGGCTGCTTTTAATATGGTGTGCACTTACATAGGCACCAGAGACTTAGTCCAGGAGCATATTGCTTATAGAGTATGGCCTCTCACAAGTGGGTGGAGATGCCGAAGGAAGCTGCTGCTAGATCTAGCCAAGGCGGTCTAGTTTACCTGAAGTACACCTTCAGGTACAGGAATCAATTTGATGAGCTAAATGATGACTAGCTAGATGCCATCGAAGCAACCAGCGATGAATTGCTTGGTGCTTACTCGAGGGCTGAAGATGATGCTATGACAACAGCCTTCGGGGGTCGAGGCAAAAAGAGACTGAATAGAGTTTTTGATGTCATCGGGTTTGTATACCCGGATTACTTCTATCCTTCACGAAAGCAAGGAAAGAAAAGAAAGACTGCTGCTTCGGTGATTTCCAGCACGCCAAAGCCGAAAAAATTAAGGTTTTAACACACCACCCAAGCACATCGAAACGGTCGAAGAGCCGAGACCTATTGAGGGGTCTTCTTCTGTATCTGAGCTAGGTCACTCGACCCCTGCCGAAGCTTGGACAGAATCGGCCAAAGAGCCAGAACTGAAGAAAGCCACAGAACAACCGAAGGCTTTGAGTCCGTTGCAAGAGACAGAGCCACCGAGGGCATCAAAGGTTCCTGCAACAACTCCGAAGAGGAGGAGAATGGCTAGCGTACTAGACACTGTCGTGGAATCTGTGAAAGTACAAACTCTTGCTTCGGCACCTAATTCAGAGGGCAAAGCCTTAAAGAAATCTGGCGAGGATTATATGGCGCAAGCGACTTCTGAGGCTAGACCCTCAACTCCCACCGAAGCATGCCCTTTGGGGGCTGCTCCTGTGCCCGTGGAAAAAGAAAGTATTCCTGAGAGACTTAAGTCTCCTGCTCCCGAGGCATCTACCAAAGAGCTAGAATTTATCATGCGACATGCTTCAGGGAAGCAATTGTCAGAGGAACAGATTGCCGAAGCTAGACAATATGTCA
The DNA here is from genome assembly GCA_029449295.1 of Zea luxurians. Taxonomy (NCBI): domain Eukaryota; kingdom Viridiplantae; phylum Streptophyta; class Magnoliopsida; order Poales; family Poaceae; genus Zea; species Zea luxurians. Next base: position 117,808,562 of record JAOPSE010000008.1, read on the forward strand.
GGGATCTGAAGTATCCACAAGGGTCCTTGGTATATAGCGGCACTAATGAAGATGGATTTTTATATTGCCTTCCAGACAATAAGGAGATATCTGTTTTGCCGGGAGATGATGAGAAACATGGGATTCCCGAAGCTTGAGCTCGGTCTGTCTGCAATGTCAAAAGATGATCTTGCAAATAGTCTTGCTTATAATAGCTTGAACGTATATATACTTTTGTTGTAAAATAAACTATGTTTGTAAGTTTTCTTGCTATCGTTATGTTCTCACATATTTTTTTGTTTTTAGGGATTAATTCTAAGTAAAGCTTTAAGGGCTCAAAAGGAAGCAGATGACGAGAGCTGCCAGATAGCTCTTGGAAATCTTCGATCAGAGGTCATCACACTAAGGAATGAAGCTTTTGAAAAAGATAAGATACGGTTTTCCTTAATGGACAAGTTGAAGGCTTGCGAAGCCAAGCTTATTGTTCAAGACGAAGCCCATAAAGCTGAAGTCAAAGAATTGAAGAAAAAACTTGCGGAAATGAATGAAAATTTCGAAGTTGCAAAGGCTAAGCAAGAAATAAGCGAAATGGAAAGCTCCAGGGTGTAGAAGAATGTTGAAGAGCTTCGAGATTCCAAGGAGAGACGCTAAAAACATCCATGGAATGCACGAAGAAACTGAAAGATAGTTTTGCAAAAGTGGGAGCCTACTCTTCGGAACAAAAATTTATTCGCGATCCCGAAGGGGTTATCCAGTGGATTGGTGAAGAACCGAAGCTTTCGACGAAATACTCGACGATCGCAGGGATTTCTACGCATTCGCCGGTGTACGAAGGGTTGAGGCAATTTTAGAAAAGGCCGATTGTGAACATGTTAAGCCCATAGCCCAACCAGAATATACTTTCTTAGCTGACGACATGAAGGACCCCTCGGCCGAAGCTTCTTTGCTAGGCAGGAGGTTTTATTCTGATGTCTGGATGAAGGGCGGTCGTGAGATGGCTGACAAAGCCATTAAAAAGAATGAGAAAGAATCTCACGATGCCCGAAAGGAGGCTAAACAAGCTAAAGAGGCTGCTGAACGCGCTATGATTATAGGTACTTTTATTTAAAATTTTGCTTCGTTGTTCATTTCTAGCTTCGAAGTTTATCAACATATTTTTTATTGCAGCTGGGCTTTCACCACCACTGGAGCCGTACAATCCCAAAGCCAACCCGGTTATGAAAGAAGCTCTGGATATTATGAAGATTGCCAACGAAGTCATTGATGAAGTCATCGACAGACTATTACGTGAAGCTACTGAGAAGATACTAAAGGAAGACTAAACTCTTGTGTGTTGGAAAATGTAATGTGTGTATATGGCCGCCGCCATATGTATAGAACAAACATCAAGTACTTGTATGTACATTAATGTAATATGTTTTTTTGTGATGCATGAAATCTACGTACGTACCGTTTTTGAGCCTTTGGCGAAAAACACCTTCCCTTCTTTTCATGCTTCGCAAAGAGAAATTTCCTTATGCCACTGTTGACGATGGTTGGCCTTGTGTAGTACAATATATCTGCCGAAGGTACATGTTGTGCTATAGCACATTCTTTTGCGATTCGACAAGTATTTTTGAAGGAGCAATTTCCCTTCTTCTCCACAGCCTTTTGTTGATGCAAAATAATGTATGATGCGATGCTATGCGATATGATATGAGGGTATGATGCAAAATGATGTTTATGCCGAAGTTAAAAAACCCACACGAATACACACCCAGACTCTGCATCCCCTTAGGAATGACTTTGGAGTCTCTTTACCTTTTACTTAGGTGGTATTTCAGCTCTGCATCCCCTTAGGAACGACTTTGGAGCTAAGCTCTGCATCCCCTTAGGAACGACTTTTAAGCTTCTTCACCTTTTACATAGGTGGCATTCAAGCTTTGCATCCCCTTAGGAATGACTTTGGAGCTTCTTCACCTTTTACTTAGGTGGCATCTTAGCTCTGCATTCCCTTAGGAATGACTTTTGAGCTTCAGAACTTACTCTGTGCTCCCTTAGGAACATCTTTGGAGCTTCGAAACTTGGTTTTGTCACACTCGATGGTGTAACCACGAGTTTATTACATCAAATTGAAGGTTAAACCTTCCTGTATTATCTTTTGCAATAGAAAATATAAAAGCAAAAAATAGTGGATATAGAGGGCATCAGTGCTTTCTTTTGACCAAAACACTGTGTCATCTTCAGTAGATGTGCCTGGTTTCAGGCACAGTGCTATTAACTGTGCGAGCCTCAGACTGCTCCCGAAGATCACGCTGTTGTTGAGGCTGAAGGTGCCCTTCTGGCTGCTGATCATGGTTTAGGACAGGCGCCACTAGTGGGGGTGGTGGTAATTGAGCCCAGGAAGCATGGGAGTGACTTGCTGAAGCTACAGAAGCCGTAGGCTATTGGTTGCCTACATATTCTGGGATGTATGGAGAGTAGCACGAAGCAGTATGTAGGACTTGCTTCGGCTGGTTCTGCCACGCCTCAGCTTCAGCAGTTTCCTTTTGCTTCTAGATTGTGACCTGGCATGTCCTTGTTGTGTGGCCCTTGTCTTCACCACAAAAGAGGCAATACAACTTCCTAGGTTGATTACCAAACCTTCCTCCATTGAAGCTTCTTCTTCCTATGATTATGGTGGTCTGTAAGAAGTCTGCTGCATGCTCGAAGACTGTGAGCTATGATGACTGCTCTGAGCATTATTGGCCCTTTCATCATTGGCATTGAAGTTATGGATTGACCTGACATGCCAGGGATGAAGTCTTCCTCTGAAGCCCCTGGCCATTTCAGAAAACCTGTATGCTTCCTCCCTTCTTTGGCGGAAATCATTATCGACCTAGATGTACTCATCCATCCTATGGAGGAGCTTCTCCAAGGTCTGCGGGGCTTCCTGGAAAAATATTAGGCTGTAGGTCCTGACCGAAGTCCCTTAATCATGACCTCAATGACAATTTCATTAGGCACTGTATGCGCTTGTGCTCTCAAACGCAGGAACCTTCAGACATACCCCTGAAGGTACTCCTCATGGTCTTGCGTGCATTGAAACAAAGCCTAAGCAGTGACTAGCTTTGTTTGAAAGCCTTGGAAGCTAATGACTAGCATATCCTTGAGCTTCTGCCATGATGTGATTATTCTTGGCCGAAGGGAAGAGTACCAAGTCTGAGCCACACTCCTGACTGCCATGACAAAGGACTTCACCATGACAGCAGTGTTGCCACTATATGATCATATGGTTGCTTTGTAGCTCATGAGGAATTGCTTTGGGTCAGAATGCTCGTCATACATGGGGAGTTGTGGCGGTTTGTACGAAGGTGGCCATGGAGTAGCCTGTAATTTTACTACCAGAGGAGAAGCACTATCAAAAGTAAAGTTACCATGATGAAAATCATCATACCATTCGTCTTCATTGAACGAGGTCTCCTGACGAAGCTCCCTGTGCTGAGGCCTTTGGTCCCGGTCATCTTGAGTAAGATGACGCATCTCCTCAACGGCTTCGTCAATCTTCTTCTGAAGGTCAGCCAGGCAGAGCGTCTTCTCCTTTTTCCTTTGTACTTGTTGATGGATTGCTTCTAAATCCTAGATTTCCTGGTCAAGCTGCTCCTCCTGAAGAGTCGGGTTGGTGGCCTTTCTCTTTTGGCTCCTGGACTCTCGCAGGGAGAGTGTGTCCTGATTTGTGTCTAGTGGCTGCAGGCCAGCCCCTGGCACCGTTGCCTTCTTCAGCGGCATGTCAAAGGTGGATGCTTTGCCAAAGGTTGTGGAAGTGAGTTCACCGGAGGTGGGCACCAATGTTGGTCACTTGTTCTCAAATGCTGTGAGTCAAGAACAAGGCAACACAATTGTTAATCGTTAAAGACCTTCGTCTCCCGAAGCTTTATCTCCTTACGGGTATAAAGCTTCTCTGACGAAGGTCAAGAAAGATACCTTCGTCGCATCAATACAAGAATAAGAATGCAAAATAATAAATGTGATAATCATATCTCCATAATTCATTTATATTCACATCTCACATAACATATATGAATATCGATAATATCAATATTACAATGATACCTTCGTCTTGTTCGAAGGCGAGGATGCGAGAGAGTGAATACAATCCAACATGAACAGTATGGTGTTATTGTTCATCTATTTATAGGCATGGGACACAGCCTGGGTAAAAGTACATTTATGTCCGTAATGTTTACACATGATAGTAATACAAACTGTTGGTCCTTGTTCTCAAATGCTATACATCAAGAACAAAGCAACACAGTTGTTAATGATTAAGGACATTCATCCTTTGAAGCATTATCTCCCCTTGGATATAATGATCTTCAGACGAAGGTCATGAAGGGCATACCTTCATCATTTTAGTGAGCAAAGATGTAAATAGAAACGTACGAAACATAAAAAGAATATAAATGATCATTTCAAATCATTAGATTATTTATATTCTTTATTTGTAGACATGAATAAACATCAATAGTATTTATATTACATTTGTACCTTCGGCTTGACAGAAGGTAGAGAAGCGGGGGTGATGCCAAAGTGATTATAACTCAACGTGAACAATACAGGGGTACTGTTCATCTATTTATAGGCACGGGACACAACCCAGACAAAATTACATCCATGTCCTTGATAACTAATTATATTTACAGTTAGATCATGAGGGAGTTCACAGTCTTTTCCCCTTTAAGTCGGTATCGTCCTTTGTCTTTAGCACGTCACCATGCCGAAGCTCCTTCAATTGTAGCTTTGGCTTATATCTTCATGTCGTGCCGAAGGTGTTTTTGCTTAGATGACCTTCGGCAGAGAAGAAGGCTCCCAACAGTAGCCCCTTCGTGGTGCTAGATTGTTTTTCGTAACGAGCTCAATCTGCGAAAAACACGAAGGCTTCAGAATGCCGATGGTCCGAAAAACACCTTCCCTGAGCTCGTTGCTGAGAAACGATTATAATATTCCAGGCCCCGGACAGTCCACCAGTCAGCGAGTGCGAGTGGCCTGGCGGTTCACCTTCCCCCCTGTGGCACTATATAAACAGACAGTTTGGTGAGGAGTTACCACAACATTCATTGCCATTGCACTGTTGCGCTGTTAAAAAATTTAACCATAGCCGAAGCTTTCTGCATTGCGCTCTCTAGCAAACGCTTCATCATTTAAGTTTAGCTTCGTTAAAAAGTGAAATTGAAATGGCCAGAGTGCGATTGACTGCTAGGGTGTCTCGCGAGGGAGACGAGGTCGAAGTGACTGAGACAGCACCAATATCAGAGGTGATGAGGCAATCGGGTCTTGTTGTATTATAAGATCCTGTTGCCGAAGGTACTCTGACTGCCGAAGCTGAGGGAATCACAGTTGAAGAGGGAAGTGGTAATGAAGACGAAGAAGATTACACCATCTTGATCCCAAAAAAACCTAGTCACCTTGACTTTGGTAGATCTACTGTGACGGCAAATGATATGGTGATAATGAAAAAATTGGGTTACTTTGGAGAAGCCGAGAGTAGGCTCGTTCGTTTTGCTGGCGAAGAAGTGGTTCCAGAGCTGAAGGATGATGAAGTTATTGTGTTTAAAAGCTCCTTCAGGGCGGGGCTTCAGTTCCCTCTCTATGATATGATAGGAGAGGTTTTGAAGAATTTTGAAATATACCTTCATCAATTGACACCCAACGCAATTGTTAGGCTTAGTGTCTACATCTGGGCCCATCCGAAGCCACGAGATGAGCCCTAATGCTGAAGCTTTCTGTAGAGTGCATGAGCTGCATTACCAGACCAAGACCAGGGCAGATGTCCTTCATGAAAATTTTGGCTGCAATAATTTTGCGTATTGAAAGGACACAAAGGCACCAGTTCTAAGCTACCGCACCAAGTGGCCAACTGGTTGGAAGAGTGAATGGTTTTACATGAAAGTAGACGAGAAAAGAGGGAGAAGCTGATGAGTATGGTTATGAGTCCACTGGCGTTAAACTTCGGAATGACGAGGCCCTTATGCCACATGCAGCTTGGCTCCCCATGCCAAGTAGCCAAAGTGGAGTTTAGAGTGGTAGCGACCGAGGTCAATACTAGGGATTTGGTGCAGGAAGTCTTGGCAAACAGGGTATTCCCGACCGCTAGTGGCTGGGGGATGCCCAAGAAGAAGGATGTGAGCAAGAAACACGAACTTGTTCGGCTCCCCTACTGGTTCAAGTTTGAGAAAGAATTCAAGAAACCATGCCAAGAATGGCTGGAAATGATTGAAACTATGTGCAACGAAATTCTTGGTAATTATACCAAGAAGGAGGACCAACTAATGACTGCTGCCTTTGGTACCCGGCCGAAACGAAGGTTGAATGGTGTGATGGACACACTAGATTTTGAATATCCAGACTATGAGAGATTTGACAAGGGTGCCGAAGGTTTGAAGAGGAAGAGAGTTGTTAGCATTTTAAACAGACAGGCTACCAGATTAGTTAAGGAGGATGAGAGGATTGCAAAGAAGACAAAATCTGCTCCTAAGCCGAAGGCGGTAGTCTCAAAAAAGAGGAAGCCTGAGAGAAAGCCTGAAGTGCTGGAGCTAAAGGTAGCTAAGGCAAGAGAAGAAACTCCAACACCCTCTGCTGCTGAAGTAGCAGAAATTCTAAAGGTAATGACTGAATCCTTGCCCATCCAGCTGCTAAGTCCTCTGAGACCAGAACTGACAAAACTTTTACAGAAGAAGGATCGACCTTCGGCTATAAAAGAGAAGCCTGGAGGTCAGAAGAGGTGAAGAATTATCAATGTTATGCATGCCATTGAGCGGACTCCACCTCCAGCCTCGGCTTCTAGAATAATGCCTGTTGCAAGAACCGAGGCTGAGACCACCACCGAAGCTGGAACTACTGTCGAAGCTACAACTGCTGCCGAAACTGCAACTACTGCTGAAGATGCTAACCTTATGACCGCAATGTCAGGGATTGACAAACTGATATCAGACATGGTCGCAGAGGAGGCAGTTGCAACCACAGAGGAAATTGTGGCCTCGGTGCTCGGCAAAGATAAAGAAGTTGCTGATACTTCATCAAAAGGAAAAGAATTTGACCTTCGACACCTGGGGGGTCAAGAATTGTCTAAGGCAGAGAAAGAGGAGCTGGAGGAATATGCAAAATCTTCTGGGTACCAGCCGGGATCCATGCTCTTCGGTGGTGTTGATGAGGAAATTCTGGGGTGTATCCGCGACTGAGCTGGGGTGAATATAATCGGCACTCTATCAAAGAGTGTCGACTTCTCGAAGCTAGAGTCTAATATTAGCGGTTACCGACGGCAACATATCGTTGGCTGCCTCTTTTATTCCAATTTCAAGGTAAAATTCTCTTGCCTAGATTTTTGTTATCTTTGTGATGAATTAAAATTTTCTAAAGTCAGCTTATTTTCACAGAGTATGATGCTAAGCAAAGCATTGAGAATGCAACAAGACCTCGAAGATAAGAAAAATGAGATCATAATTGAGGGCTTGGAAAGCAGGATTAAAGATTGCGAAGCTTCTCTTGAAAAGAAGGACTTCTTGCTTCAAGCTATGGAGGGTTCCTTTATGGAGCTTCAAGCTTAAAATGCTAGACTAAACGAGGAGCTTCTCCAGGCTCAGACGACCTTGAAGAAAAATTCAGAGTGCTTTGAACAAGAGAAGAAGAAACTGCAAGCAAAATGTAAAGCCGAAGCTGATAAGAACACGAAGCTGCAAGAATCTCTGAAGGAGCTTCGGAACAAATGCTTGGAATTTGCTAGCCGCTGCGTGCAATGGTTAAAAGGAGTCTTCAGCTCGGTTGGGGCCAGTTCTGAAGACATTGCCCCTTCGACTGAAGATATAACAGATACCTTCAAGCACATTGAAAATGAAGTTGATACCCTCGATGAAGTAATAACTGGGCATGGTGACTTCTGTGCTCTGTTAGCTTCTCGCGGCACAGCTGCTGTATTCTTGAAGGCCAGATGCATGCATGCAAAAATAGTGAACAAGCCAAACTTTAGCCTATCGCCGTCAGACTTGATTAATATTCCTAGTGAGGCTCGAAGTATCGGAAATAGATTCATTACTCAAATTTGGGCTAAAGGCGGACGAGAGTTGGCTGGAGACGAAGCTCGGAATCTCCTTAAATCGGTACGAAACTTGTACCTGTTGTTTGCCTTGATTTTTATTATCAATTTTACCTTATACCATTGTTTGCCTACAGGGTGGCAGTGCCGAAGGTTGACAATCCGAAGCACATTCTGAAGGTTGCTAGGTTGAAGCTTCCTTTTATGCCTTCCTGTATAGAGCTTAGAATATATTTGCATTATTTTTGCAAAAAATTATAATTGAGAGTTGAACTCAATACTATGTATATTTGTTCATACCTTGTAATATAATTTTACCTTTCCATCCATGTTCAAATTGCTTTGTTGTGGACGAAATCCATGTGACTTTTGAGCCGAAGGCGAAAAACACCTCCCCTTCTTTTCGTACACATCGAAGCATTTCCTTACATAAGATGCTTGTATTCATGTTTTAAACGAAGCTTCTTCGTATTCAACGAAGCACTTTGTCGCCGAAGCCAGACTATTTCTGTTCACATTATCATTCGTGCTTCATGTCATGATGATGATGGCCTTACGAATGTCTAATGAATGTCTGTATTAATGCAATGAATGATGTAATGTAATATGCAAATGTGTGACCCAAACGCACACGAAGTCATACCTAGACTCTGCATCCCCTTAGGAACGACTTTGGAGTCTCTTCACCTTATCTTTCAGTGGCATTTAAGCTCTGCATTCCCTTAGGAAGACTTTGGAGCTTCTTCACCTTCTATTTCGGTGGCATTTAAGCTCTGCATCCCCTTAGGAACGACTTTGGAGCTTCTTCACCTTCTATTTCGGTGGTATTTGGCTGTGCATTCCCTTAGGAATGGCTTTTGAGCTTCGAGACTTACTCTGCGCTCCCTTAGGAATGACTTCTGTAGCTTCGGAACTTACTTTGCGCCCCCTTAGGGACGACTTTTGAGCTTTGGGACTTACTTTGCGCTCCCTTAGGGATTATAGCTCTGCATCCCCTTAGGGACGTCTTTTAAGCTTTTCCCTGTTCTCTTTTGCACTTGATGGTGCAGATTCTGATATTACATGTTACATTTTTGGGGGATTTTGGCCCTTGTATTGCATAGGGCTAAACAAGAATGAAAATTACAAACTATGGCCCCGTTAAAAACCTTTCTCCCATCTTGAAAGGAAAAGGATGCCATAGGAAAAATAAATAAAAAATTACATCAATTACACATAATATCGCTGAAGCTCATCCGCATTCCAAGATCTGGGTATGTTGTTGCCGTCCATATCCTTCAATCTGTAAGAACTGGGTCTTGACAAAGATGCTACCAGAAAAGAACCTTCCCATTTCAGCTGTAACTTGTCCACTGTATCTGGTTTGATATTCTTCAATTGAACTTTCCTATCATGCCATTTTATTGTTTCGGCCTGATACTTATTGATGTGCTCTATAGCCTGAAGTCTGGTCCCTTCTATAGTGTCTTTTGTTATTTGAGAATCAGTTTCGTCCTCTGTTGAAGTTGTGGTTCTTATTGATCCTATTCTTGCTTCTTCTGGTGTTATTGCTTCATCACTGAACAGGAGCTTGAAGGGAGTAAAACCTGTTGACCTTGAGACAGTAGTGTTGTGGCTCCACACCACTTTGATCAACTCATCTGGCCACTTTCCTCTAGGCTGATTGAAGATTAACTTCATTATACCTGTCATTATAATTCCATTTGCTCTCTCTACTAGTCCATTTGATTCTGGATGCCTTACTGATGCAAAATGTATTCTTGTACCAATTCGGTCACAAAAAACTTCGAACGTTTCAGCATCTAATTGAGTTCCATTGTCGACTGTAATAGCCTTCGGCACACCGAAGCGACAAACAATATTTTTCCAGAAAAACTTCTGGACTGTGACCGAAGTTATGGTAGCTAGAGGTTTAGCTTCGATCCACTTCAAGAAATATTCCACCGCTACCACAACATATTTTAATTTTCCTTGTGCTGGTGGAAGTGGTCCTAACAAATTGAGGCCCCATCTTTGCAATGACCAAGTAGGTTGGATCAATTGTGTTAAAGATGAAGGTTGTTTCTGGTCTCTGGCGCACTTCTGACAATTTTCACATTTCTAGACTAAGTCCGCTGCATTCGAAGCTGCCTTCGGCCAATAAAAACCTTGTCTAAAAACCTTTCCCAGTAGGGGCCTGGATCCGATGTGGGCTCCGCACAGTCTTGTATTTCTTTCATTAATTCCTGTCCTTCATTCCTGGAAACGAATTTGAGTAATGGGGAACAGACTCCATGCTTGTATAACTCCCCTTCAATTATTACATACGGTCTTGTTCTTGCCTCCATTCTCTTATTGTAAGCTTCGTTGTCTGAGAGGCAGTTGCCTTGGAGGAAGGACATTATTTTGGTTCTCTAGTGTTCACTATGTACAGGTGATATTGTGAGTACTGCTCTCTCCATGAGTTCGAGTGAGGGTGCTTTTATTGTTTCAAAAAATACTTCTGAAGGCAAAGGGAGCCCCTGTGCCACTGACTTAGCTAGCAGATCTGCATGCTCATTTCCCCCTTTGGGATATTTTTTTACAGAAAATCCCTCAAAAGAAGCTTCCAATCTTCGGACTGCATCTAAATATTTTTCAAGCTTCGGATCTCTTGTCTTGCTACTTTTATCCACGTGGCCAGAAATAACTCGTGAATCAGTTTTGAGGACTGCCCTTCTTATTCCCATTGCCTTTAACTTCCAAAGCCCTAAAAGAAGAGCTTTGTATTCAGCAATGTTATTTGTGCAACTAAAGTCTAATTTTATTGCATAACATGTTCTGACTTTAGAGGGTGCTACTAGAATAGCAGCTGCTTCTGCACCAAAGGTTCCCCAAGATCCGTCGCAGAATACCATCCAAGCTTTGGCATCTTTTATTGCTTCTTCACCCTGAGCCCCTGGCGTCCAATCAGTAATGAAGTCTACTAACGTCTGAGATTGAATTGAGGATCTGTGCACATAATCAATGGTGAATTCATTAAGTTCCACGGCCCATTTTCTGATCCTTCCTGTAGCTTCTCTGTTCCTCATTATGTCTTTCTAGGGTTGTGAGGAAGGCACTATTATATGATATGCTTGAAAGTAGTGCCAAAGCTTTCTGGAGGCCATTAATACAGCATACAATACCTTCTCCAATTATGTGTAATTTTTCTTTGATAGGCTGAGTACTTTGGAGACGAAGTATACCGGTGCTTGTCTTTTTACTTGGCCATCTTGCTTCTCCTATACAAGTGCCGCACTGACTGCAGCATGGGAAGCAGCCACATACAGAAGTAGCGGAGTTCCTGATGAGGGTGGAGTTAGAGTTGTCAAATCTATCAGATATTGTTTTAACTCTTTGAAGGCTTTTTGTTGAGCCGGACCACACTGAAAGACTTCGGCTGACTTTAGTATTTCAAAGAATGGTAAATTTCTCTCTGCTGATCTTGATATGAATCTATTCAATGATGACAGCCTTCCTGCCAACCGTTGAGCCCCCTTCTTTGAATTTGGTGGTTCCATCCGAAGGATAGCTTCGATCTTGCTTGGATTAGCTTCGATACCCTTTGTTGACACCAGGCAGCCAAGAAACTTGCCCTTCTTCACTCCGAAAACACATTTTTCTGGGTTCAACTTGAGACCAGCTTATCTGAAATTAGCAAACATCTGTTGCAAATCGGCAACATGATTTTCTTGTTTTGTGCTTTTCATTATGATGTCATCAACATAAGTCAGCACATTCCTGCCTATTTGAGAGTGAAGAACCTTGGCAGTCATTTTGCTGAAGCTTCCTCCAGCATTTTTGATCCCCTCGGGCATCCGAAGGTAACAATAGGTACCACTAGGAGTTATGAAGCTTGTCTTTGGCTCATGCTCTTTCTTCATCCAAATTTGATGATAGCCCGAGTAGCAATCCAATAGGCTCATAAGTTCTGAAGAAGCTGCTGCATCTACAAGGGAGTCTATTCTTGGTAAAGGGAACTCATCCTTCGGACATGCCTTATTGAGGTATGTGAAATCAATGCACATTCTCCATTTCCCATTAGCCTTCTTCACCATAACGGTGTTAGCCAGCCACTCTGAATATGTTACTTCTCTGATAACACTGGCACTGAGAAGTCTCTTTACTTCATTTCGTGCACCTTTGGCTTTATCATCAGACATTTTCTGAAGCCTCTGCTTTCTTGGTCTGAAGGATGGATCCACATTGAGTGAATGCTCAATGACGTCTCTATTAACACCACAAAGATCATTAGCTATCCAAGCGAAGACATCTTTGTTGTTCAATAAGAACCTTAACAGAGTCTTTTCCTGTTCACCAGATAGCTGAGATCCCAGCAGTACCTTTTGGTCTGCTATGTCTTCACACAAGAGCATAGGCTTCGGCTGATCTACTGAAGCTGCCTTCTCTCTTTTGTGCTTATACTGCTAATGAGCTTCAGCTTGATCTATATGAGAGCACCTAGAGGGGGGGGGGGTGAATAGGTGATCCTGTAAAAACTTGAAACTTAAAGCCACAAAACTTGATTAGGAGTTAGCACAATGAAGTCAAGTGGCTAAGGAGAGCTCTTGTGAAGCACAATAGACACAGTGAGAACAAGCACAAGAGACACGAGGATTTATCCCGTGGTTCGGCCAAGTACAACACTTGCCTACTCCACGTTGTGGCGTCCCAATGGACGAGAGTTGCACTCAACTCCTCTCAAGTGATCCAATGATCAACTTGAATACCACGGTGTTCTTCTTTTCTTTACTCTTTCCCGTTTGCGAGGAATCTCCACAACTTGGAGTCTCTCTCCCTTACAATAAGGATCAAAGTGAAAGCACTAGAGTAAGGGAGGGAAGCAACACACACAAATCCACAGCAATACGCACACACACGGCCAAGACTCGAGCTCAAATGAATATCACAAGGTTCTCACTAGAATGGAGCTCAAATCACTAAGAATGTCAAACGAGTGCGCAAAGACGGAGTGTGAATGATCAAGAATGCTCACAATATGCTTTTTTACTCCTCCATGCGCCTAGGGGTCCCTTTTATAGCCCCAAGGCAGCTAGGAGCCGTTGAGAGCAATCCAGGAAGGCAATTCTTTCCTTCTGTCGGTTGGTGCACTGGACAGTCCGGTGCACCACCGGACACTGACCAGTGCTGATTTCTTTCCTATTTTGGCGCAGCCGACCATTGAAGATTTGGAGCCGTTGGCGCACCGGACACTGTCCGGTGCACACCGGACAGTCCGGTGCCCCCATCTGACCGTTGGCTCGGCCACGCGTCACACGCGGATTGTGCGGCCGACCGTTGGCTCACCAGACAGTCTGGTGCACCACCGGACAGTCCGGTGAATTATAGCCGTACGCTGTTGACTTGATTCCTGAGAGCGGCGACTTCGCCGCAGCCGACTCACCGGACAGTCCGGTGCACCACCGGACAGTCTGGTGATTTATAGCCGTACGCCACCGTCGAGACCCGAGAGCAGCCAGTTGAACAGACGCCAGCCTGGCGCACCGGACACTGTCCGGTGCACCACCGGACAGTCCGGTGTACCCAGACTGAGCAGAGTCTTGGCTGCTCGAGCCAAGTCTTTTCCAATTGTATTTTCTCTGATTCTAGCACTTAGACAAATATGTTAGTACACAAAAACCAATGTACTAAGTCTAGAATCATACCTTTGTGTTGATTTTCACTTCATCCATCATTTGGCATAGTTTCACACTTAAACCATTTGTGTTGGCACTTGATCACCAAAATACTTAGAAATGGCCCAAGGGCACATTTCCCTTTCAATCTCCCCCTTTTTGGTGATTTATGCCAACACAACAAAAAGCAACTAAAGGAAGTGCAACATCAATGCAAATGAGAACACAAATTTGTTTTGATTCAAATCTGGCATATTCGGATCATTCTTTGCCACCACTTGGTTTGTTTTTGCAAATCACACTCAATTTCCTATCTCTAAGTCAAACACACTTGTTAAGGCATAGAGAGAGGTATTCCAAGAGAAATTGATCAAGAATTCAAAAACTCCCCCTTTTTCCCACAATCAAACATTCTCCCCACAAGAGACCAACTTTTGACAATAAGAGACAATAAGAGTATTTTGATAAACCAAAAGCTCTAATTCTATTATTTTCAAAATTCTCAAGTGATAGCTGATCCATTTCTTGCTTTGGCCTTATTTTCTCCCCCTTTGGCATCAAGCACCAAAACGGGATCAATCTTGGCCCTTAAACCCCATTGCCTCACCAAAATCTTCAAATAAGAGTAAAAAGGCAATAAGAATACGGAGATGAACTTGGAGTGAGTTACCCTCTCATTGGAGTGTAGTGGAAGTCTTGCATGGTCCAAGTTCACCTTTCCCTTTCAATCCACTTTTGAGACTAAATTAAGAAAACTCAAGCACATGGTTAGTCTCAAAGGGTCAAGTTGTAGCATTTCTCCCCCTAAATATGTGCATCAATCACACATGGACTTGTGAGGTCCGGGAGATCTTTTGCACAACTTGAGCAGCATAAATAAGCAATAAAATGCATAATGGAACATGATCAGAGGCATAAAACACATGTATGCTCTATATCAATCCAAGTTACGCGAATCTAAGACATTTAGCTCACTACGCAGCCTGCAAAAGGTCTTCTCATCTAAAGGCTTGGTAAAGATATCGGCTAGCTGGTTTTCGGTGCTAACATAAAACACTTCGATATCTCCCTTTTGCTGGTGGTCTCTCAAAAAGTGATGCCGGATGTCTATGTGCTTTGTGCGGCTGTGTTCAACAGGATTGTCCGCCATGCGGATTGCACTCTCATTATCACATAGGAGTGGGACTTTGCTCAGATTGTAGCCAAAGTCCCTGAGGGTTTGCCTCATCCAAAGTAGTTGCGCGCAACACTATCCTGCGGCAACGTACTTGGCCTCAGCGGTGGATAGGGCAACGGAGGTTTGTTTCTTAGAACTCCAGGACACCAGGGACCTTCCTAGGAATTGGCACGTCCCTGATGTACTCTTCCTATCGACCTTACATCCAGCATAGTCGGAGTCTGAATATCCAATTAAGTCAAAGGTAGACCCCTTTGGATACCAGATCCCGAAGCAAGGCGTAGCAACTAAATATCTAAGAATTCGCTTAATGGCCACAAGGTGACACTCCCTTGGATCGGATTGAAATCTAGCACACATGCATACACTAAGCATAATATCCGGTCTACTAGCACATAAATAAAGTAGAGACCCTATCATAGACCGGTATGCCTTTTGATCAACGGACTTACCTCCTTTGTTGAGGTCGACATTGTTGGGGCCGTGCTTCGGGGCGCCGAAGGTCTTACACGAAGAAGCAGCTTCGACTGAAGTCGTCTCCAAGCGATGGCCGAAGGTTCCTTTTCATGGAGCTTCGGCGTTACGAATCGACATAGAGATAGAATGACCTTTTTATCCATAGAGGTCTGAGTCAATGTTGTAAACTTTTGTAAGGGGCATAATTGTAATTTGTCACAGGCTGCGACCTGTGCCTATAAATAGATGAACAGTACCTCTGTACTGTTCACACGAACCTGTCATTTGCCTTCGCATCACACTTGTATTCTTGCTTTCTTCAAGACCGAAGGTACATTTGTAATTTAAAATCATTTATATTCATTCATGATAGTAAAAGTAGAAATAATTCTATGATAACATTCAAATGTTTATTTTGTACCTCATGATTTATATGAACACTTCGTTCCTTGCTATTATGCTTACGAAGGTATGTCCTTCGTAACCTTCGTCCGAAACCCATTATATCCCGAAAGGATATAAAGTCTTGAAGGACGAAGGACTTTAACTCTTAACATTTTCTATGTTGCCTTGTTCTTAATTCTTAGCATTTGAGAACAAGCTCCCAACATTGGCGCCCACCTCCGGTGAACTCACTTCCACTTTTCTGAGCTGATGGCTTCGTTCAACAATCAAGCTGGAACTGCTTCGGCTTCGAAGCTGGTGCTCCCGATAACAGGCGGTTCTTGCTCAGAGCCGGCTAACAAGAAGCAGAAGAAGGAGGCTCAGAGAAGGGTGCAGCATGTTGGAGTGCAGGGACCCTTCATCAAGTCAAAATGGTCCCACATTCCAATTACTTTCTCTCAGGAAGACCTTCAGCTTAAGGATTATCCTCATAATGATGCCATGGTTATCTCTTGCGTGATCAAAGGATTTCTGGTCCACAATGTCCTAGTTGATACAGGCAGTGCAGCTGACATTGTATTTGCTAAAGCCTTCAGACAAATGCAAGAGCCTGAAGACAAGATTCATGATGCTACGCACCCTCTTTGTGGCTTCGGAGGGCGGCAGATTGTAGCACTTGGGAAGATTACCATGCCGGTAACCTTCGGATTTGTTAACAACACAAGGACTGAGCAAATTGTGTTTGATATTGTTGACATGGAGTATCCTTACAATGCTATCATTGGCCGTGGTACTCTTAATGCCTTCGAAGCAATTCTTCACCCAGCTTATCTCTGCATGAAGATACCTTCGGACCAAGGGCCTATTGCTATTCATGGAAGCCAGGAAGCTGCTAGAAGGGCCGAAGGAAGCTGGACTGACTCCAAGGCAATCCATAACATAGATGGAGCTGAAGCTTGTGAACAATACAAATTCAGGAGGGAGAAGGCAGCTTCAGCGGATCAGCCGAAGCCCATGTTATTGTGTGAGGACATAGCAGAGCAGAAGGTGCTGTTGGGCTCACAACTATCTGAAGACCAGGAGAAAACCTTGATAAGGTTTTTATTCAACAACAAAGATGTTTTTGCATGGTCAGCTAATGATCTCTGTGGAGTAAATCGCGATGTTATTGAACATTCACTCAATGTCGACCCATCCTTCAGACCCCGAAAGCAGAGGCTTCGGAAAATGTCTGATGACAAGGCCGAAGGGGCTCGCAATGAAGTAAAAAGACTCCTCAGTGCAGGAGTTATCAGAGAAGTGAAGTATCCAGAGTGGCTAGCTAACACTGTTATGGTGAAGAAGGCCAATGGCAAGTGGAGAATGTGTATTGATTTCACAGATCTCAACAAGGCTTGTCCGAAGGATGAATTCCCGTTGCCAAGGATAGACTCTTTAGTTGATGCAGCAGCTTCTTCAGAGCTCATGAGTCTCCTGGACTGTTACTCGGGCTATCATCAAATCTGGATGAAGAAGGAAGATGAGCCGAAGACTAGCTTCATAACCCCAAGTGGTACATATTGCTACCTTCGGATGCCTGAGGGGCTCAAGAATGCTGGAGGGAGTTTCAGCAGAATGACTGCGAAGGTTCTCCAATCTCAGATAGGCAGAAATGTGTTGACTTATGTCGATGACATCATTGTAAAAAGCACGAAGCAAGAAAATCATATTGCTGATCTGCAGGAGACCTTCGCCAGCTTCAGACAAGCTGGTCTGAAGCTGAATCCAGAAAAATGTGTCTTCGGAGTGAAGAAGGGTAAATTTCTTGGATGCTTGGTTTCAACAAAGGGAATCGAAGCTAACCCAAATAAAATCGAAGCTATACTTCGAATGGAGCCACCAACCACAAGAAAGGGGGCCCAAAGATTGACAGGAAGGCTGGCATCTCTCAACAGATTTATATCCAGATCAGCAGAAAGAAACTTACCATTCTTCGAGGTGCTGAAGTCAGCTGAAGTCTTTCAATGGGGCCCAAGTCAACAAAAAGCCTTCGAAGAGCTGAAGCAATACTTAATAGATCTCACAACATTAACTCCACCAACGCCAGGGGCTCCTCTGTTGTTATATGTGGCAGCTTCGCACTCAGCAGTAAGTGCAGCACTTGTCCAGGAGAAGTTTGACGGACAAGTCAAGAAGCAGGTCCCAGTATATTTTGTATCTGAGGTCCTTAGTGTCTCAAAGAAGAATTATACAGAGCTGGAGAAGGTATTGTATGCCGTTTTAATGGCATCCAGGAAGCTTCGGCATTATTTCCAGGCATACAACATTATTGTTCCTTCTTCGCAGCCATTGAAGGATATCATGAGAAATAGAGAAGCTACTGGCCGGATTGGAAAATGGGCTGCGGAGCTCAATGAATTTTACATTGATTATGTGCATAGATCCTCAATCCAGTCTCAAGCATTGGCAGATTTCATTGCCGACTGGACGCCAGGGGCTCAGGACGAAGAAGCAAATAAAGATGCCGAAGTATGGACAGTGTTTTGTGATGGCTCTTAGGGAACCTTCGGAGCAGGTGCAGCTGCTGTGTTGGTCTCACCGTCCAAGGTTAAAACTTGCTATGCAGCAAGACTTGACTTCACCTGCACAAATAATATAACTGAGTACGAAGCCCTGCTCCTGGGTCTTCGGAAACTAAAGGCAATGGGGATCAGAAGGGCGATTCTTAAAACTGATTCCCAGGTTGTTTCGGGTCATATTGACAAAAGTTGCAAGGCTAAAGACCCGAAGCTTGAAAAATACCTAGACACGGTCCGAAGGATCGAAGCTTCCTTCGAAGGATTTTCTGTTAAGAATATCCCTCGAGGACAAAATGAGCATGCTGATTTGTTAGCCAAGTCTGCAGCACAGGGTCTGCCGCTACCTTCGGATGTGTTCTTCGAAACAATAAAGGCACCTTCAGTGGAGCTACTAGAAAGAGCAGTCCTTAACATTTCTCCTGTTTACAGCGAAGATTGGAGAACTGAAATAATCTCTTACCTTCAGGGTAACTTCCTATCAGATGACGAAGCTTATAATAAAAGGATAGAGGCGAGAGCTCGTCCGTATGTCATGATAGAAGGGGAGTTATACAAGCATGGAGTTTGTGCCCCGCTGCTCAAGTGCTTGTCTAGACCCGAAGGTATAGAGTTAATGAAAGAGATACATGCAGGCCTGTGTGGATCCCACATCGGATCCAGGCCATTACTTGGAAAAGTGTTCCGCCAAGGATTTTATTGGCCGAAGGCAGCTTCGGATGCAGCGGAGTTAGTTCAAAAGTGCGAAGGTTGTCAAAAATGTGCAAGAGATCAAAAGCAACCTTCGTCTTTGACACAGCTGATACAACCCATCTGGCCATTGCAAAGGTGGGGCCTTGACTTGTTGGGTCCACTGCCACCGGCCCAAGGGAACCTAAAATATGTTATAGTAGCTATGGAGTATTTTTCCAAGTGGATTGAGGCGAAGCCATTAGCCACAATAACTTCGGCCACTGTCCAAAAGTTTTTCTGGCAGAATATTGTCTGTCGCTTTGGAGTACCGAAGGCCATCACTGTAGATAATGGAACGCAGTTCGACTCCGAAGATTTCAGAAATTTCTGTGATCAAATTGGAACGAAGATCCATTTTGCATCAGTTAGGCATCCGGAGTCGAATGGGCTTGTTGAAAGGGCCAACGGCATCATAATGACAGGAATAATGAAGCTAATCTTTAATCAACCAAGGGGAAAGTGGCCAGATCAGTTGACCAAAGTGGTGTGGAGCCACAATACAACAACATCAAGGTCTACAGGCTTTACCCCATTCAAGTTATTATTCGGTGATGAAGCAATAACTCCGGAAGAAGCTAAAGCTGGATCAATAAGAGTGGTAGCTTCGGCAGAATCAGGTGCCGAAGATGCTTGTCTTGTGGAAAAAGATGCCTTAGAAGGGATCAGGCTTCAGGCCGTGGAGAATATCAATAAATATCAGGCTGAAACAGTTAGATGGCGAGATAGAAAGGTCCGGCTAAAAAATATTGAGCCGGGACACTTGGTGCTTCGGAGAGTGGCCAACCCAGATACAGTCGGCAAGTTACAATTGAAATGGGAAGGGCCTTTCTTAGTAGCATCTTCGTCAAGGCCTGGTTCCTACAAATTGAAGGACATGGATGGCAACGAAATTCCAAGGTCTTGGAATTCAGATGAGCTTCGGAGATATTATGTATAACTTGATGTAATTTTTTATGTTTTTCTTTTTCTTTTTCATGGCACCCTTTTCCTTTCTAAAGGGGGAGAAAGGTTTTTAATGGGGCCATCATCTGTAATTTCCTTTTTAGTTTTATAAGAGCAAAATCCCCCAAAGAATGTAAATGTAAAAGCTGAGAACGCACCATCGAGTGCTGAAACTAAAAAAAAAGAGAGAAGAAGCTCCAAAGACGTCCCTAAGGGGATGCAGAGCTCTGATTCCGCCGAAAGTAAAAGGCGAAGAAGCTCCAAAGACGTCCCTAAGGGGATGCAGAGCTTACAGCGAAAAGTCAACGCTGATACCGCCTAAGTAAAAGGCGAAGAAGCTCCAAAGACGTTCCTAAGGGAATGCAGAGCTTATACTGCCTAAGTAAAAGGCGAAGAAGCTCCAAAGTCGTTCCTAAGGGAATGCAGAGCTGATGTGTGGTTGGTTCCAAAGAAATAATGGCTGAGAGTGTGGCTTCGGATATATGCTTTGGACATTCATTTGCACATTACATTACATCATGGCATTTGCATGCATAAGCATTCATTCATGGCATTTATGCACCAAAGTGGTTGCTTCGGCAAAAAGACGAAGTGAATTTTTTCTGATTCGTTATGAAAAAGAAAAGCTTCGGCAAAAAGGAGAAGTGATTTTTTTTATGATTCGTTATGCTTTGTTGAGTACAAAAAAGAAAAGTTTCGGTGAAAAGAAGAATCGGCCTCTTATGCTTTGTTGTGTACAAAAAAGAAAAGCTTCGTTGCTCGGCAAAAAGAAGAAGTGGTCTTTTATGCTTCGTTGCTCGGCAAAAAGATTTGGTCTCTTATGCTTTGTTGTGTACAAAAAAGAAAAGCTTCGTTGCTCGGCAAAAAGAAGAAGTGGTCTTTTATGCTTCGTTGCTTGGCAAAAAGATTTGGTCTCTTATGCTTCGTTGTGTACGAAAAGAAGGGAAGGTGTTTTTTCGCTTTCGGCTCAAAATACTGATTTCGTCCACATCAAAGCACTTCAGTAGAAGGGTTACAAGGTATGTACAAAGTTCCTTGAGAACAGTTTAATTGTATTTACAAAAGTTGTTGCAAAAGTATCCTAAGTTTTTCCTATAGTATACTTCTACTGATTTTCATTAAGCTTCAGCTTCGGCGACAGCTTCAGCGGCATATACTTTAAGTATCACCTTCAGCTTCGTCATCCTACATAAATCAAGGTATCGTGAGTAAAAATCAAGTGCAAAGGAGAAAGTAAGTACGAAGTTTCATTTCTTACTGGTTCAAGATGACTTCGAGCTTCGTCTCCAGCCTTCTCCCGCCCGCCTTTTGTCCATATCATTTTTATAAATCTATTTGAGATGCTTCGGGCGAGGTCAGGTATATCATCCAGGATTGATGGAGACAGGGTGAAGTTGGGCCTGTTGACAATTTTTCCATGCTCGCAGCCGGCCTTCAGGAATGCAGCAGCGGTGCCCCGAGAAGCTACCCAGGCACAGAAGTCGCCGTGCCCGGCTATAACTTCGTCAAGTTCTTCGATTTCAGCTTCAATATGATCGAAGGCCTGTGGTAAATTTTCCACTGAGGGGTTAAACTTCCCGCTGCTGGCTCCAACAGAGTAAAATATCTTTTTTAATCGTTCAATACAATTATTGCTAAAATTCAAGCATTTGTCTTGAAGGCTTGTTAACGATTTCTTCAATTCTGAGCTGGCTTGGACTTCGGCTTCAAGTTTCGAATTAAGTTCTAGCTTCTCCTGATCGAATTGTTTTGATTGGCTGATAAGCTTCGAATTCAATTTTGATATCTTAGCCTCAGTCTCTGCCAACAAGCCTTCGGTTGATTGGAGCTCGAAGTCTTTCTTTTCAATGATAGCTGATTGTTCTTTTATCTTGCTCTCTAAATTTTCGATTATAGCTTCGTGTTTTTTGTCCTCCAAGTCTTGTTGCATTCTCAGAGCTTTGCTCAGAAGCATGCTCTGCAAATAAACAACCTTTGTTAAGAAATATTTCCATTATTAAAAACAACAGACGTCAGAGAAAAGTTGTTTACCTTGAAATTGGAGTAAAATAGGCTGCCGACGATATGTTGTCGTCGGTAGCGGCTGATGTCTGTCTCTAGCTTCGGAAAACCGATACTCTTTGATAGAGTACCGATTACCTTAGCTCCAGTTTGGTCTCGAATGCAGCCTAATTTTTCATCGTCCACACCTCCAAATAGGAGAGCTCCTGGCTTGTAGCCGCAAGATTTGGCACAATCCTTAAGTTCTTCCATTTCGGCCTTCGATAGTTTTTGCCCAATTAAATTTTGGAATGTGTAGGCTTCGTCGTCCGAAGTGTCCTCGGCTATTTCTTTCCCCTTCCCAGGCACTGTGGCCATGGTTTTTTCAGCAGCAGTGCCAGCTTCTTCTGCAGCCATGTCTTGCAAGATTTTGTCAATGTCCTCAATGGTAGTTTCTAAGTTTACATCTTCGGCTGTAGCGGCTTCGGTAGCCGCAACCTCCGAAGGTGCGACTTCGACGTTTGTGGTGCCTTCGACAGCTGGTGTTTTATGAATTGATGCCCGAGGCGGCGTCTTGTCGATAACTTCAGTTACTGCAATAATTCTTTGCCGCTTGGGTTTGGTTATCTTCGTTTGATCCGGCTCGTCCACCTTTCGAAAAAGCTTCGTCAGTTGGAGCCCTAATGGACTTAGCTTCGTGGGCATGGGTTCAGTCATTACCTTTAAAATTTCCTCCACGTCGCTGGTAGAAGGTGGTGTGGGGGTCCCCTCTTCTTCGGATATTTTTCGCTTCGGAGTTGATATTTTTCTTTTCTTGGGAATTTTCTTCTCTTTTGCTGGTCTTTCTTCATCCTTGTTCAGAGTTTCGGCCACTCTTTTTCTTTTGTGGCCCTCGGCACCCTTGTTCAACTGCTCATAGTCAGGGTACTCGAAGCCCAGGGCATCAAGCACTCGGTTCAGCCTTCGCTTCGGTCGGGCGCCGAAGGCCGCTGTCATTAGTTGATCCTCTTTTTTGGAATAGTTCCCCAGGATTTCATTGCACATCACCTCGACTGTGTCCAGCCACTCTTGGCAGGGCTTCTTAAAGAATTTCTTGAATTTAAAGTGATAGGGCAGCCGGACAAGATCCCCCTCCTTCTTCTCCCCCTTTAACTTTGGCATTTCCCATTCTTTCAGAGTAGGGAAGACTCTAAATGCCAAGAATTCTTGGACCAGATCCCTGGTACCGATATGCTCTGCAATAATTCCGAATTCATCCATTGCCTGCTGTGTTTCACCATCTGGCGTCATGTTGCAGCGGGGTCGGGTTTCTCCGAAGATCAGCTCGATTGGACTTTGCACAAGCTTCTCCTTGTTGTCATCAACTTTGACATAGAACCATTCCGATTTCCAGCCTGCCGGCCATTTGCTTCGGTAGCTAATTACATGACACTTTGCCGTTTTCCGGTAGGCAAAATTGTAGCAACCGAAGTTATCGTGTAGCCCATCTTTTCTGGCCTTGGTTTGATAATGCAACTCATGAACTCGACAGAAACTGTCGGCAAATGGCTCCACTGCTTGGCTTCGGAGGGCCCAAATATAAACGCTAAGTCTAACGATAGCGTTGGGAGTTAACTGGTGAAGGTAGATGCCAAACCTTTTCAGTATCTCTGCAATAATCTCGTGAAGAGGGAATCTAAGCCCAGCCTTTAAAAAGCTCTTGAAGATAACAATCTCGTCCTTCCCTGGCTTCGGGGTGGTTTCTTCTCCCCCGAAGCGAAGTAGCTTCTTCTGGTCTTCATTGAAATAACCTGCTTTCACCATCTTCGAAAGATCGGCCTTCGAAACAGTTGATTTCCCAAAATCCAGGTGACTGGGCTTGCTGGGCATGGCAATACGGTAGTCATCTTCGGGATCAGTCCCTTCAATGTTTTCTTCTTCTCCTTCGGCAGTCGTCGGGTTTGCTTTGGCAGCAGGCATTTCTTCCGCAATCACTAGACCGGAACGCTGCATCGCTTCGGAGATGGGCACAGTGTTCGAACCTTCGGCTTCGTCTCCCTCACGTACAACTTTGGCAGTAGATCGCACTCTCACCATTTGATTCTGAGTTTGGGGAAGTCAGATACTTTTTTCTTTTTTCTTTCCTCCCGAAGCTCTT
The DNA here is from genome assembly GCA_029449295.1 of Zea luxurians. Classification (NCBI taxonomy): domain Eukaryota; kingdom Viridiplantae; phylum Streptophyta; class Magnoliopsida; order Poales; family Poaceae; genus Zea; species Zea luxurians. Next base: position 117,832,587 of record JAOPSE010000008.1, read on the forward strand.
CTTTCTGACGAAGCAGACGTCGAGATGGACCTTCGCTCGATTCTGAGAGTCAAGCTTCGGCTATGGTGGAAAATTTTGGCAGCAAAACAGTGCAAATAGCAATGAATGCTGTGGTAACTTCACACCTACCCGTCTGTTTATATAGTCCTGCAGGTAAGAAGGCGAAGCGGCAGGATTTTTTACACCAAGCGGGCAGTCACTCGTACTCGCTGTGCAGTGGACCGCAAAGATCAAACAGTAACTCGGCAAGGTGGGCCTGGCACGCGCTCGGAAGCCGGATCGTTTCTCCGCAACGAGCTCAGGGAAGGTGTTTTTTGGACCTTCGGCTTCCCGAAGCTGAAGAGGCTTTTTTCACGGGTCAAGCTCGTTACGAAAAACGATCTAGCACCGCGAAAGGGGCTACTGTTGGGGCCGTGCTTCGGTGCGCCGAAGGTCTTACACGAAGAAGCAGCTTCGGCTGAAGTCGTCTCCAAGCGATGGCCGAAGGTTCCTTTTCATGGAGCTTCGGCGTTACGAACCGACATAGAGATAGAATGACCTTTTTATCCATAGAGGTCTGAGTCAATGTTGTAAACTTTTGTAAGGGGCATAATTGTAATTTGTCACAGGCTGCGACCTGTGCCTATAAATAGATGAACAGTACCTCTGTACTGTTCACACGAACCTGTCATTTGCCTTCGCATCACACTTGTATTCTTGCTTTCTTCAAGACCGAAGGTACATTTGTAATTTAAAATCATTTATATTCATTCATGATAGTAAAAGTAGAAATAATTCTATGATAACATTCAAATGTTTATTTTGTACCTCATGATTTATATGAACACTTCGTTCCTTGCTATTATGCTTACGAAGGTATGTCCTTCGTAACCTTCGTCCGAAACCCATTATATCCCGAAAGGATATAAAGTCTTGAAGGACGAAGGACTTTAACTCTTAACATTTTCTATGTTGCCTTGTTCTTAATTCTTAGCATTTGAGAACAAGCTCCCAACAGACATGTTCGTCGGTTTCCATTAGAGTCTTTGCGGGCTTGGCTTCCTTCATTTCATCCCAAACCGCTTGAGCAAGTCTTGTGTATACTTTGTTTGAGAGATGAAGGTGCCGTCCTTGAGTTGCTTCACTTGGAACCCAAGGAAGTAGTTCAACTCACCCATCATTGACATCTCAAATTTTTGAGTCAACACCCTGCTAAACTCCTCACAAGACTTTTGGTTAGTAGAACCAAATATTATGTCATCGACATAAATTTGGCACACAAATAAGTGACCATCACATGTCTTAGTGAAAAGAGTTGGATCGGCTTTCCCAACCTTGAAAGCATTAGCAATTAAAAAGTCTCTAAGGCATTCATACCATGCTCTTGGGGCTTGCTTAAGTCCATAGAGCGCCTTAGAGAGCTTACACACATGGTCGGGGTACCGTTCATCCTCAAAGCCAGGGGGTTGCTCCACGTACACCTCCTCCTTGATTGGCCCGTTGAGGAAAGCGCTCTTCACGTCCATTTGGAACAACCTGAAAGAATGGTGAGCGGCGTAGGCTAACAAAATACGAATCGACTCTAGCCTAGCCATAGGAGCAAAAGTCTCCTCAAAGTCCAAACCTGCGACTTGGGCATAACGTTTTGCCACAAGTCGAGCCTTGTTCCTTGTTACCACCCCGTGCTCGTCCTGTTTGTTGTGGAACACCCACTTGGTTCCCACAACGTTTTGCTTGGGACGCGGCACCAGTGTCCAAACTTCATTTCGCTTGAAGTTGTTGAGCTCTTCCTGCATGGCCAACACCCAGTCTGGATCTAGCAAGGCCTCTTCTACCCTAAAAGGCTCAATAGAAGAGACAAAAGAGTAATGCTCACAGAAATTAGCTAATCTAGAGCGAGTAGTTACTCCCTTGCTAATATCACCCAAAATTTGGTCGACGGGATGATTCCTTTGAATCATCGCTCGGACTTGAGTTGGAGGGGCTTGTGGTGCTTCTTCCTCTTCAACTTGGACATCTTGTGCTCCCCCTTGATCACACGCCTCTTCTTGAGGGACCTGTTCGTCATCTTGAGTTGGGGGATGCACCGTTGTTGAGGAAGAAGGTTGATCTTGCTCCTTGTGTTCCTGTGGTCGCACGTCTCCAATCGCCATGGTACGAATTGCGTCCTTTGGAACATCATCCTCATCTACATCATCAAGATCAACTTGCTCTCTTGGAGAGCCATTAGTCTCATCAAATACAACGTTGCTAGAGTCTTCAACCAAACTCGATGATTTGTTGAAGACTCTATACGCCTTTGTATTTGAGTCATAACCTAACAAAAAACCTTCTACAGCTTTGGGAGCAAATTTTGAATTTCTACCTTTCTTCACCAGAATGTAGCATTTACTCCCAAAAACTCGAAAATACGAAACGTTGGGTTTGTTACCGGTTAATAGCTCGTATGACGTCTTCTTGAGGAGGCGATGAAGGTAGACTCGGTTTGTGGCGTGGCAAGCCGTGTTCACAGCTTCCGACCAAAACCGCTCGGGTGTCTTGAATTCTCCAAGCATCATCCTTACCATGTCTATAAGCGTCCTGTTCTTCCTCTATACCACACCGTTTTGTTGTGGTGTGTAGGGAGCGGAGAACTCGTGCTTGATTCCTTCCTTCTCAAGAAACTCCTCCACCTGTAGGTTCTTGAACTCGGACCCGTTGTCGCTCCTTATCTTCTTCACCTTGAGCTCAAATTCATTTTGAGCTCTCCTTAGGAAGCGCTTGAGGGTCCCTTGGGTTTCAGATTTATCCTGCAAAAAGAATACCCAAGTGAAGCGGGAAAAATCATCAACAATAACAAGACCATACTTACTTCCCCCGATGCTGAGGTAGGCGATGGGTCCGAAAAGGTCCATATGCAATAGCTCCAGAGGTCTTGATGTAGTCATCACATTCTTGATGTGATGAGCACTTCCCACTTGTTTACCTGCTTGACAAGCTGCACAAGGTCTATCTTTTTTGAAAGTTACATTTGTTAGACCTAACACATGTTCTCCCTTTAGAAGCTTGTGAAGGTTCTTCATCCCCACATGTGCAAGACGGCGATGCCACAGCCAGCCCATGCTAGTCTTAGCGATTAAGCATGCATCTAGATCGGCCTCCTCTTTCGAAAAATCAACTAAATAGAGTTTGCCGTCTAGTACACCCTTAAAAGCTAATGAACCATCACTTCTTCTAAAGACAGACACATCTACGTTTGTAAATAAGCAGTTGTAACCCATATTACACAATTGACTAACGGACAACAAGTTATAACCGAGGGATTCTACTAAAAACACATTAGAAATGGAATGCTCGGAAGAAATAGCTATTTTTCCTAGTCCTTTAACCTTGCCTTGATTCCCGTCACCGAATATGATTGAGTCTTGGGAATCTTTGTTCTTGACGTAGGAGGTGAACATCTTCTTCTCCCTCGTCATGTGGTTTGTGCATCCGCTGTCGATAATCCAGCTTGAGCCCCCGGATGCATAAACCTGCAAGGCAAATTAGGCTTGGGTTTTAGGTACCCAACTCTTGTTGGGTCCTACAAGGTTAGTTATAATCGTCTTTGGGACCCAAATGCAAGTTTTGTCTCCCTTGCATTTGACCCCCACCTTTTTAGCAATCACCTTTTTATTTTTGCATGAAAGAACAAATTTAGTATTGCATGCAAGAAATACAGTGGTAGATCCATTACACACATTCTTAGGTGCATGAGACACAGAGTTTCTCCTAGGCCTACCATTAGAACTTGAAGCGGTCATGGCATGTGAGTCAAAAGCATTATAACTCCTATCATAATGAACATTTCTAGAATATTTCATAGCCATATTTCTACCATGCATAGAAGAACTAGAAGCAGTCATAGCATGTGAATCATAAGAATAATTCCTACAAGCATTTCTAGAGAATTTCCTATCGCTATAAATGAAGGCATGATTCTTTTGATTGCTACTAGTCATAGGAGCCTTCCCTTTCTCCTTAGCGGGGATGGGAGCCTTATGACTTGTTAAGTTCTTGGCTTCCCTCTTAAAGCCAAGCCCATCCTTAATTGAGGGGTGTCTACCAATAGTGTAGGCATCCCTTGCAAATTTTAGTTTATCAAATTCATTTTTGCTAGTCTTAAGTTGAGCATTAAGACTAGCCACTTCATCATTTAATTTAGAAATGGAAACTAGGTGTTCACTACATGCATCAACATTAAAATCTTTACACCTATTGCAAATTACAACATGTTCTACACAAGAGGTTGATTTATTAGCTATTTCTAACTTAGCCTTCATGTCATCATTGATACTCCTTAAGCTAGAAATAGATTCATGGCACGTAGATAATTCACATGAAAGCATTTCATTTCTTTTAACTTATAAAGCAAGAGATTTTTGAACATCTACAAATTTATCATGCTCTTCATATAAAAGATCCTCTTGTTGTTCTAACAATCTGTTCTTCTCATTCAAGGCATCAATTAATTCATTGATTTTATCAATTTTAGTTCTATCTAAACCTTTGAATAAACTAGCATAGTCTACTTCATCATCACTAGATTCATCATCACTTGAAGAAGCGTAAGTAATAGTATTACGAGTGCTTACCTTCTTCTCTTTTGCCATGAGACAGGTGTGATGCTCGTTGGGGAAGAGGGATGATTTGTTGAAGGCGGTGGCGGCGAGTCCTTCGTCGTCAGAGTCGGATGAAGAGCAATCCGAGTCCCATTCTTTGCCAAGGTGTGCCTCGCCCTTCGCTTTCTTGTAAGTCTTCTTCTTTTCCCTCTTCTTCTCTTGATCCTGGTCACTATCATTATCAGGACAATTAGCAATAAAGTGACCAACCTTACCACACTTGAAGCAGGAGCGTTTTCCCTTTGTCTTGCTTTTGTTGGGATGCTCCTTGCGACCTTTGAGCGCCGTCTTGAAGCGCTTGATGATGAGGGCCATTTCATCCTCATTTAGCCCGACCGCCTCAATTTGCGCCACCTTGCTAGGTAGCGCCTCTCTGCTACTTATTGCCTTGAGAGCAATGGCTTGAGGCTCATGGATTGGGCCATTTAGCGCCTCATCAACATATCTCGCCTCCTTGATCATCATTCGCCCGCTCACAAACTTCCCAAGTATTTCTTCGGGCGTCATCTTGGTGTACCTAGGATTCTCACGAATAGAGTTAACAAGATGAGGATCAAGGACGGTGAAGGACCTTAGCATAAGTCGGACGACGTCGTGGTCCGTCCATCGCGTGCTTCCATAGCTCCTTATTTTGTTGACGAGGGTCTTGAGCCTGTTGTACGTTTGGGTTGGCTCCTCCCCCCTGATCATCGCGAACCTTCCTAGTTCGCCTTCCACTAACTCCATCTTGGTGAGCATGGTGACGTCGTTCCCCTCATGCGAGATCTTGAGGGTGTCCCAAATTTGCTTGGCGTTATCCAAGCCGCTCACCTTATGGTATTAATCCCTGCACAATGACGCTAAAAGAATAGTAGTAGCTTGTGCATTTTTGTGAATTTGTTCATTGATGAACATGGGACTATCCGTACTATCAAATTGCATTCCATTTTCTACTATCTCCCATATACTTGGATGGAGAGAGAACAAGTGGCTATGCATTTTGTGACTCCATAATCCGTAGTCCTCTCCATCAAAGTGAGGAGGTTTACCAAGGGGAATGGAAAGCAAATGAGCATTGGAACTTTGCGGAATACGAGAATAATCAAAGGAAAAGTTTGAATTAACTGGTTTCTTTTTCTCGTAGTCGTAGTCGTCGTTGTCCTTTTGGGAAGAAGAAGACTTGTCGCTGTCGTCGTAATAGACTATCTTCTTGATGCGCCTCTTCTTCTTCCCATCCTTCTTCTTGTGACTTGAGCCCGAGTCAGTGGGCTTGTCGTCTTTCGGCTCATTGATGAAGGACTCCTTCTCCTTGTCGTTGATCACCATTCCCTTTCCCTTATGATCCATCCCTTCGGGCGATTAGTCCCTTTCTTGAAGAGAACGTCTCTGATACCAATTGAGAGCACCTAGAGGGGGGGGGGGGGTGAATAGGTGATCCTGTAAAAACTTGAAACTTAAAGCCACAAAACTTGATTAGGAGTTAGCACAATGAAGTCAAGTGGCTAAGGAGAGCTCTTGTGAAGCACAATAGACACAGTGAGAACAAGCACAAGAGACACGAGGATTTATCCCGTGGTTCGGCCAAGTACAACACTTGCCTACTCCACATTGTGGCATCCCAATGGACGAGAGTTGCACTCAACTCCTCTCAAGTGATCCAATGATCAACTTGAATACCACGGTGTTCTTCTTTTCTTTACTCTTTCCCGTTTGCGAGGAATCTCCACAACTTGGAGTCTCTCACCCTTACAATAAGGATCAAAGTGAAAGCACTAGAGTAAGGGAGGGAAGCAACACACACAAATCCACAGCAATACGCGCACACACGGCCAAGACTCGAGCTCAAATGAATATCACAAGGTTCTCACTAGAACGGAGCTCAAATCACTAAGAATGTCAAACGAGTGCGCAAATACGGAGTGTGAATGATCAAGAATGCTCAAAATATGCTTTTTTTACTCCTCCATGCGCCTAGGGGTCCCTTTTATAACCCCAAGGCAGCTAGGAGCCGTTGAGAGCAATCCAGGAAGGCAATTCTTTCCTTCTGTCGGTTGGTGCACCGGACAGTCCGGTGCACCACCGGACACAGTCCGGTGCTGATTTCTTTCCTATTTTGGCGCATCCGACCGTTGAAGATTTGGAGCCGTTGGCGCACCGGACACTGTCCGGTGCACACCGGACAGTCCGGTGCCCCCATATGACCGTTGGCTCGGCCACGCGTCACACGCGGATTGTGCGGCCGACCGTTGGCTCACCAGACATTCTGGTGCACCACCGGACAGTCCGATGAATTATAGCCGTACGCTGTTGACTTGATTCCCGAGAGCGGCGACTTCGCCACAGCCGACTCACCGGACAGTCCGGTGCACCACCGGACAGTCCGGTGATTTATAGCCGTACGCCGCCGTCGAGACCCGAGAGCAGCCAGTTGACCATACGCCAGCCTGGCGCACCGGACACTGTCTGGTGCACCACTGGACAGTCCGGTGTACCCAGACTGAGCAGAGTCTTGGCTGCTCGAGCCAAGTCTTTTCCAATTGTATTTTCTCTGATTCTAGCACTTAGACAAATATGTTAGTACACAAAAACCAATGTACTAAGTCTAGAATCATATCTTTGTGTTGATTTTCACTTCATCCACCATTTGGCATAGTTTCACACTTAAACTATTTGTGTTGGCACTTGATCACCAAAATACTTAGAAATGGCCCAAGGGCACATTTCGCTTTCACTATATTATGGATAGTTTTTGAATCCGTCCAACTCCCTTCGGTCCTCCTGGCAGCTTCTTGACTCCCGTGAACAGCAATGGACCCTTGTTCCGAAGGTATCTTCATGCATAAATATGCTGGATGAAGTATGGCTTCGAAGGCATTATGCGTCCCTCGACCAATGATTGCGTTGTATGGATACTCCATATCAACAATGTCAAAGACAACCTGTTCAGTTCTTGTGTTATGGACATAGCCGAAGGTAACTGACATTGTTATCTTGCCAAGTGCCACAATCTGTCTTCCTCCAAAGCCACAAAGAGGGTGTGTTGCATCATGTATCTTGTCTTCTGGCTCTTGCATTTGCCTGAAAGCCTTTGCAAAGATGATGTCCGCTGCGCTACTTGTGTTGACCAGAACATTGTGGACCAGAAATCCCTTGATGACACAAGATATAACCATGACATCATTGTGAGGATAATCTTTGAGCTGAAGATCTTCCTAGGAGAAGGTAATTGGAATGTGAGACCACTTGGATTTGATGAAGGGTCCTTGCACCCCAACATGTTGCACTCTCCTTTGTGCTTCCTTTTTTTGCTTCTTGTTGGCTGGTTCAGAGCTTGAACCACCTGTGATTGGGAGCACCAGCTTTATGGCCGAAGGTGCTACAGCTTGGTTGTTGTGCGAAGACATTGTCACAACTGTGGAAGTGAGTTCACCAGAGGTGGGCACCAATGTTGGTCCTTGTTCTCGAATGCTATATATCAAGAACAAAGCAACAGAATTGTTAATGATTAAGGACCTTTGTCCTTCGAAGCATTATCTCCCTTGGGATATAATGATATGAAGGGCATACCTTCATCATTTCAGTGAGCAAAGATGTAAATAGAAACGTACGAAACATAAAAAGAATATAAACGATCATTTCAAATCATTAGATTATTTATATTCTTTATTTGTAGACATGAATAAACATCAATAGTATTTATATTACATTTGTACCTTCGGCTTGACAGAAGGTAGAGAAGCGGGGGTGACGCCAGAGTGATTACAACTCAACGTGAACAGTACGGGGGTACTGTTCATCTATTTATAGGCACGGGACACAACCCAGACAAAATTACATCCATGTCATTGATAACTAATTATATTTACAGTCAAATCATCAAGGACTACACAGTCTTTTCCCCTTTAAGTCGGTATCATCCTTCGTCTTTAGCACGTCACCATGCCGAAGCTCCTTCAATCGTAGCTTTGGCTTATATCTTCATGTCGTGCCGAAGGTGTTTTTTCTTAGAGGACCTTTGGTGGAGAAGAAGGCCCCCAACACAAATCATAAAGGACTAAGTAGTCTTTCCCTCCTTCAGCCATTATCAACATTCTTCCGCTTCACTGCGAGCCGAAGCTTTCCCGTCTGGTGATACCTTCGGCATTTGTTCTTATCTTCTTTGGATCTACCTTCATCCTATGTGTCCTTCATCATAGAAAAGAGGTCTATCTCCCGAAGGTGAAGCTTCTTGTAATAGCTTATGCTAAAAACAAATGGTTAATTATGTTTTTGAGGACCTTCGGAAGGAGAAGGCCCCCAACATTCAGACTTTATACTTCAAACATCTATAACTAAAGATTTAGACCACCAAAAAGGGCGATCCATAACTTTATGGAAAGCTTAGGAAACATACTACAACTCTTCTATAATTACTATGAAGTGATTCTAAGTTTAACTTAGTCAAAAAATGTCATCTTTTAAACCTGGATAGAACATAGATAGATTCTGACATTGAACTTATGAGAAGCACAACTTCCAAACTATCAGACCTATGACCATGAAATTTTAACACAAGTAAGATAAAAAGTGATATACCACTTTTGTATAGAACATTTCTATAGAAAATATAGTTTAATTCACTAAACTAATGGCACAACAAAAACTATGCATGCAGCCCAAACAACAAGTATTTTGTTTTAGCTCCTATTTAGCTTCTACAATGACCATGTTCTTGACACTTAAAATACTCTAGCACTTTATCATTGATTAGAGTGAAGACCAACTAGTAAGCACCAACAATTCAAATCACTAATTACATTCAAGTCATTTTGAGCACTAGAGTTACAAACATACAATTAGCAAGCACATTTATCGCTCTCTCCTATTTAACACATCATAGCTCCTACATTAAGAAAACACTAACCCACATATAAGCCTTACATGTTCCTTAGCTAAGCATAATACCGGAAGAGTAACAAAACTAGTCTCAACCTTTTTAGGACACCAAAAACTTCAATTTATAGGTGGGAGCAATTTAACTAGATTTTCCTAACCACTTTTCTAGACTAAAGTGGATAGCTAACAAAACTAAATAAAGCATCACATTCTATTTGCTCTAACAAGTAGAACATCCATTCCAACACATAAACAAAATCATCGCAAGCATCACTAAACATAACCCATTGGCTAAGCGTTGAAGTATTTATTCATCCATTGCATAACCAAAATAACTATATTCGGTATATATGTCTATCGATGCACTCTTCACATAATAACTTGCATTTCAACTTAGACATCACATCAACATTACTACTTTTCACCGCGACCATAACCATCCACACCTGTCGGTATTTAGAGTCCGACCGCACACCCAGGGTTACCCCTCACGGTGCTTTTAGGTAGGATGGTGTTGTTGACTGTAACTCAATGGTTCGTGCGGGATGCACGAGAGACAACATGCAATTTTCTATAGGTTTGGGCCACATGGAGAGGAGTAATACCCTACTTCCTGGTGTGGATCTTTATGTGGTAGGTTATAAGGGAGGTCTCCGAAATGGAGAAAGACTAGTGAGATAGGTAGATGAATGATCATGATGATGGGGTACCTCCTACGCCTTATATATTCGACCGTGGGGCACTATATGCGTATGTGATGATGATGTGTACCTAAATAATAGTGAACCGACTGAACTAATCTTCCTATAATCTTGTCGACTTATCCCTAATCCGTCCCGATATTCAAGGGCGCTGCACGCGGGAAATTTGAGTGGACGCTGTGGATAGCGCTCGAGTCTGACGGGTTGCTTGGGCCTGAGTCTGTTTCTTTCTCGTGTCGGCCCACTCCGCCGGTAGTTCTCTCCTAGCCCATGAAGGGATGGCCTTGCGAGATAATAGGCCCAAAGCCTCTCGCGAGGCCTTCTTGCCTTCTAGTGGACCTGGGGGATATCTGTCCCCCACAAGCCCCCAATCTTTGAGTTGATTTTGAAATAATCAGCCCAAAGGTTCTAGGTCTGGCTCGTAGGTTTGTTATGTGGTGTGGTTTCCATTCTACCAATGGGTGTGCCGAAAGTGCACCCATTGGGTGTAGCTCCTAAACTTTAAGTGGCTCATTAAAAATAGTCTTCTCAAAGGTCTTCATTTTATGCTTTGGAGATCAGCATCTTGTTATCATATTATGCTTTAGAAATCAGCATTTCGTCTTCTGGGACTAAGAATGTATTGGGTGTAGCCCCCGAGCTTTGAGTGGATTTTTGAAAACAATCCACTCAAAGGTCTATATCTTGTGCTTTAGAAACCAGCATTCTGTTGCACCCGAGCTTTGAGTAGATTTTTGAAAATAATCCACTCAAACGTCTTTATCTTATGCTTTAGAAATCAACATTTCATCATCGTCTTGTGGTTTAGAAATCAGCATTTTGTCTTCGTCTCATGTTCATGCAAATTCAAACAACGTTATCTATCCATGCCTTGTTAGGTCTGAAATTTATTTGATTGGTGACAGATTGGACGTCTAGCAGATGGCTCTCGGTTGGACATCACCCTGCTCTGTGCTTCAATGCCTCTGCTGATTAGACTTGCGATTTAGTAGCTATATTTGGACTTCCTCCCACCTTAGCCGATCTCTTCCTTTTGTCTCAGTACATTCATTGCATATACTGTGTGGATATGACTTCTTCAGAAAATCTTTTGAAAATTCTTGGCAACACACCCAATGGGTGTGCCCAATGGGTGTCTTGGTACGCAGAGCGTTTAGCCCACTGTCCTAGAGTAGTAACTTGATGTGACCGTGGGGTGTAATCATATTGCCTGAGCAGTTGACCTTAGTCCAAACGGTGTCATGTTACGCGAAGCGGCACCTGTTGCCTGACTCATTTTTAGGCGGCTTGAATTGCTTATTGAATACTTGCGACTGTTCGGCGAGCGTGGTAGGAAGTTGATGGTCACCCCCGTCCTCTATAAATAGTCTGCTTGCACCGTTGTTCTCTTCACTCATCCTTCGATCATCTGTTGCTTTCTTCTCCCTTTCTCTTCTTCTCCAACCAACCATGGGTAGAGGCAGGAGGGGTCACGGCTAGCCTCGCCGTGGCGACAACAAGCGCAAGCGTGCCCCAAGTCCCCCCTCGGAGGACTTTGGGGACTCGGAGTACTCGGAGGAGGTATCCTCCGAGTCAGACCGCTCGCTCGCTCTGGCTTCTCCCCCGGCATCATCCGAGGACTCGGATGATTCCATGGGGCTTTCCACTGCAGCCTGGGCGTATTGGCGCTCCATCGAGCGCGCCGGGCTCGGTGGATCGGACAAGTCGTGGGTCTCCTCAGATGAGGCAGACTCCTCCGACTCTTCCGAGGAGTGGAGCAGCGACTACAATGATGACGAGGGCAATGGCAGTGGCGACGACAGCGATGAGGGCGACGGCGGCAACGACGGTGACGACAACGGCAAGAGCGGCAGTGAAGGCGACAGCAGCAGCGACAGTGAAGGCGACAGTGGTGACAGCGGCAGCAAGGGCGACGGTGGCAATGGCGGCAGCAAGGGTGACGAGGACAGTGGTGACGGCAAGGCCAGTGGCATAGCGCCACTAGTCTAAATATTAGTATAGATAGTTAGTAGTAGTAGTAGTAGTAGTAACAGTAGAATAATATAGTGATAGTTAGTAGTGTAGTGTAGTGTAAGTAGCAAGGTAGTATAATGTAATGTAGTAACCAGGGTAGGAAAAGGTCGACTCATAATGAGTCGGCTTTGAGTTTGTGTAACCCCCTCCAATATGAATCAAGGAATTAATTGCCTCAAATGATCACTGTTTTGCTATTTTTCTGTTTGTGCGTTTGAAAGTTTGTCCATATGTCTGACACTGCTAGCATTTTAGAGGTAACTGCCGAGTGATGCTTGATGCTTTCGTTTTTCCGAGTAGTGATCTGGCACTTTAGAAATAGTGCCCGACCCAAGAAACCCCATTTATACTCGTGTTGACGTGCCTTTTTGATTTCCAAGCCCTAACTTCACTTTTTCCCTTCAGCCATTCCTCTGCTTCCCTAAAATTCTGAGCCTGCTCATCCCGCTAGAAAGATCATGATGGCCCCCAAGTGGAAGAGGCAGAGCGCCGCTGCTGCAATCATCCCACCCATCGACCCCAACAGCCAGCTTCCATTCGCTGGTAACCACATGTCTGTCATCTTTGAATCCGACCTTCTTCGTCTCGTTGAGATTGGGGTTTTGCTTCCGAAGGAGCTCTGCTCTTGGCGGATCTACCGTGGTGTCACTGTTCCAACAGAGGACACTCATGAATCTGTCGTTTACGTTCCATTTCTCATTCGCGGGCTTGCTCTTCCCATCTCCCCCTTTTTCTGTGGCCTCCTTCATTTCTATGAGTTGAATCTGACGCATTTGAACCCTAACTCAATTCTACAAGTTGCCATTTTTGTACATCTGTGCGAGGCTTTTCTTGGGATTCTCCCCCACTTCGGACTCTGGAAGTATCTTTATCACTGTCAGCCCCGGATGGCTGGGGGCTGGGGGACAACATCAGCGTGTTGGCGGCGCAAGTTTAGAGCTTTGCCGGGGAAGGAAAGTGGAGTACCTCGATATTCCTCTCAAGGACAGTATTAAAGGATGGCGTCTTGAGTGGTTCATCGTGGAAAACCACTGCAAATCTCTCCCCCTCGGTCGGGAGGCAACCAGATGTTCACACATCTAGCTGGGTAGAATCTCCTACTTTTTCGAAGATAATAGAGGCCAAAGTATTACTTGCTAAGATCTGCTTGCTGAAAGATGGAGGTCTAACTGCAGAAGCTGTGGTTGCTGACTTCGTCTTCAAAAACATTCAACCCTTGAAGGACAGGATTTACCCCGCTTACTTGTATAGCAGCATCAATGATTCCACCCGGGTTACAAGCAGGAGGATTCCTAATGAAGATTTGCTGAGCTGATTGGACATGATTCTGAGGGGCAGAGTCTTGAATGCCGGTGCTCCTGTAGCATATTCTGCGTGGAACCTGCCGCCAAATTGGCCATTCTCTGAATTTGTCTCCAACCCTCCTGCTTGTGACGGTTGCCTGGGTCATAGAGTGCGACCCTCTCCTAAGGACATTGAGGCCTTGATTGCTCCACTTCGGAGTCTTCTCGAGGCTGAGAGGCAAACTCACTTTGAGATGCCAGCCAGCACTGATGATGCTGAGATGGATGCCGTGCTTAGCCTGCTAGCTAGGGAATCGTCCGACTCTACCCGCACTAAGCTGATGGCCATCACGACTAGGCAAGAATTTGGCGAAGAGGTGGAGATTTGGAAACCTGAAGGTGCCCGCCCAAAGCATTCACGCCGAGTGATCCGCCCGACTGCACCTGTCGAGGAGAAAAAGAAAAAGAGGCGACTTCAGCGACTCTCATGCTTGGATTAGGATGCTGGTCCTTATGTACCGATTTCTGACGATGTCCCGGCGGACGCCATTCCCAAGGTTGACGCAAAGGCTGTGATAATGTGCAGGCTACTAGAGGCATGTTTGACGAGGATGAAGAGGAGGAAGAAGAAGAAATCCCGCTGATCCGCAAGAACAACCGTTACTATAGAAGCAGCGAGGGAGGTAGCGATATTCCCTCCCAGCTCTGTCGGCACTTGTTAGTCTTCAGGGGCTTTCGATATCAGATTTTGATCAAGAACTGGAGGAGGTCATTCCTGAATACATACTATCGGAGCCTCCTGAAGCTGATATCCTAGCCACCTGTTCAGAGGTCCCAGATGGTGGGCTTTCATTGCTTGATTCTGCCAGGCAAGAGGTAACCCGAGTGATGTCCCACACATTGTCGACCTTGGAGGGAAGTCTTCCATGCAAAGACACTGATTTGAGTTACCTGACTCCCATGGAGGTGGCTGAGGGGCCTTCAGCTTTAGAAGTGGCTGCTGCAGAAGACCCAGCCCCCGAGGGTGGCACTGGCAGCTACCCTGCCCCCGAGGGTGTTGCCGGTAGCGACCCGGCCCCTGTGGGTAGTGCAAGCTGTAATCCAGCCCCCGAGGATGTTCAGGCATGCTCTCTCTCTCTCTGTAATGCTTCCATAGATGTCCACATCGGGTCATCCCCAATCCGGCCCGACGGGGTGATGGCAGCACGTGCTTCTACGGCCTTAACTGGCCAAGTCGCCTTAGAGGTCGGCGAGCCAGATGCCAGGAGCTTGCTGTCTGCTGGTGGGGCTGAGGTCACCCTGGCTAGTTCTCTCGAGATTGTTCCTGCTGATCTTCCCTCGTCAAGCCATGCTCCAGCTCCTCCTGTCTTGGGTCTTCCACTATTCCTTTCCAATCTCTAGGTGAATTGGCCTTTTGCTCTATATTGTTCATACTAGTGAATTATCTTTCTTCTGCTCATCTGTCTATGACCACATGATTTTGTTGACGGAGTATCTGCCCAATTGAGGTCTTGTGGCGCTGCTGTTCCTGAACAAGCTTTATCTCTGATGCAGTGGAATCCTTTGCTGCTCGAGAAACAGATAGATGGTTTAAAGGCGTTGAATGCTGGTTAGTGAGCTTACAGTTTCTCTAGCTGCTTTAATTGATCAACTTATCTTTAATCACACATTCCCTTTTAGCTGCATTATCAGATATGGCTCAACGATGCTCTGACCTTGAGGAGAAGTATTCTCAGAGTCAGACCGACTTAGCTCAGACTTCTGTCTTTCTGGATAGTGCATGCTCTCTGAACTCTTCTTTGAATGCCTAGCTTGATTCTGAAAGGATGGCATATGAGGTAAACTTCCTTGGCCGACCCTTCTCTGTTATTATTGCTTTAGTGCTAAATGCTGTTTTCTGTTTGCAGCAGGAGAAACAAGCACTTGTTGCCTCTCGCGACAATCTAGACAGGCTGTACCATGATGCCAGTAACTCCTTGACCATCCTGGAGAGGAGCCACCGCTTCACCATGTCTGACCTAGACCATCATCGCCATGAGCTACAGGCATCTCAAGACGAAGTTCTGCGACTTGGACGACTGCTGTCGACCAAAGACTCCACCATCAAAGATCCGCGCGCCTCCAAGAATCTTGTTGCGCAGGAGCTAGAGGCCGCTCAACTTGCTGTTAAAACTCTAGAGAACAACTGCACCGTCTTGAAGGCCCAGCACGACAAAGCTATGGATAAAGCCGTTCGCGCTGGACAGATCCTGATGAGGAGACCCGGCGTCGTGGTGCCTGACGATATTATTGCTGATGTGAAGGCCACGCCTGATGCTGCAAGCCGTCCCTCTTCTTCTGTTGCTCCTATGAAGGATACTGTCTGCAAAGATGTTTCAACATAGTGATGTCCTGTAAAAACACTTTATTTATTGAGTTAGAATCTCTTTGGAGGATAGATGTAATATGAATTCTATGTGCACGTGACTGTTGTGTTAGAACTCGATTATTCTGTGAACAGGGTGCCGAAAAACGCCCCTAGCACTAGCAAGTAAGATGTTCTCTTTTTCTGAAGTGTTTTAATCTTAGTTGGTTGTTCTGCTATTAGGGTATAGTGGTCACCCTAAACAACGCGAATGCAAGTATACCGCGCTGGCTTAAGGCGTGTTCCGACTTAAGCCGATCGCCTCGTTGGTAGGGCATAGTGGTCACCCTAAGTGAAGTAAGTCGGAGTATATTGCACTGTCTTAGATCATTAACAACTTAAGCCGGTGGCTTTGTTAGCAGGGTATAGTGGTCACCCTATGTCAAGTAAGTGTGAGCATATCACACCGATTTAAGTCATTGCTGACTTAAGCCGATTGCTCCGTTAGCAGGGTATAGTGGTCACCCTAAGTCAAGTAAGCGTGAGCATGTCGCACCGACTTAAATTGTCGCTGACTTAAGCCGATTGATCCATTAGTAGGGTATAGTGGTCACCCTAAGTCAAGTAAGCGTGAGCATGTTGCACCGACTTAAGTCGTCGCCGACTTAAGCCGATTGCTCCGTTAGTAGGGTATAGTGGTCACCCTAAGTCAAGTAAGCGTGAGCATATCGCACCGACTTAAGTGGTCGCCGACTTAAGCTAATTGCTCTGTTAGTAGGGTATAGTGGTCAGCCTAAGTCAAGTAAGCGTGCTGATTTCAAGCCAATCCCAATCAAAGTTAGTTGTAAGTCAAGAGTCTGAATGCCTTTGGAAAACGAAAACTTTATTGATGATGAAGTCCTCAGATTTACAGAGTACAATGTTGCTTCAAGAATTTTGAGGCCTCTCTAAGGATAGAATTTTCTAAGGTGTTCTATGTTCCATGAGTTCCCCACTTCTGTGTCGTCCATCTGAGTAAGCCGGTATGATCCCGGCCGTGTGACCTCTGATATGATGAACGGTCCTTCCTATAGTGGTGATAGCTTGTGCCGCCCTTCCCCCGTTAGAATTCGGCGAAGGACCAAGTCTCCCACTGCAAAGGATCGGTGTCGCACAACTTTATCATGGTAGCGCCTCAAGGTCTGCTGGTACCTAGCCGACTAAATTTGTAAGACCCAAAATTAGTAGAAAAAAAAATTATAAAATAAATAAACGAATATAGCTAATATAGTGCTTTAGGAATTGGTAAATGGGAAAAGATATCTTTTAATAAAGTCAACTATTGTTAAGAGTCAAATATGAGAAGGAGAATAAACTTAAATTAGTAAATATTAAAATAGTATGGTTTATATTCACCTTTGGGTTTCAATTGATACATTTGAAAAATCTGAAAACTAGAATAGAAGTATAAATTTGAATTTGGAATAAGGAATAGGAATGAAATTTAAATAAAACCCTTAAGAATAACTAGGAAAAATAAAATTTGCTGAAAATAATAGAGATTATATTCTTATTAGGGATTGGCTTGATATTTGGGGATTTGAAAAGGGCAAATCAGAAAAGGTTGAGGCAGGTTTGAATTTGGGATAGGAATTTGAAAGTTTAAAAGACATTGAAAATAGAAAAGAATAAAACCTGCACCTGGGCCGCCCAAACCCTATTCGGCCCATCTCCACTCCCCAAACTCGCGCGGCCCAGCTAGCGCGCGCTACGGCCAACCCTTCCCCCACTGCGCTTGGTCGCTGTCACCGGGCCCCGCGTGTCGGCGTACGCGTGTGCTTCTGGGTCGCTGGTAGGTGGGCCGCATACCAGTATCCCTCTCAGTTGAAGCGCGCGCGCAGTTCTCCTCACTGACATGTGGGTCCATGGCGTCATGGCTTCTTCAACCTCCCCGCTCCGAAGCTGCCGTGCGGACTCTGCGCAACAGAATTCCGCCAAAAACTCCGGCGAGGCTCGCGTGCCATGCACCCCGGTCAGCCTTTCCTCAGGCATAAATTGGAGGACCCGACCCCCCCTTCGACCATCACCTCACCTCCTTCGATTCGCATCCGCAGCAAGGAAAGCCGGGCAACACCGACGAAGAGCGAGAAGAGAGAACGAGCGCCGCCACAGGGAAACCCTGTTTCACGCCGTCAGATTGTCGTGAGGATCTGCGCGGGTCTTCGCCACCATCTGGGGGACCCGCACGCCGCGTTATTGGGTTCTGTTGCTGGCGGTTCGGGTGTGAATAGCTCGTCGAGGTGGCCACGGCGTATTCGATCCGCACCGCACCGTGGACCTACCTCACTGTCCCTCGATCGTCGGTATGATGCCCTCCCGCGTGCCCAACCTTACTTCATTATCGCGTATCATTCAACCGCGCTTCGAATTTGGCTCTCTGTGTCGCGGAATTGCTCGCCTGAGTTCCAACTCCGCCCATCCCCGCCGCTTCGCGTGGCCTGCCTCGTCCATTGCCTCCCGCCTGCTCGCAGTGCCCTCATCGTGTTCGCCATAGGCTCTACATGGTTCATGCAATGGGAATTTGGGTTCGGTGTCGTCCTTCTCGGGTTTGCCTCACGGCGGTGAGTGCGCCGCCGCGGAACCTTGGTGGCGCCGCCCTGGTTGGCCGTTGCGTGGATTTGGGGGAGAGAAGAAGAACCGTGGGCCAGAGATCTAGAATTCAAGGGCTGAGATTAGATGATCGCATACCCTTCCGTAGCATTCGGCCTGATCCGTTGATCTAGATCGAACGGATAGAATCAAATCCAGTATAATAAAATCCTCCCCGTCGTATTTGCATCCAACGGTTCTCGTCGCGTACCGTTTCACGGCCGCGCCGATCTAATCTGGGGCGCAGATTGATGATCCAACGGTCAGAAACCTTAGATACCCTTTCGTCCGGATATTTTCTAAACGAACCCCTTTGTTTTCTTCAAAATAACCCGCCGTCCTCTGCGGGGTTAGCTCTGAGTCTCTGGAATTTTTGTAGATTAGCCCCTGTCTTTTCTGCAAATTGTTGCGCAGTCCAGTGAATAAGAAAAGTAGATAGATTGAATTAGAAAATGAATTATTAATATAAAAACAATTGGTAGAATTTATTTAATTCGTAGAAAATTCATTTGAAGTCCAAATTTATCTATTCCAATTCCTATAATTTTGTAATATTATTGTTTATCATCTAGTACCACTATTTTCACATGAAAGTCACATTAAAATTTATATTCTAATTAATCTTATATCAAAGACATAAAACCTTGGAAAAATCATAACTCCTTCGTTTTAACTCCGATTTGATCCGTTCAAGTTGCGTTAGTCTCGTACAAGCGCGTAGATTATTATTACACAATTCATTCTTATGTTTGGTGTGATGTTAATTTTGCCTATACATGTTTGTCTGTATTGCTACGTTTAGCGTGAAGTCACGAGTCACCTGAAAGAGCAAGTTGGTACCTGGAATCTCAAGTGCCAGGCAAGTTGTGCCCTTGATCACTTCTTTTTACCCACTCATGTTCTAATTAATCATAATGATCTGCATAGGTTAATTTTGATGGGACCCAATAGGTTACCCCAGTTTGACTATCTTCATACCTTGATTACCACTGAACTTTTTGGGTAGTACCTGCTATTGCTTTATGTGGTTTTGGGTATGAAGGTTACACTATTCATAATTATACTTTTATTATCAGTTGTTATTTACTGTTCATGATAAGATCATTATGTTAATTGGAACATGGAGCGACCACCCGGGAAAACAGTGCTACCACAAGGGTTTAATGGGACGCCCTTGGCCGATTAATTAGGAAAGCTAGTGGAGGACTACCTTACCCGAAAGGGGCAAGGGCAGTAGGGGAGTGGTCAGTGTAGGGAGGCCCTCGGGAGGATTTTGCTGCGATGGCGGTCCTGCAAGGGATTCCTGCATTGGAACTTCCTATAAACTGTAGCAGGTTTTCTGAAGCTAGTGGAACTTTGTAAAGGCCTCGTAGTGTTACCCTGCCTCACCTCCTCGGTAGAGGTGTATGGGATTGGTCGTCTCTTGGCAGATGGGTAACACGACTTGTGGGTAAAGATGCGCAACCTCTGCAGAGTGTAAAACTGGTATACTAGCCGTGCTCACGGTCATGAGCAGCTCGGACCCTCACATGATTAAATTATGGAACTAAATTCAATTTGTCATATGCATTGCATCGCAGGTGATGTTGTTACTTTTGTTCTACTACTTAATTGGGTTTGGTATTTACTTATACTTAGTAACTGCTAATAAAATTTTGACTAACTTTAAAAGCAATGCTCAGCTCTAACCATCCTCATTGGTAAGCCTTACACTTCACGTGAGCTCCCACCTTTGGCGAGTTCATGCACATTATTCCCCACAACTTGTTGAGCGATGAACGTCTGTGAGCTCACTCTTGCTGTCTCACACCCCCCCCACAGGTCAAGAACAGGTACCACCGGATGAGGCGCATGGAGGATGCCGTGATGTGTTCGTGAGAGGTCTAGGCCGTCGTCTCCCAGTCAACTTTGGGTTGCTGGACCGTTGTCTCCTTATAATGTAACTATTTATTTTGTATAGAACTCCTGTTATATATAAAGATGTGACATTCGATCATGTGCCACTATACATCATATGTGTGAGACTTGGTCCCAGCACACCTGGTGATTATGTTCGCGCCCGGGTCTTGGTGGCCCGAAATCCGGGTGTGACAGACGTGGTATCAGAGGAATGTTGACTGTAGGACGAAACCTAGATAGAACTGGATAACCAACACTTACTTATCTTTGCTACTCTGGTTCTTTTCTAAACTTTTCTTAATCTTTTCTCATCTATTTCCGCTTTACTCTGATTATTCTCACCTTTTCATTCTAAAGACAAATGTGGATTTCACACTTTGAAATTCTGTGCTTAAAGTGACCTTAGGGATAGGAGACCCACTCTTAGGAACAAAATCAAAAGTATTTTTGTAAATATTTGTATGCTTGAAAGTTTGTTCTTATGATACATGTATGATTTGGATCTTTGATTGAGTGTGATGGGTTGTGGAGTAATATCCACAATTACATCTGCATATACGTATAGGCATAAATAGAATTCATAAGAAAACTAAGCCACTTAGATTATCCTCCATTAAAATGTATCTATCTCATAGAGATCCCTCTAATCTTAAAAGACTCTCCCATATCTTAATAGATTCATCGTATCTTATAAGATTCTCTCTTATCTTACTAGATCCACCTCATCTTAAAAGATTCTTCTTACCTTAATAAATTCACCTTATCTTGAAGAGATTCTATCTTATCATAACATATCTAACTAATCTCAAAAGATTCTAACATATCTTAATAATACATATTCTACCCTGTTAGACCTATCTAACCTAAACCAGTCTAATCTAGTCATATCCAATCTAATCTAGATCTTTTCTTACCTAATGCGATCTGATCTAGTGTGGTCTAACGTAATCTAACCTAATGTGGTCCACTTAAACATACTAATGACACTAGTAGAAGAGATTAGACCCTACTAGCCATGTATTAACTTAACTTAGCACATTGGATCAACTCAACTATGAACTAACCCAACCCATGATGAATGGTATAACCTTTCTATTCCCACCTAACAATAAACAAACTTTTAACCTACATCTTGTAGTCTATCTCACCCATATATATCTCTCATCTTGACAGATTCTATCTTACCCTTGGATATTCACCTTATACGACTGGTTACCCCAATCTGGACATAAAACAAAAATTAAGCCCTACTAAAGAATCTTTAGATTATAACTAGCTACTAGCTTATTCATTCTGCTTATTGAATAATGGAAAACTATTACCATATGCTTCTAACTTTCATGGTCAATACCAGGAAAGGAAAGATTATCACGCAACAGCAAACAGAAATGAATCCTCCAAATCCTCCATCTGTCGAAATCAATCAAGTGGTTGCTGCCCAAAGGCTGGTAATACAACAATTGACAGACATGATGACCGAAATGCAAAATCAGATAAGACAAGAACGCGAGGAAATACGTCAGGCCCGTCTGGAGATACGTCAAGAAATAAGACAATCACAGTTGGAAAGACAACAACAACAACCTCCACCACCACCACCAGCTCCACCAAGCTACATAAACATATATATAAATTATTATTATTTGATCTAGATGTTACTTTAGTTAGTAGATGATATGATATTATTTTAGAAGGAGTAATAAGGTCTATTGACCCTATGTTTTGTTAAAGAATTATGCATCACGCCGAAATTTCTTTGTTTGTGCATATGTTCCGAGAACAATATGAGTATACATCTCTTTTCTTACAAATCTCGAGGACGAGATTTCTGTTAAGGGGGGTAGGATTTGTAAGACCCAAAATTAGTAGAAAAAAAATTATAAAATAAATAAACGAATATAGCTAATATAGTGCTTTAGGAATTGGTAAATGGGAAAAGATATCTTTTAATAAAGTCAACTATTGTTAAGAGTCAAATATGAGAAGGAGAATAAACTTAAATTAGTAAATATTAAAATAGTATGGTTTATATTCACCTTTGGGTTTCAATTGATACATTTGAAAAATCTGAAAACTAGAATAGAAGTATAAATTTGAATTTGGAATAAGGAATAGGAATGAAATTTAAATAAAACCCTTAAGAATAACTAGGAAAAATAAAATTTGCTGAAAATAATAGAGATTATATTCTTATTAGGGATTGGCTTGATATTTGGGGATTTGAAAAGGGCAAATCAGAAAAGGTTGAGGCAGGTTTGAATTTGGGATAGGAATTTGAAAGTTTAAAAGACATTGAAAATAGAAAAGAATAAAACCTGCACCTGGGCTGGCCAAACCCTATTCGGCCCATCTCCACTCCCCAAACTCGCGCGGCCCAGCTAGCGCGCGCTACGGCCAACCCTTCCCCCACTGCGCTTGGTCGCTGTCACCGGGCCCCGCGTGTCGGCGTACGCGTGTGCTTCTGGGTCGCTGGTAGGTGGGCCGCATACCAGTATCCCTCTCAGTTGAAGCGCGCGCGCAGTTCTCCTCACTGACATGTGGGTCCATGGCGTCATGGCTTCTTCAACCTCCTCGCTCCGAAGCTGCCGTGCGGACTCTGCGCAACAGAATTCCGCCAAAAACTCCGGCGAGGCTCGCGTGCCATGCACCCCGGTCAGCCTTTCCTCAGGCATAAATTGGAGGACCCGACCCCCCCTTCGACCATCACCTCACCTCCTTCGATTCGCATCCGCAGCAAGGAAAGCCGGGCAACACCGACGAAGAGCGAGAAGAGAGAACGAGCGCCGCCACAGGGAAACCCTGTTTCACACCGTCAGATTGTCGTGAGGATCTGCGCGGGTCTTCGCCACCATCTGGGGGACCCGCACGCCGCGTTATTGGGTTCTGTTGCTGGCGGTTCGGGTGTGAATAGCTCGTCGAGGTGGCCACGGCGTATTCGATCCGCACCGCACCGTGGACCTACCTCACTGTCCCTCGATCGTCGGTATGATGCCCTCCCGCGTGCCCAACCTTACTTCATTATCGCGTATCATTCAACCGCGCTTCGAATTTGGCTCTCTGTGTCGCGGAATTGCTCGCCTGAGTTCCAACTCCGCCCATCCCCGCCGCTTCGCGTGGCCTGCCTCGTCCATTGCCTCCCGCCTGCTCGCAGTGCCCTCATCGTGTTCGCCATAGGCTCTACATGGTTCATGCAATGGGAATTTGGGTTCGGTGTCGTCCTTCTCGGGTTTGCCTCACGACGGTGAGTGCGCCGCCGCGGAACCTTGGTGGCGCCGCCCTGGTTGGCCGTTGCGTGGATTTGGGGGAGAGAAGAAGAACCGTGGGCCAGAGATCTAGAATTCAAGGGCTGAGATTAGATGATCGCATACCCTTCCGTAGCATTCGGCCTGATCCGTTGATCTAGATCGAACGGATAGAATCAAATCCAGTATAATAAAATCCTCCCCGTCGTATTTGCATCCAACGGTTCTCGTCGCGTACCGTTTCACGGCCGCGCCGATCTAATCTGGGGCGCAGATTGATGATCCAACGGTCAGAAACCTTAGATACCCTTTCGTCCGGATATTTTCTAAACGAACCCCTTTGTTTTCTTCAAAATAACCCGCCGTCCTCTGCGGGGTTAGCTCTGAGTCTCTGGAATTTTTGTAGATTAGCCCCTGTCTTTTCTGCAAATTGTTGCGCAGTCCAGTGAATAAGAAAAGTAGATAGATTGAATTAGAAAATGAATTATTAATATAAAAACAATTGGTAGAATTTATTTAATTCGTAGAAAATTCATTTGAAGTCCAAATTTATCTATTCCAATTCCTATAATTTTGTAATATTATTGTTTATCATCTAGTACCACTATTTTCACATGAAAGTCACATTAAAATTTATATTCTAATTAATCTTATATCAAAGACATAAAACCTTGGAAAAATCATAACTCCTTCGTTTTAACTCCGATTTGATCCGTTCAAGTTGCGTTAGTCTCGTACAAGCGCGTAGATTATTATTACACAATTCATTCTTATGTTTGGTGTGATGTTAATTTTGCCTATACATGTTTGTCTGTATTGCTACGTTTAGCGTGAAGTCACGAGTCACCTGAAAGAGCAAGTTGGTACCTGGAATCTCAAGTGCCAGGCAAGTTGTGCCCTTGATCACTTCTTTTTACCCACTCATGTTCTAATTAATCATAATGATCTGCATAGGTTAATTTTGATGGGACCCAATAGGTTACCCCAGTTTGACTATCTTCATACCTTGATTACCACTGAACTTTTTGGGTAGTACCTGCTATTGCTTTATGTGGTTTTGGGTATGAAGGTTACACTATTCATAATTATACTTTTATTATCAGTTGTTATTTACTGTTCATGATAAGACAATTATGTTAATTGGAACATGGAGCGACCACCCGGGAAAACAGTGCTACCACAAGGGTTTAATGGGACGCCCTTGGCCGATTAATTAGGAAAGCTAGTGGAGGACTACCTTACCCGAAAGGGGCAAGGGCAGTAGGGGAGTGGTCAGTGTAGGGAGGCCCTCGGGAGGATTTTGCTGCGATGGCGGTCCTGCAAGGGATTCCTGCATTGGAACTTCCTATAAACTGTAGCAGGTTTTCTGAAGCTAGTGGAACTTTGTAAAGGCCTCGTAGTGTTACCCTGCCTCACCTCCTCGGTAGAGGTGTATGGGATTGGTCGTCTCTTGGCAGATGGGTAACACGACTTGTGGGTAAAGATGCGCAACCTCTGCAGAGTGTAAAACTGGTATACTAGCCGTGCTCACGGTCATGAGCAGCTCGGACCCTCACATGATTAAATTATGGAACTAAATTCAATTTGTCATATGCATTGCATCGCAGGTGATGTTGTTACTTTTGTTCTACTACTTAATTGGGTTTGGTATTTACTTATACTTAGTAACTGCTAATAAAATTTTGACTAACTTTAAAAGCAATGCTCAGCTCTAACCATCCTCATTGGTAAGCCTTACACTTCACGTGAGCTCCCACCTTTGGCGAGTTCATGCACATTATTCCCCACAACTTGTTGAGCGATGAACGTCTGTGAGCTCACTCTTGCTGTCTCACACCCCCCCCACAGGTCAAGAACAGGTACCACCGGATGAGGCGCATGGAGGATGCCGTGATGTGTTCGTGAGAGGTCTAGGCCGTCGTCTCCCAGTCAACTTTGGGTTGCTGGACCGTTGTCTCCTTATAATGTAACTATTTATTTTGTATAGAACTCCTGTTATATATAAAGATGTGACATTCGATCATGTGCCACTATACATCATATGTGTGAGACTTGGTCCCAGCACACCTGGTGATTATGTTCGCGCCCGGGTCTTGGTGGCCCGAAATCCGGGTGTGACAAAATTACTGTGTTCAATCGTTCTTCCTCCAGCACATCGATATCTTCCAGCCTGGTCGCTTCTGCTTCGGCTATGTTTTCGAAAGTTAACCTCGGCGCCCCAAAGATTAGGTCGGCGGGCAGCATTGCCTCTGATCCATAAACCATGAAAAACGGGGTATTTCCATGCAGAGCCAGACTGGGTTGAGTTCTTAGGCTCCAGACCACTTATGGCAGCTCTCTGATCTATTTTCCTGCAAGCTTTTCACTCTTGTCAAATACTTTCTTTCTGAGTGCTTCTAGTATCATTCCGTTGGCTCTTTCTACTTGGCCACTAGCTCTTGGGTGTGCTACTGATGCATACTTAATCTGGATGCTCCGTTGCTCGCAGAAATTGAAGAATTCAGAGCTGGTGAAGTTGGATCCCAGGTCGGTGATGATGTTGTTTGATATCCCAAACCTTAATATTATGTCTTGTATGAACTCCACCACTTTGGCTGAGGTCAAAGAAGCAATTGGCTTGTACTCTATGCATTTTGTGAATTTGTCAATGGCAACTAGTATATGAGTATAGCCTCCCTGAGCTTTCTTGAAAGGTCCGATCATGTCTAGGCCCCAGCATGCGAACGACCATGTTACAGGAATAGTCTGCAGCTGCTGTGCGGGTAAGTGATGTTGCTTTGATAAGAATTGGCATGCCTCACACTTCTGGACTAACTCGACAGCATCGCTCTTCACTGTTGGCCAATAGAAACCGGATCTGAAAGCCTTCCCGACCAGAGTCCTTGACGCTACATGTACTCTGAACCGCCCGACATGGATTTCATCTAACAATTGTTTCCCGATAGCCGAGTGAATGCATTTCATGAGGACTCCTACTGCACCTCTTCTGTATAGTAAATCCTTTATGATGGTGTAGTGGGCCGACTGCCTCGTGATGCGTTCTGCTGCAACTTGGTCATCCAGTTCTTCTTCATTTTTTATATACCTGATGATAGGCTCTCTCTAGTCATTGGGGTCCGACTCTAGTTGGCTCAAGGTGTTGCACTCTTCCACCTGATCCGAGAGGATGCTTGGTTGTGATATTTCTTGGACAAAAATCCTAGGTGGAGCCTGGGCCCGACTAGATCCCAGCTTTGACAACACATCTGCTGTTGCGTTGCGGTCTCTTTCCACGTGATGGAACTCTAATCCTTCAAATTTGTCCTCCAGTTTTCACACAGTTGTGCAGTACTTGCCCATGGAGTCAGTCGAGCAATCCTAGTGTTTGTTTATCTGGCTTATGACCACTAGCAAATCTCCATATACCATCAGTTTCTTGATGTTGAGTGATATGACAATGCTTAACCCATGGATCAGTGCTTCATACTCTGCTGCATTATTTGATGCTGGGAATAGTAGCTAGAGTGCATACTTGAGTTGCTCACCTCCAGGAGCAATAAAGAGAATCCCTGCACTCGCTCCTTGCAGCTTCAACGAGCCATCAAAGTACATTCTTCACACCTCGGTAACCTCTAGGCTGTCTAAGACCTAGTGCTCGGTCCACTCTGATACGAAGTCAACCAGCGCCTGAGTCTTTATTGCCGTGCGGGGCCAGAACTCTATGTCGTGAGCTCCTAGCTCGCACGCCCACTTGGCTATCCTTCCAATAGATTCTTTATTGTGGAGAATGTCCCCTATTGGAAATCCTGTGACTACTATGACTTTGTGGTCGTCAAAGTAGTGATGGAGCTTGCGAGCGGTTAGGAGTACCGCGTATAGCAGCTTCTGGACTTGAGGATACTTTATCTTTGAGGGCCCGAGGACTTCACTGATGAAGTAGACTGGATGCTGCACTGGGTATGCATGTCCTTCCTCCGCCCGCTCGACTACTAATGCGGTGCTTACCACATGAGTCGTGCAGGAGATGTATAACAACAGATCTTTTGCCGACTGATTCGGCGTAGCTCGGCGTGGTGGCTTGAGTACGGGTGGTGTAGTCAGGAACTTTTTTAGTGCCTCTAGAGCTTCCTATGCCTCTATGGTCCACTGAAACTTGTCCATCTTTTTGAGCAACTTGTAGCATGGCATGCCTTTCTCGCCTAGCCTTGATATGAATCTGTTTAGGGCTGCCATGCATCCAGTAAACCTTTGCACCTTTTTCTGTGATCGCGGCGCTTCCATTCTCATGATGGCCTTGATTTTTTCTGGATTAGCTTCAATCCCTCGGTGGCTGACAATAAATCCGAGTAACTTCCTGGCCGGTACACTGAAAACACACTTTTCTGGGTTGAGCTTCCACCGGTAGCGCCTCAGGCTATTGAAGACCAGTTGCTTGAAGTCCCTACAGTTTCATAAGGTGTGGAGCATGTCCTTGTGGTACGGGCACTAGGCGTCGAGGATGTCATCCATTGTCCGTTCGCCTCCACAGGGTGCACCTCGGGCTCGAGCGACGGGTGGTTCGGTGGCGTGGACCTCCTCACGAGGCCTCTTCTCCCAGCGCCTGTCAGGTTGCTAGTTTGTATCGCGCTGTGGCACCGGTGGTGTAGGTTTCGTTCCTCCGATGAGGTCCTGGGCCCGCTCGTCAGCGGTGATGTAGAGGTCTGCCTCTCGAAATAGTTGTTCGGAGGTGGTCGGCGCTTTCTGCAGTATGGCTGGGACGAAGGCCGAGTCATTGGATCCCCGGTAGAAATCTTCAATCACTGCTGCCTCAATGACTTCGGGAATGCGATTTCTCATGGTTTGAAACCTCTTGAGGTATGACCGAAGTGTTTCATCTGTAACACCCTAGGTGTTACCCAAGGCCCTGGCTCAATACCAACACTCATGGCCTATTATCACATGTGTTTAAGTGGGGGGAGAAGGGGCACCAAAACTTTAGAAACCATAGATTAATTAAGGAATGATCATGACAAAAGAAATACCCAAGAATCTTATGCATCTTCACCTTGGAAATAGAGGGTCAAACCCTAGACCCCCCCTCTTGAGCCATTAGCCCCCAAACACTGGATTAATGGAAAGGATAAGCAAATGAACATTTCATGACTTAAACCCTTTAGTAAAGTTTAAGTACATTATTATATCTACAAAATGCAGTAAGGGAAATGTTACAAAAAGACCCCTCTAAGACCCCAAAATCAGCCCCCAAGTGGAGGACACTATAGAGTCACCCACATTTTCTCTAAGTCAAAAACCAACCCTAATCTAGAGATCAGAAGTGTTCACCTATTTAATGGTGCCAAAACCACATGGTCTATATAACAAAAAGGAGCCAAAATACCTAGGGAACACACTGGAAAAGTTTGAACCAAAGCCAAGACTGTTTGACACGAGTTGACATGAGTTTTGTCCTGGGTTGAACAGTGCAGACAGATAAGACTTGGCGCCACCATATCTTCCAAGCCAGACCAGATCTCCCCTTGGAACTCACATGAACTAGGTAGCTCTAGGTGTAGGAAAGAAATCTTACGCAAGCCATATGGCAAGATTCGCACGTTTGGGTGCTCAACAGGCGCAAGAACTTGGGGCAGAATAACATAGCCACGTGTTCGACGCGCCCTGGCAACGCCAGAGCACGCCCCAGCGCTCGGCCCCGTGTGCGCCGCGCCGCGCCCAGCCAAACCCGTGCCCACGCCCGCGCTTATAAAATCCATCCGGGCCTCGACCGTACGCCCACGCTCGCTCTCAACCTCGCCGGAGCGTAAGATCGCCGGTGATCACTCTGCGCACGGTGTGCTAGCGGCCGCCAAGGCCCGACCACCGTAGACCGGCCACCCTAGCCATTCCCCGCCCCATCCAACCTCAGGATAGCCTCTGCGTGCCTCAGTGAAGCTTTCAGAGCTAGGAATCGAGCTCTACCTCACCGGAGACCCTGGATTGACGTCGCCGGACTTCACCCAACCGCTAGCGTACGTAGACCGAGCTCCACGGTGAGCCTTTCTTTGATTCCTTGCACGGGTAGCATCCTTAACACCCCGTGAAGCTCCCTGTGCCCTTGGATTGAACTCTACCGCCGTGAGAAGGCAGGAGCGCACGCCGCCGACGAGCCCGCCCGCCAGCGCACGTGGCCTGACCGATTCCGGCCATCACTATCGACGAGTCGTACCTCGATGTGACCGCCAGGACCTCCTGAAGCTAACCCCACCCTTCACCGGACCTCCCTCGCAGTCGGTAAGCCACGCTGCCCTGTTTACTACCGCGGTTACTGTTTTAAAGGGGGGAGGGATCTCGGGGAGAAAGGAGAAGAAGTCGGGGGGGGGGGGGGTTTGAACTGTCAGAGACTCAGGTGAATAGTTCCGTAGGGGCATAAGTTAAAGAATTGGTTTAGGAAAAGCCCAGGGTCCTCGGTGTAAACTGGTTTTTCATAAAGCCTTTTAAACATTATTTATTTAAATGTAAACAGAGCTTGTAAAATTCATAACTTCAGATTTATTCGACTAAATTTAGTCAAACCAATTTTGCTAGGTTCTAAATAATATGAACTACTTAAGAAAAATACAAAACACCCTAAGTATTGCAGAAGATTCTAAAGTTTAGATTTAATTAGTGAACTGACCAAAGGATAAATAAAGAAGGGAAAAATGGCTACACTTTTATACTGGGGTTAAGAAAAATTAGAGAGGTACTTAACCACTCCCTAGTCTGTTTAAAAATAATACACCCCTCAGTACACCAAATTAAGAAAGGTTTACCATTTAAACTTATTTTGACTCAAAGTTAAAGAAAATAGAAAAGAGGTTTTAAAATAAGAACCAGGGAGCAACCACATTTTTGCTAGCTCACTTATTTAACATAGTTCACTGGAAAATTTTGTTAGACCCTCTGTTAGTACAAAAGAAATACACTATCTTTTATTTCATGAAAACAATGAAAATTTAGAAAAACCTTAGAAAAATAATCTTGGGGAGAACCCACCCCAAACCTTGCGATAACTAATAATATGTTATTATGAATCTAGAAAAAATGTAAGTTCTGTTGTTTAATATTTTTCAAATAACAAGTTAGTTATAAGTACCTTTTTTGCATTAAACTTTAGAAAATCACCACTAAATATCCAGTTGGTATTTTTCTATGATTTTTAACACCAAGTCCTATTATCACCTATGAATCTTGAAAAAAATAAAATTTAGTACAGAGACCTCACCCAAATCAGAGCTATAGTGTAAAGTGCCCTTTTCCCCTTACTTTTGTTAATTTTGCACAAGGAATATCTGAATTAATTTCAACCTCAAATATTTAGAATAACCCACAGAGGTCAATGTTCACCCACTATAATTTTTATAACATTTACTTGATAAGGAGCACAATAGGAAGAAAAATGGGAATTTTGAGAGAACCCGATAATGTACAACTAAAACCTTCTAAGAATCCCATGAAACCTAATGATGTGATGAAAGATTTTAAGTTCATTCAAGACACAAAAATAAATGTGTGAGAACCTTAAGGATAACAAAGAAAACCCTAGAGTACCACTAAATTAGTACTGTTTCACTATGCTTATTATTTCCAAAATGCCATATCATTAATATGCATACATCTTATTCATTGCATTCGATAGACTATAATCTCGCTGACGGGGAGTACATCCTCATTCTGGAGCAAGGAGTTGCTCAGGAGGTAGCCCAGGAGCCAGCACCAGAGCCTGCCATCGAGGATCTGCCTGCCCCAGCTTCGGAAGGCAAGCCCCGGTTTTATGCATAACCGACATATATGCTATTTTACTGCACTTAATGTTTGTAGGCTTGTACTGTACACTTAAGTGTAGGAGTTGTCTGAAACCCTAGTTGCATGAACTCAGGATTCCTTTTGAGATGGATACTAGTATGCTAGGTCGAGTAGCTGCTTTGCTAATTAGGGATCTCGGTAGAAGTCGAGTGATTTTTCTAGCACTCGCGCGAGGTCAGGAATTGGTTGTATCCACTTTGATAACAGAATGATGATGGTCTATGGACACGGATCCATGGGGATGCGTTGTTTACGAGACAGAAATTGGAATAAGGATTAACGTGCGGATACCTGTGTCAAGCGTTTGAACGTACTAAGCACATGCCGAGAAATATGGTAAATCGGTAAGCCTAGTACCTGAGTGAACCTGGCAACAGACTTTATCCCTCATGCGACCTGAGACGTGGTCTCCCATTCCGGTTATGGTGGGTACAAGTGCGGTCACTACACGATGGCAGTCGGGGTCAGTGAGGCATTGTACGCCAAGGTAGTGAGCTGTAACGCCCCGAATTTTTGCAGTTGAATTTTTTCTTTTCTTTACTCGCCAAAATTCGGGCGTTACCTTTTCCTTTTCTTTTTCCCTCGCTAAACCTTGACCTTTTCCAAAGTTTTAGCGGGATTCGGTTTGGAATTTCCGTGTAGAAAAACTCTAAAAATACTTTATGTTGTTTGATGCACCATGCCGAGCCTTGCATTTTTTTGATTTGTTTGAAAGTGCAAACGCATTCATCTAGAAAGATCGGATTTCGAAAACAGGGAAATAATCTTTTCTTTTTCTTTCTCTCTCTTTCTCTCTCCTCTTTTCTCTCTCTCCCGCACCGTGGGCCGACCCCGGCCGGCCCAGCCGCCCCTGGCGCCCCCTCTTGGGCCTTGGCAAGGCCCAGCCGCCCCCACCCCCCCTTTTTTTTCTTTTTTCCCAAAACCCCCTCTCCCTCTCCCTCATTCTCTCCCTCTCTCTCTCCCACCGCCGCCCTACTCCCTGCCCTAGGCCGCCGCCGCCGCCCCTTGCTCGACCGCCGCCCCTCGCCGTCGGCCGCCCCCGCCGGTGAGCCCCCTCCCCCTCCCCCTTCTCCCTCCTCTCTCCTTCCCCCTCCCCTCCTCTTTCCCCCGTCCGGCCATGGCTCGGCCGCCCCTGGCCGCGCCGCCCGGCCAGCCCCAGCCCCGGCCGCCCCCGGCCAGCCCCCCGGCCAGCCCCCCCGGCCGCGCCCCCTCGCCCGCCTGGCCCCTGGCCGCCAGCTCGGCCGGCCTTGGCCGCCAGCTCGGCCGGCCTCGGCCGCCAGCTCGGCCGGCCTTGGCCGCCAGCTCGGCCGCCCCGGCCCCCAGCTCGGCCGCCCTCCCCCGCGCGCCCGCCCAGCTCGGCCGCCCAGCCCAGGGCCGGTTCAACCGCCCTAGGGCCGGTTCAACCGCCCCCCCTCTGTTTTTTTTTTTTTATTTTATTTTATTTACTTTCTGTGATCATAATTACTTTATTTTAGGTAGGCTAATCATTGTTCATGCTATGGAAAATAGGAAGTTTAATTTAAAATTCCGTTATGCTATTGATTCACGTAGTTAATTGTTTATCCTGTGCAATGTTGATCAACTAAAAATGATTAGGTTTCCATTAGTATATATATAACAGAATTCTTTTGTTAGGAATCAATTGTAATTGATTATTAGTGCATAAACTTTAACCCCCCTGCGAGACCCTTTCCCGTTTCTTTCTAACCATAACAAATGCGATGTCAAATGTCATACTTGATGCATATTCGTTTTACCTGTTCCCTTGTATGGTGTACTGTTCTTTTGTATTAAATATGTGGATGTATGTATGTTTGCGCTCGCATAGAGAACGATCCGGTCGAAGAGCCCGAGGAATTCGCAGGAGAAGCCCCTGAGCAGCAGTCGGTTGGTGGAGGCAAGTGTCCTTTGACCTATCTCTGTCCTATTCATTCTTTAATTCACCCCCCGCATTACACATTTATACCTAAGGATTTACTAGCTTTTGTTATCCATGTCCTTGTTTACCTATTTGGGTCGGATTATTACTGCTTAGTTTGATGCTATTGCTCAACTCTAATCAATGAACATGATGTGATTATCTATGATACGCTGTTTTCCCTTCTTATTTATGATTATACTTGTGGCATTTAAGGGGACTCGAGCGGTTTCTCGAGTGCCTCTCCGTAAGGACCTGTTCAATGGATGACCGCCCGGGAAAACAGTGCAACCATGAGGGTGGAATGGGACGCCCTTAGCTGAATAATTAGAGGAACCGGGGTGTAGTTCGCTTAGCCGTTGTGCCGTCAATGGGGCTCGGTGTATGCGGCTCGCTCTGCCAAGGTTGATTTGTCCCTTGGGGAGGAGTGCGGTACATTTAGGAAACCTAACGGGTGGCTACAGCCCCGGGGAATCTTTGTAAAGGCTACATAGTGAGACCCTGCCTATTCACCTTGGTAGTGTTTAAGGGTTTGATCAGCCCGAGGCAAGAGGGAATCACGGCTTGTGGGTAAAGTGTGCAACCTCTGCAGAGTGTTATGAAACTGATATATCAGCCGTGCTCACGGTTATGAGCGGCCAAGGGAGCTCCAGAGATTAGTGATACTTGATCAGTGATACTTTGGTACAGGTGGCAATGAGATTGATGGTTCTGATTATGATTATGGTATTGGTAAGTGGTATTCTTTCCGTTTGGAAAGGATACATTGGGCTAATAACTTGGGTTAATGTTAAAACCTGGCTCTCTACTAGTAAGTAATAACCTGACCAACTAAAAGCAACTGCTTGACTTATCCCCACATAAAGCTAGTCCACTACAGGCAAACAGGATACTTGCTGAGTATGTTGATGTGTACTCACCCTTGCTCTACACACCAATCCCCCCCCTCCAGGTTGTCAGCATTGCAACCACTGCTCAGGAGAAGATGAAGCTGTGGAAGGAGACTTCCAGGAGTTCCAAGACTACGACGAGTTCTAGGTGTGGGTTAGCGGCAACCCCCAGTCGGCTGCCTGTGAAGGCCGCGTTATCTACGTTTCTTTTCCGCACTTTGATTTATTGTAAGAACTATATGGACGTCTCAGACGTATGATGTAATCGACTATTATTTCCCTTTTAATACTATTTGAGCACTGTGTGATGATGTCCATGTTATGTAACTGCTGTGTACGTGAATAACTGATCCTGGCACGTACATGGTTCGCATTCGGTTTGCCTTCTAAAAACCGGGTGTGACATAAGTGGTATTGTTGGGGTCGTGCTTCGGTGCGCCGAAGGTCTCACACGAAGAAGTAGCTTCGGCTGAAGTCGTCTCCAAAAGATGGCCGAAGGTTTCTTTTCATGGAGCTTCGGCGTTACAAACCGACATAGAAATAGAATGACCTTTTTATCCATACGAGGTCTGAGTCAATGTTGTAAACATTTGTAAGGGGCATAATTGTAATTTGTCACAGGCTGCGACCTGTGCCTATAAATAGATGAACAGTACCTCTATACTGTTCACGCGAACCTGTCATTTGCCTTCGCATCACACTTGTACTCTTGCCTTCCTCAGGACCGAAGGTACATTTGTCATTTGTATTCATTCGTATTAATAGAGATGGAAATGATTCTATGTTAACATTTGAATGTCCATTTTATACCTCATGATTTATATGAATGCTTCACCCTACGTTATTATGTTTACGAAGGTACGTCCTTCGTAACCTTCGTCCGAAGTTTCTTATATTCCGAAGGGATATAATGAAGTGAAGGACGAAGGACTTTAATATTTAACATTTTCTGTGTTGCCTTGTTCTTAACTTTTAGCATTTGAGAACAAGCCCCCAACATTGGCGCCCACCTCCGGTGAACTCACTTCCACTTTTCTGAGCTGATGGCTTCGTTCAACAATCAAGCTGGAGCTGCTTCGGCTTCGAAGCTGGTGCTCCCGATAACAGGCGGTTCTTGCTCAGAGCCGGCTAACAAGAAGCAGAAGAAGGAGGCTCAGAGAAGGGTGCAGCATGTTGGAGTGCAGGGACCCTTCATCAAGTCAAAATGGTCTCATATTCCAATTACCTTCTCTCAGGAAGACCTTCAGCTTAAGGATTATCCCCACAATGATGCCATGGTTATTTCTTGTGTGATCAAAGGATTTCTGGTCCACAATGTCCTAGTTGATACAGGCAGTGCAGCTGACATTATATTTGCTAAAGCCTTCAGACAAATGCAAGAGCCCGAAGACAAGATTCATGATGCTACACACCCTCTCTGTGGCTTCGGAGGGCGGCAGATTGTAGCACTTGGGAAGATTACCATGCCGGTAACCTTCGGGTTTGTTAACAACACAAGAACTGAGCAAATTGTGTTTGACATTGTTGACATGGAGTATCCTTACAATGCTATCATCGGCCGTGGTACTCTTAATGCCTTCGAAGCAATTCTTCATCCAGCTTATCTCTGCATGAAGATACCTTCGGACCAAGGACCTATTGCTATCCATGGAAGCCAGGAAGCTGCTAGAAGGGCCGAAGGAAGCTGGACTGACTCCAAGGCAATCCATAATATAGATGGAGCTGAAGCTTGTGAACAGTACAAATTCAGGAGGGAGAAGGCAGCTTCAGCGGATCAGCCGAAGCCTATGTTATTGTGTGAAGATGTAGCAGAGCAGAAGGTGTTGTTGGGCTCGCAATTATCTGAGGACCAGGAGAAAACCTTGATAAGGTTTTTATTCAACAACAAAGATGTCTTTGCATGGTCAGCTAATGATCTCTGTGGAGTAAATCGGGATGTTATTGAACATTCGCTCAATGTTGACCCATCCTTCAGACCCCGAAAGCAGAGGCTTCGGAAAATGTCTGATGACAAGGCCGAAGGGGCTCGCAATGAAGTAAAAAGACTCCTCAGTGCAGGAGTTATCAGAGAAGTGAAGTATCCAGAGTGGTTAGCTAACACTGTTATGGTGAAGAAGGCCAATGGCAAGTGGAGAATGTGTATTGATTTCACAGATCTCAACAAGGCTTGTCCGAAGGATGAATTCCCGCTGCCAAGGATAGACTCTTTAGTTGATGCAGCAGCTTCTTCAGAGCTCATGAGTCTCCTGGACTGCTACTCAGGCTATCATCAAATCTGGATGAAGAAGGAAGATGAGCCGAAGACTAGTTTCATCACCCCTAGTGGTACATATTGCTATCTTCGGATGCCTGAGGGGCTCAAGAATGCTGGAGGGAGTTTTAGCAGAATGACTGCGAAGGTTCTCCAATCTCAGATAGGCAGAAATGTGTTGACTTATGTCGATGACATCATTGTAAAAAGCACGAAGCAAGAAAATCATATTGCTGATCTGCAGGAGACCTTCGCCAGCTTCAGACAAGCTGGTCTGAAGCTGAATCCAGAAAAATGTGTCTTCGGAGTGAAGAAGGGCAAATTTCTTGGATGCTTGGTTTCAACAAAGGGAATTGAAGCTAATCCAAATAAAATCGAAGCTATACTTCGAATGGAGCCGCCAACCACAAGAAAGGGGGCCCAAAGATTGACAGGAAGGCTGGCATCTCTTAACAGATTTATATCTAGATCAGCAGAAAGAAACTTACCATTCTTCGAGGTGCTGAAGTCAGCTGAAGTCTTTCAATGGGGCCCAAGTCAACAAAAAGCCTTCGAAGAACTGAAGCAATACTTAATAGATCTCACAACATTAACTCCACCAACGCCAGGGGCTCCTCTGTTGTTGTATGTGGCAGCTTCGCACTCAGCAGTAAGTGCGGCACTTGTTCAGGAGAAGTTTGATGGACAAGTCAAGAAGCAGGTCCCAGTATATTTTGTGTCTGAGGTCCTCAGTGTCTCAAAGAAAAATTATACAGAGCTGGAGAAGGTGTTGTATGCCGTTTTAATGGCATCCAGGAAGCTTCGGCATTACTTTCAGGCATACAACATTATTGTTCCTTCTTCGCAGCCGTTGAAGGACATCATGAGGAATAGAGAAGCTACTGGGCGTATTGGAAAATGGGCTGCGGAACTCAATGAATTTTACATTGATTATGTGCATAGATCCTCAATTCAGTCTCAAGCATTGGCAGATTTCATTGCCGACTGGACGCCAGGGGCCCAGGACGAAGAAGCGAATAAAGATGCCGAAGCATGGACAGTGTTTTGTGATGGCTCTTGGGGAACCTTCGGAGCAGGTGCAGCTGCTGTGTTGGTCTCTCCGTCCAAGGTTAAAACTTGCTATGCAGCAAGACTTGACTTCAGCTGCACAAATAATATCGCTGAGTACGAAGCTTTGCTCCTGGGTCTTCGGAAACTAAAGGCAATGGGGATCAGAAGGGCGATCCTTAAAACTGATTCTCAGGTTGTTTCGGGTCATATTGACAAAAGTTGCAAGGCTAAAGACCCGAAGCTTGAAAAATACCTAGACACAGTCCGAAGGATCGAAGCTTCCTTCGAAGGATTTTCTGTTAAGAATATCCCTCGAGGACAAAATGAACATGCTGATTTGTTAGCCAAGTCTGCAGCACAGGGGCTGCCGCTACCTTCGGATGTATTCTTCGAAACAATAAAGGCACCTTCAGTGGAGCTACTTGAAAGAGCAGTCCTTAACATTTCTCCTGTGTACAGTGAAGATTGGAGAACTGAAATAATCTCTTACCTTCAGGGTAACTTCTTATCAGATGACGAAGCTTATAATAAAAGGATAGAGGCAAGAGCTCGTCCCTATGTCATGATAGGAGGAGAGTTATACAAGCATGGAGTTTGTGCCCCGCTGCTCAAGTGCTTGTCTAGGGCCGAAGGTATAGAGTTGATGAAGGAGATACATGCAGGCCTGTGCGGATCCCACATCGGATCCAGGCCGTTACTTGGAAAAGTGTTCCGCCAAGGATTTTATTGGCCGAAGGCAGCTTCGGATGCAGCGGAGTTAGTTCAAAAGTGCGAAGGTTGTCAAAAATGTGCAAGAGATCAAAAACAACCTTCGTCTTTGACACAGCTGATACAACCCATCTGGCCATTGCAAAGGTGGGGCCTCGATTTGCTGGGTCCATTACCACCGGCTCAAGGCAATCTGAAATATGTTATAGTGGCTATGGAGTATTTTTCCAAGTGGATTGAGGCGAAGCCATTAGCTACAATAACTTCGGCCACTGTCCAAAAATTTTTCTGGCAGAATATTGTCTGTCGCTTCGGAGTGCCGAAGGCCATCACTGTAGATAATGGAACACAGTTCGACTCCGAAGATTTCAGAAATTTCTGTGATCAAATTGGCATGAAGATCCACTTTGCATCAGTCAGGCATCCGGAGTCGAATGGGCTTGTTGAAAGGGCCAACGACATCATAATGACAGGAATAATGAAGCTAATCTTTAATCAACCAAGGGGAAAGTGGCCAGATCAGTTGACCAAAGTGGTGTGGAGCCACAATACAACAATATCAAGGTCTACAGGCTTTACCCCATTTAAGTTGCTATTTGGTGACGAAGCAATAACCCCGGAAGAAGCCAAAGCCGGATCAGTAAGAGTGGTAGCTTCGGCAGAATCAGGTTCTGAAGATACTTGTCTCGTGGAAAAAGATGCCTTAGAAGGGATCAGGCTTCAAGCCGTGGAGAATATCAATAAATACCAGGCTGAAACAGTTAAATGGCGAGATAGAAAGGTCCGGCTAAAAAATATTGAGCCGGGACACTTGGTGCTTCGGAGAGTGGCCAACCCGGATACAGTGGGCAAGCTACAATTGAAATGGGAAGGGCCTTTCTTAGTAGCATCTTCGTCAAGGCCTGGTTCGTACAGACTGAAGGACATGGATGGCAATGAAATTCCAAGATCTTGGAATGCGGATGAGCTTCGGCGGTTTTATGTATAACTCGATGTAATTTTGTCTTTTCTTTTCTTTTTCATGGCACCCTTTTCCTTTCTAAAGGGGGAGAAAGGTTTTTAATGGGGCCATCATATGTAATTTCCCTTTTTAGTTTTATAAGAGCAAAATCCCCCAAAGAATGTAAATGTAAAAGCTGAGAGCGCACCATCGAGTGCCGAAACTGAAAAAGAGAAAAAGCTCCGAAGACGTCCCTAAGGGGATGCAGAGCTCACAGCGAAAAGTCAACGCTGGTTCCGCCGAAAGTAAAAGGCGAAGAAGCTCCGAAGACGTTCCTAAGGGAATGCAGAGCTTATACCGCCTAAGTAAAAGGCGAAGAAGCTCCAAAGACGTCCCTAAGGGGATGCAGAGCTTACAGCGAAAAGTCAACGCTGATACTGCCTAAGTAAAAGGCGAAGAGGCTCCAAAGTCGTTCCTAAGGGAATGCAGAGCTAATGTGTGGTTGTTTCTAAGTAATGGCTGACAATGTGGCTTCGGACATATGCTTCGGACATTCATTCGCGCATTACATTACATCATAACATTTGCATGCATAAGCATTCATTCATAGCATCCGTGTACCAAAGTGGTTGCTTCGGCAGAAGGGAGAATTGGCTTTTTATGAATCGTTGTGTAAAAGAAAAGTTTCGGAGAAGTGGTTTTTTATGATTCGTTATGCTATACAAAAAAGAGAAGCTTCGATAAAAAGAAGAATTGGTCTCTTATGCTTTGTTGTATACAAAAGAGAAAAGCTTCGTTGCTCGGCGAAAGGAAGAATTGCTTTTATGCTTCGTTGTGTACGAAAAGAAGGGAAGGTGTTTTTTCGCCTTCGGCTCAAAATACTGATTTCGTCCACATCAAAGCGCCTCAATCAAAGGGTAAGAATATATTACAAGGTATGTACAAAGTTCCTTGAGGACAGTCTAATTGTATTTACAAGAATTGTTACAAAAATATCCTGAGTTTTTCTATAGTATACTTCTACTGATCTTCATTAAGCTTCAGCTTCGGCGACAGCTTCGGCGACATAACTTAGGCATCATCTTCACCTTCGTCATCCTACATAAATCAAGGAATTATGAGTAAAAATCAAGAGCAAAGGAAAAGGTAAGTCCGAAGTATCATTTCTTACTGGTTCAAGATGACTTCGTGCTTCGTCTCCAGCCTTCTCCCGCCCGCCTTTTGTCCATATCATTTTTACAAATCTATTTGAGATGCTTCGGGCGAGGTCAGGTATATCATCCAGGATTGATGGAGATAGGGTGAAGTTGGGCCTGTTGACTATTTTTCCATGTTCGCAGCCGGCCTTCAGGAATGCAGCAGCGGTACCCCGAGAAGCTACCCAGGCACAGAAGTCGCCGTGCCCGGCTATAACTTCGTCAAGTTCTTCAATTTCGGCTTCAATATGATCGAAGGCCTGTGGTAAATTTTCCGTTGAGGGGTTAAATTTCCCGCTGCTGGCTCCAACAGAGTAAAATATCTTTTTTAATCGACCAATACAATTGTTGCTAAATTTTAAGCAATTGTCTTGAAGGCTTGCTAAAGATTTCTTCAACTCTGAGCTAGTCTGGACTTCGGCTTCAAGCTTCGAATTAAGCTCTAGCTTCTCCTGATCGAATTGTTTTGATTGATTGATAAGCTTCGAATTCAACTCTGCTACTTTAGCCTCAGTCTCAGCCAGCAAGCCTTTGGTCGATTGGAGCTCGAAGTCTTTCTTTTTAATGATGGCAGATTGTTCTTTTATCTTGTTTTCTAAGTTTTCAATTATAGCTTCGTGTTTTCTGTCTTCCAGATCTTGTTGCATCCTCAGAGCTTTGCTCAGTAGCATGCTCTGCACAGAAAAATTTACGTTGGTAACATTTTCATTATTAACACCAATGAAAACCAGAGAAAAGGTTGTTTACCTTGAAGTTAGAGTAAAATAAGCTGCCGACGATGTGTTGTCGTCGGTAGCGGCTGATGTCTGTCTCTAGCTTCGGAAAACCGATACTCTTTGATAGAGTACCGATTACCTTAGCTCCAGTCTGGTCTCGAATGCAGCCCAATTTTTCGTCATCAATGCCTCCAAATAGAAGGGCTCCCGGCTTGTAGCCGCAAGATTTGGCATAGTCCTTGAGTTCTTCTATTTCGTCCTTCGTCAGTTTTTGCCCAATTAAATTCTGGAAGGAGTAGGCTTCGTCGTCCGAAGTGTCTTCGGCTATTTCTTTTCCTTTTTCAGGCACTGTGGCCATGGTTTTTTCAGTAGTAGCACCAGCTTCTTCTACAGCTATGTCTTCCAAAATCTTGTTAATGTCCTCAATGGTGGTTTCTAAGTTTGTATCTTCGGCTGTAGCGGCTTCGGTAGCCGCGACCTCCGAAGGTGCGCCTTCGGCGATTGCTATACCTTCAGCAGCTGCCGTTTTCTGAATTGACGCCCTAGGCGGCGTCTTGTCGATGACTTCAGTTACCGCAATAATTCTTTGCCGCTTGGGTTTGCTTATCTTCGTCTGATCTGGCACGTCCACCTTTTGAAAAAGCTTCGTCAGTTGGAGCCCTAATGGACTTAGCTTCGTGGGCATGGGTTCAGTCATTACCTTTAAAATTTCCTCCACGTCGCTGGCAGAAGGCGGTGTGGGGGTCCCCTCTTCTTCGGGTGATTTGCGCTTCGGAGTGGATATTTTTCTTTTCTTGGAAATTTTCTTCTCCTTTGCTGGTCTTTCTTCATCTTTGACCAGAGTTTCGGCCACTCTTTTTCTTTTGTGGCCCTCGGCACCCTTGTTCAACTGCTCATAGTCTGGGTACTCGAAGCCCAGG
The DNA here is from genome assembly GCA_029449295.1 of Zea luxurians. Lineage (NCBI taxonomy): Eukaryota > Viridiplantae > Streptophyta > Magnoliopsida > Poales > Poaceae > Zea > Zea luxurians. The sequence continues at coordinate 117,874,559 of JAOPSE010000008.1, forward strand.
GCATCAAGCACTCGGTTCAGCCTTCGTTTCGGTCGGGCGCCGAAGGCCGCTGTCATTAGTTGATCCTCTTTTTTGGAGTAATTTCCCAGAATTTCGTTGCACATCACCTCAACTGTGTCTAACCATTCTTTGCAGGGTTTTTTAAAGTACTTCTTAAACTTGAAGTGGTAGGGCAGCCGGACAAGCTCCCCCTTCTTCTTCTCTCCCTCCAGCTTCGGCATTTCCCACTCTTTTAGAGTAGGGAAAACTCTGAATGCCAAGAACTCCTGAACTAGATCCCTGGTGCCAATATGTTCTGAAATAATTTCAAATTCACCCAGAGCAGCCCAGGTAGGACCTTTTAGATCGCCGATGCGGCAACGTGGCCTCGTCTCTCCGAAGATTAGCTCCAGAGGGCTTTGTACCAATTTTTCTCTGTCTTCGTCAACTTTTACATAAAACCACTCAGATTTCCAGCCTGCTGGCCATTTGCTTCGATAGCTGATGACAGGACACTTTGTTGTTTTCTGGTAGGCAAAATTATAGCAACCGAAATTATCATGTAGCCCATCTTTTCTGGCCTTTGTTTGGTAATGTAATTCGTGAACTCGGCAGAAGCTGTCGGCAAACGGTTCCACAGCTTGGCTTCGGAGGGCCCAGATATAGACATTGAGCCTAACGATGGCGTTAGGAGTCAATTGATGAAAGTAGATACCAAACCTCCTCAGTATCTCCGCAATAATATTGTGCAGAGGAAATCTCAGCCCAGCCTTTAAAAAGCTCTTGAAGATAACAATCTCATCCTTCCCTGGCTTCGGGGTGGTTTCTTCTCCCCCGAAGCGGAGTAGCTTCTTCTGATCTTCATTGAAATAACCTGCTTTCACCATCTTCGAAAGATCAGCTTTTGAAACAGTTGATTTCCCAAAATCCAGGTGACTGGGCTTGCTGGGCAGGGCAATGTGGTAGTCATCTTCGGGGTCAGTCCCTTCAATGTTTTCTTCTTCTTCTTCGGCTGTTGTCGGGTTTGCTTCGGCAGCAGGCCTTTCTTCCGCAGTCACTAGACCGGAGCGCTGCATCGCTTCGGAGATGGGCACAGTGTCCGAACCTTCGGCTTCGTCTCCCTCACGTACAACTTTGGCAGTAGATCGCACTCACGCCATTTGATTCTGAGTTTGGGGAAGTCAGAAACTTTTTTCTTTTTTCTTTTCTCCGAAGCTCTCCTTTATGACGAAGCAGACGTCGAGACGGACTTTCGTTCGATTCTAAGAATCAAGCTTCGGCTATGGTGGAAAATTTTGGCAGCAAAACAGTGCAAATAGCAATGAATGCTGTGGTAACTTCACACCTACCCGTTTGTTTATATAGTGCTGCAGGTAAGAAGGCGAAGCGGCAGGATTTTTACACCAGACGGGCGGTCACTTGTACTCGCTGTGCAGTGGACCGCAAAGATCGAACAGTAACTCTGCAAGGTGGGCCTGGCACGCGCTCGGAAGCCGGATCGTTTCTCCGCAACGAGCTCAGGGAAGGTGTTTTTTGGACCTTCGGCTTCCCGAAGCTGAAGAGGCTTTTTTCACGGGTCAAGCTCGTTACGAAAAACGATCTAGCACCGCGAAAGGGGCTACTGTTGGGGTCGTGCTTCGGTGCGCCGAAGGTCTCACACGAAGAAGTAGCTTCGGCTGAAGTCGTCTCCAAAAGATGGCCGAAGGTTTCTTTTCATGGAGCTTCGGCGTTACAAACCGACATAGAAATAGAATGACCTTTTTATCCATACGAGGTCTGAGTCAATGTTGTAAACATTTGTAAGGGGCATAATTGTAATTTGTCACAGGCTGCGACCTGTGCCTATAAATAGATGAACAGTACCTCTATACTGTTCACGCGAACCTGTCATTTGCCTTCGCATCACACTTGTACTCTTGCCTTCCTCAGGACCGAAGGTACATTTGTCATTTGTATTCATTCGTATTAATAGAGATGGAAATGATTCTATGTTAACATTTGAATGTCCATTTTATACCTCATGATTTATATGAATGCTTCACCCTACGTTATTATGTTTACGAAGGTACGTCCTTCGTAACCTTCGTCCGAAGTTTCTTATATTCCGAAGGGATATAATGAAGTGAAGGACGAAGGACTTTAATATTTAACATTTTCTGTGTTGCCTTGTTCTTAACTTTTAGCATTTGAGAACAAGCCCCCAACAGGTATCAAAGCCGTGCTGACTGTAGGACCGCTAACCTAGAGTAGAATGGTCGTTCTAAGGATTATAGACCTCTGTCCCTGCCTTGACTTTGATATCCCTTCAAAAGTTGGTCCTACTGACCAAATCTATGTTCTACTATATATTATACCTTGCTGAAAACTTTGTTTTATTCTGATCCTTCATTTATTTATGATTCATTATTATTCTGATCCTTCATTTATTTATGGTTCATTACTTGCTGGTCATATTAATTCTGTTCTCACCCTTTTGCTTGCGATGTCTTTTGTAGATGGCTCGACTTAGACACACTGCACGAAAGTCCGTCATCCCCTTCTTACCCTCCCGCCTTGCTGAGCGTCCGCTTCACCGTCCCGTGGCCGGACAGTCCAGCCACTTGGAGAGACTGCACCACCGCCTGCATGAGGAGCAGGAACGTCGACGACAGGAGCAGCAGGGCTCTTCCTTCTCGCTCCAGCAGGAGATAGAGTCTGTGAGGAGCTGCTCTCCTGTGCTTCCCCTGGAGGCGCCCCCTGCACCACCACTGGGCGTCCCAGCTTCTGGAGTAGCTGTTGGAGGAGACCCAGACGACGGAGGTGGCGACGACAGCTTGAGCCACGACATCGACTTCTCTGCTGACCATGAGCCGGAAGGATGGGTTGCTCGACCCATCACTCGCGACGCTGCTCGCGGGTGTCACTTCCACGACGCGCTCGACACCCTGCTACGTCGGGCACTTGACCAGCGTACTTGGTCCATCGAGTATCGCTGTGTGGTCTACCAGCATAGTCGCGGGGTCTACCCGGACCGCTGGGAGGCGACCTGCTTGGTGCGCCGTCCGGAGAACAGTCTCCAGGGCGCGGAGGCCTGCTCAGAGCACTATTCCATCTCTGAGCGGGACTCAGCTGAGGCAGCCATGCAGGATGCTGCACGGCGTGCACTTTCGCACTACTGCTCGGTTCTCGGTGGGGTAGCTGACGGCCTCGACCTGAAGTATTATCCCCGCCGTCCATCTGGCAGCACAGGAGGCGTGATTGTTTCACCTGCTGGTGAGGACAATCCTAGGTTGAGCAGCACAGTCAACCTAGCCGCCGTGCTAAACACGGAGCTGGACCATGCATTAGACGAGCTGAGTAGGGCTCGTGCTGAGATCGCCCTGCTGCGGGCTGAGCGCGCGGAGCGTCGTCACTTGGATGATGGTTCCCCCGCTCCCGTCGGGACTCAGCACCCGTACCGCTCACCTCGGCGTGGACTCCAATCTTATGGCAATCCCGACTGCAAGACCAAGATAAATCTAGAACCATAGATCGTTAGAGTTGGATCTTGTAATTAATACGAAATATATATACATAGAAGCTTCAGTCTTAGCGTTAGTCTCGGTCTTAGTTAGTCTTAGTTAGACAGGGTAGTTTGCTATATCCTGTGCATTTATGTTTGTCATGATGAACTATGTTTGGTTTGGATCTTTGTAATGATTGTCACCAGAGTGTGGGTATCCCCTGCATTTTGGCTTACCTATTATGTTAATGGAGTTAGTTATATAGTTGGGAAACCCTTTATTCTACTTTCCTCTTTATCTGAGAAGCTGTGTGGTCTGTGTTGGAGATCAGTGAAGATGCTCATCTGTTCAGTGCTGTTGGAGAATTCTATACTCTTTTCTTATGCTGCAAGATTTGCCAGATCAGTTCTGATGTGTGGTTGCGTTCTGCAGATGTCAGAGAACAGGCGCAGAGGAGGAAGGCGTGCTCAGCAGGAGCAAGCCGCCCCGCAGGATGAGGCGCCCCAGCAGCAGCAGCTGCCGCCCCCGCCCCCGATGTCCATCGAGCAGATGTTTCTGATGCAGACTCAGGCAGTTCAGGCCATCGGTCAGACTCTGGCCGCCATTCAGCAGCAGCAGCAGGCACCACCCCAGCCTCAGATGCCTCAGATGCCTAGAGACAAGCGTGCTGAATTCATGAGAGGTCATCCACCAACGTTCGCTCACTCTTCTGACCCCATGGATGCTGAAGATTGGCTGCGCACTGTGGAGCGGGAGTTGCATACCGCTCAGTGTGACGACAGGGAGAAAGTCTTGTATGGTCCCCGTCTGTTGAGAGGAGCAGCCCAGTCATGGTGGGAGTCTTACCTCGCCACCCATGCCGACCCCGACACCATCACTTGGGAAGAGTTCAGAGGTAGCTTTCGTCAGTACCATGTGCCTGCAGGTCTGATGACAGTGAAGAAGGAGGAGTTCCTGGCCCTTAAGCAAGGGTCATCATCTGTCAGTGAGTATCGAGACAGGTTTCTGCAGTTGTCTCGCTACGCTCCCGAAGATGTCAACACCGACGCCAAGCGACAATACCGTTTCTTGAGAGGCTTGGTTGACCCTCTGCAGTATCAGCTGATGAATCACACCTTCCCGACATTCCAGCATCTGATTGATAGAGCAATCATGACAGAAAGGAAGCGTAAGGAGATGGAGGATCGTAAGCGCAAGATCAGTGGACCCCAGCCTGGAAGCAGCAGCCGTCCCCGTTTTTTAGGCAATCAACCTCAGCAGTTCAGGCAGAACCAGCGTCCACCTCAGCAGCATCAGCAGCGTTAGCAGTATCAGCAGTTCCAAAGGCAGTATCCTCAGCATCAGTACCAGAATCGTCAGAGCAATCAGTCAGGAGGAGGTCAGTTTCAGAGGCAGAATCAGCAGACACCTCGTCTTCCTGCCCCAGCAAACCAGCAGAACAATCAGGCAGCACCAGCTCAGGTTGGAAACAGAGCATGTTTCCACTGTGGAGAGCAAGGCCACTGGGTGATGCAATGTCCGAAGAAAGCAGCCCAGCAGCAGTCAGGCCCCAATGCCCCAGCGAAGCAGAATGTGTCTCAGCCTGGAGCAGGCAACCGCCCTCAGCAGCGCTATAATCATGGAAGATTGAACCACTTGGAGGCTGAAGCAGTTCAGGAGACCCCCGGCATGACAGTAGGTATGTTCCCAGTCGATTCCCATATTGCAGAAGTGTTATTTGATACTGGAGCAACGCATTCTTTTATTACTGCATCATGGGTAGAAGCGCATAATCTTCCAATTACTACCATGTCAACTCCTATTCAAATTGACTCAGCCGGTGGTAGAATTCGAGCTGACAGCATATGTTTGAATGTAAGTGTGGAAATAAGGGGGATAGCGTTTCCCGCTAACCTTATAGTAATGGGTACTCAGGGAATAGATGTCATCCTAGGGATGAATTGGCTAGATAAGTATCAGGCAGTTATCAGTTGTGATAAGAGGACAATCAAGTTGGTGTCCCCACTAGGAGAGGAAGTGGTGACCGAGTTAGTCCCGCCTGAGCCAAAGAAAGGAAGTTGTTATCAGATGGCTGTCGATAGCAGTGAAGCAGACCCAATTGAGAGTATCAAGGTTGTGTCTGAATTCCCAGATGTGTTTCCAAAGGACTTACCGGGTATGCCACCAGAGCGGAAAGTTGAGTTTGCCATAGAGCTTCTTCCTGGAACCGCCCCTATCTTTAAGAGAGCTTACAGAATATCTGGACCAGAGTTGGTTGAGCTTAAGAAGCAGATTGATGAGCTGTCAGAGAAAGGTTACATCCGGCCAAGCACCTCGCCTTGGGCCGCCCCTGTCCTGTTTGTGGAGAAGAAAGATGGCACCAAGAGGATGTGTATCGATTACCGAGCTTTGAATGAAGTCACGATCAAGAACAAGTATCCCTTGCCCAGAATAGAAGATCTGTTCGACCAGTTGAGAGGAGCCAGTGTGTTCTCCAAGATTGATCTGAGGTCAGGTTATCATCAGCTCAGGATCCGACCTTCGGACATTCCGAAGACGACATCCATTACCAAGTATGGTTTGTATGAGTTCACAGTGATGTCTTTTGGTTTGACCAATGCACCAGCGTTCTTTATGAACTTGATGAACAGTGTATTCATGGATTATCTCGATAAGTTTGTGGTGGTATTCATCGATGACATTCTGGTTTATTCTCAAAGTGAAGAAGAGCATGCAGATCATTTGAGGATGGTATTGCAGAGATTGCGAGAGCACCAGTTGTATGCAAAGTTGAGCAAGTGTGAGTTCTGGATCAGTGAAGTCCTGTTCTTGGGTCACATAATCAACAAGGAAGGATTGGCTGTGGATCCGAAGAAAGTGGCAGACATTCTGAACTGGAAAGCGCCAACAGATGCTCGAGGAATCAAGAGCTTCATTGGAATGGCCGGATATTATCGGTGATTCATTGAAGGGTTTTCGAAGATTGCGAAACCAATGACAGCGTTGCTAGGCAACAAGGTTGAGTTCAAGTGGACCCAGAAATGTCAAGAGGCCTTCGAAGCGCTGAAAGAGAAGTTGACAACAGCGCCTGTCCTAGTCTTGCCTGATGTGCACAAGCCCTTCTCTGTGTACTGTGATGCTTGTTACACAGGTTTGGGATGCGTGTTGATGCAAGAGGGAAGAGTTGTGGCTTACTCGTCCCGACAGCTGAAGGTTCATGAGAAGAATTACCCAATCCATGATCTAGAGTTGGCAGCAGTGGTTCACGCACTGAAGACATGGAGGCACTATCTGTATGGACAGAAATGCGATGTTTACACAGACCACAAGAGTCTGAAGTACATATTCACTCAGTCAGAATTGAATATGAGGCAGCGAAGATGGTTAGAGTTGATCAAAGACTATGAGTTGGAGATCCATTACCATCCAGGCAAAGCAAACATAGTGGCAGATGCTTTGAGCAGAAAGAGTCAAGTCAATCTGATGGTCGCTCGTCCGATGCCTTATGAGTTGGCCAAGGAGTTTGACAGGTTGAGTCTCGGATTTCTGAACAATTCGCGAGGAGTCACAGTCGAATTGGAACCTACCTTGGAGCGCGAAATCAAAGAAGCGCAGAAGAATGATGGGAAGATCAGTGAGATTCGGCGACTGATTCTAGATGGCAGAGGCAAAGATTTTCGAGAAGATGCAGAAGGCGTGGTATGGTTCAAAGACCGCTTGTGTGTTCCCAATGTCCAGTCCATTCGGGAGTTGATTCTCAAGGAAGCTCATGAGACAGCCTATTCGATTCACCCTGGTAGTGAGAAGATGTATCAGGATCTGAAGAAGAAATTCTGGTGGTACGGAATGAAGAGGGAAATCGCAGAGCATGTGGCTATGTGCGATAGTTGCCGAAGAATTAAGGCAGAGCATCAGAGACCTGCTGGATTGTTGCAACCGTTGCAGATCCCTCAGTGGAAATGGGATGAAATTGGTATGGATTTCATAGTCGGATTGCCTCGCACTCGAGCTGGCTACGATTCTATTTGGGTAGTGGTGGACCGCTTGACCAAGTCAGCCCACTTCATACCTGTCAAGACCAGCTACAACAGTGCAGTATTGGCAGAGTTGTATATGTCTCGGATCGTTTGTCTTCATGGTGTGCCAAAGAAGATAGTGTCAGATAGAGGAACGCAGTTCACCTCTCATTTCTGGCAGCAGTTGCATGAAGCTTTGGGCACACATCTGAATTTCAGTTCAGCTTATCACCCGCAGACAGATGGTCAGACTGAAAGAACCAATCAAATTCTTGAAGACATGTTGAGAGCCTGTGCGTTGCAAGATCAATCCGGATGGGACAAGCGATTGCCTTATGCAGAGTTTTCCTATAACAACAGTTACCAGGCCAGTTTGAAGATGTCACCGTTTCAAGCGCTTTATGGAAGGAGTTGTAGAACTCCGTTGCAATGGGATCAGCCTGGAGAGAAGCAAGTGTTTGGGCCAGACATTCTGCTTGAAGCCGAAGAGAACATCAAGATGGTCCGAGAGAATCTGAAGATAGCGCAATCGAGGCAGCGAAGCTATGCAGACACAAGAAGAAGAGAGCTGAGTTTTGAAGTCGGAGACTTTGTCTATCTGAAGGTGTCACCGATCAGAGGAGTCAGAAGGTTCGGAATCAAAGGCAAGCTAGCGCCCCGCTACATTGGTCCGTACCAGATCCTCTCAAAGCGTGGAGAAGTGGCCTATCAGCTCAGTCTGCCAGAGAATTTGTCAGCTGTGCATGATGTCTTTCATGTGTCTCAGTTGAAGAAGTGCTTGCGTGTGCCAGAAGAGCAGTTGCCAGTGGAAGGTCTGGAAGTCCAGGAGGACTTGACCTATGTTGAGAAGCCAGCTCAGATCCTTGAGGTTGCAAACAGGGTCACCCGAAGGAAGACCATCAGAATGTGCAAAGTCAGATGGAGTCACCACTCTGAGGAAGAAGCAACCTGGGAGCGTGAAGATGATTTGATGGCCAAGTACCCAGAGCTCTTTGCTAGCCAGCCCTGAATCTCGAGGGCGAGATTCTTTTAAGGGGGATAGGTTTGTAACGCCCCGAATTTTTGCAGTTGAATTTTTTCTTTTCTTTACTCGCCAAAATTCGGGCGTTACCTTTTCCTTTTCTTTTTCCCTCGCTAAACCTTGACCTTTTCCAAAGTTTTAGCGGGATTCGGTTTGGAATTTCCGTGTAGAAAAACTCTAAAAATACTTTATGTTGTTTGATGCACCATGCCGAGCCTTGCATTTTTTTGATTTGTTTGAAAGTGCAAACGCATTCATCTAGAAAGATCGGATTTCGAAAACAGGGAAATAATCTTTTCTTTTTCTTTCTCTCTCTTTCTCTCTCCTCTTTTCTCTCTCTCCCGCGCCGTGGGCCGACCCCGGCCGGCCCAGCCGCCCCTGGCGCCCCCTCTTGGGCCTTGGCAAGGCCCAGCCGCCCCCACCCCCCCTTTTTTTCTTTTTTCCCAAAACCCCCTCTCCCTCTCCCTCATTCTCTCCCTCTCTCTCTCCCACCGCCGCCCTACTCCCTGCCCTAGGCCGCCGCCGCCGCCCCTTGCTCGACCGCCGCCCCTCGCCGTCGGCCGCCCCCGCCGGTGAGCCCCCTCCCCCTCCCCCTTCTCCCTCCTCTCTCCTTCCCCCTCCCCTCCTCTTTCCCCCGTCCGGCCATGGCTCGGCCGCCCCTGGCCGCGGCGCCCGGCCAGCCCCAGCCCCGGCCGCCCCCGGCCAGCCCCCCGGCCAGCCCCCCCCCCGGCCAGCCCCCCCGGCCGCGCCCCCTCGCCCGCCTGGCCCCTGGCCGCCAGCTCGGCCGGCCTTGGCCGCCAGCTCGGCCGGCCTCGGCCGCCAGCTCGGCCGGCCTTGGCCGCCAGCTCGGCCGCCCCGGCCCCCAGCTCGGCCGCCCTCCCCCGCGCGCCCGCCCAGCTCGGCCGCCCAGCCCAGGGCCGGTTCAACCGCCCTAGGGCCGGTTCAACCGCCCCCCCTCTGTTTTTTTTTATTTTTTTTATTTTATTTTATTTACTTTCTGTGATCATAATTACTTTATTTTAGGTAGGCTAATCATTGTTCATGCTATGGAAAATAGGAAGTTTAATTTAAAATTCCGTTATGCTATTGATTCACGTAGTTAATTGTTTATCCTGTGCAATGTTGATCAACTAAAAATGATTAGGTTTCCATTAGTATATATATAACAGAATTCTTTTGTTAGGAATCAATTGTAATTGATTATTAGTGCATAAACTTTAACCCCCCTGCGAGACCCTTTCCCGTTTCTTTCTAACCATAACAAATGCGATGTCAAATGTCATACTTGATGCATATTCGTTTTACCTGTTCCCTTGTATGGTGTACTGTTCTTTTGTATTAAATATGTGGATGTATGTATGTTTGCGCTCGCATAGAGAACGATCCGGTCGAAGAGCCCGAGGAATTCGCAGGAGAAGCCCCTGAGCAGCAGTCGGTTGGTGGAGGCAAGTGTCCTTTGACCTATCTCTGTCCTATTCATTCTTTAATTCACCCCCCGCATTACACATTTATACCTAAGGATTTACTAGCTTTTGTTATCCATGTCCTTGTTTACCTATTTGGGTCGGATTATTACTGCTTAGTTTGATGCTATTGCTCAACTCTAATCAATGAACATGATGTGATTATCTATGATACGCTGTTTTCCCTTCTTATTTATGATTATACTTGTGGCATTTAAGGGGACTCGAGCGGTTTCTCGAGTGCCTCTCCGTAAGGACCTGTTCAATGGATGACCGCCCGGGAAAACAGTGCAACCATGAGGGTGGAATGGGACGCCCTTAGCTGAATAATTAGAGGAACCGGGGTGTAGTTCGCTTAGCCGTTGTGCCGTCAATGGGGCTCGGTGTATGCGGCTCGCTCTGCCAAGGTTGATTTGTCCCTTGGGGAGGAGTGCGGTACATTTAGGAAACCTAACGGGTGGCTACAGCCCCGGGGAATCTTTGTAAAGGCTACGTAGTGAGACCCTGCCTATTCACCTTGGTAGTGTTTAAGGGTTTGATCAGCCCGAGGCAAGAGGGAATCACGGCTTGTGGGTAAAGTGCGCAACCTCTGCAGAGTGTTATGAAACTGATATATCAGCCGTGCTCACGGTTATGAGCGGCCAAGGGAGCTCCAGAGATTAGTGATACTTGATCAGTGATACTTTGGTACAGGTGGCAATGAGATTGATGGTTCTGATTATGATTATGGTATTGGTAAGTGGTATTCTTTCCGTTTGGAAAGGATACATTGGGCTAATAACTTGGGTTAATGTTAAAACCTGGCTCTCTACTAGTAAGTAATAACCTGACCAACTAAAAGCAACTGCTTGACTTATCCCCACATAAAGCTAGTCCACTACAGGCAAACAGGATACTTGCTGAGTATGTTGATGTGTACTCACCCTTGCTCTACACACCAATCCCCCCCCTCCAGGTTGTCAGCATTGCAACCACTGCTCAGGAGAAGATGAAGCTGTGGAAGGAGACTTCCAGGAGTTCCAAGACTATGACGAGTTCTAGGTGTGGGTTAGCGGCAACCCCCAGTCGGCTGCCTGTGAAGGCCGCGTTATCTACGTTTCTTTTCCGCACTTTGATTTATTGTAAGAACTATATGGACGTCTCAGACGTATGATGTAATCGACTATTATTTCCCTTTTAATACTATTTGAGCACTGTGTGATGATGTCCATGTTATGTAACTGCTGTGTACGTGAATAACTGATCCTGGCACGTACATGGTTCGCATTCGGTTTGCCTTCTAAAAACCGGGTGTGACATGAGCCCTGATCTGTTGACGGGGAATCGATGAGGACGGTTGATGTGTGTGGGGACGGAGTGCCTCGCCACGTCATGTGTTTAGGTTTACCTTGCAAGGATAAAAACTCGATTCGAATCGTCTGCTTCTCGCAGCTAATGAGACTGCTTGATCCATTGTACTGCATTGAGTAATAAGTGGAAATGAGTTGATTTGGCAAAAGATGTTGATTGCTAAAAATGATTGCTACCATGTATGATTAGCTAGGTATATATTTAGTCTTAAGAGAGTGACACTAAAAATTGAAAAGCTAAACTTGATTTTAGACTCAGCTAGTGCTTTTGGCAAACCAAACCCCTCAACCAAACAGCTGCATGTCTAGAGGTATAGGAGTAGACTCCTCACACCAGGTAAGTCTAGCTGAGTATTAGTATACTCAGCCTTGCTTGTGGCATAATTTTTACAGGGTCTCTAGAGGACATGGTTGTTGGAGTGACTTGGTCGTCCATCTTGCCACCAGGGTGGACAGTCGAGTGGGACCCTACCTCGGCAGAGGAGGAGCATGAGGAGTGATGGGCCAGGCTTCCCCATCCCTCCGTTTAATTACCGTTAGTTATATTCCGCTGTATTCCGAACAATGATCACTACTTTTAATAAACTCCGATGATGATGTAATAAATTAAGTACTCCTTAATGTATGGTTTTATGCTTTATTGTATTTGCAATGTGCCTCACCTTCGAGTGAGTACGTGGTACTTGATCCTGTTAGTGGCCTCGTGGGACTAGATCCGAGGGACTGACGTTTTATTCCTATTTAAGTGTGGTCTAGCCTCTAAGGTGGGACTTAGGCACTTAAGTTGGAATAATTCGGGCGGTTCCGCCATAGCTGGTATCAGAGCTTGTACCACCACAGAGGAATCAATAAACCATAATTACCATTCTTTTTAAAAAGTAAAACTTGTTAGAAACCAATGCTGGACTGATTGGTAAGACGATAAGGATAGGGCTTAGAACGCGAAGCCTTAGGATACTAGATGGGTTGCTAGGTGGCTATTTGAATGTGCCCTACGGGCTATAGCAATAAGGGAAAGAGATTACTCTACCTCTATAAGTTGATGTAAGGTCGCTTAGGACGAGCATGCATGCATTATTTTAATCAAACTACTTAGTAAGTGGTCAAAAAGTTAAAAACTATGCAACACGGTAATAAAAGATTAATTGTATCTCCGAGATCTCCGCATAACCCTGGGAAGGCCAAGCCCCAATCCACTTTTATTTTCTTAATTCTTTTTCTTTTTCGCTTATGCTTACCCTTACACAGATGACTTCTCACAAATCCTCGGAAGGAGGGAACACACATTCCACTACAAGAATATTGACCTTTTATGACGTTATGATGGTATCATAAGCGTCATAGAAGGTGCGTAATTAAAGGTCTTCTATGACAAAACATAAAAAATTATGACATTCCTAAGGAGGAATATTCTTAGGAACGTCATTATTTATTATGTTTCGTCACAGAAGACCTTTAATTACGCACCTTCTGTGACGCTTATGATACCATCAAAACGTCATAGAAGGTCAATATTCTTGTAGTGTTCCCACACGGACGGACTTGCGCGCGAGGGTTTTCCCCGCATTTTGTGGGAGGTGCTGCAGGGAGCCGGTTATACGACGCCTCCCTAGTATGCGGTGCAGTTGTTTGAGGAGCACCGGGTACCCCGCTCTAGGGTGAGGATGACCTTGGAGCCTCATCCCTTGCAGCCGGGCTGGCGTTCGTTGGACTCCAAGTCTTTCGGATATCGGGCTGAAGACACTATTGAGGCCATTGCTCTCCACGGGCTGACAACCTTTTGTGGCTTTCACCCCTTGGAGCTGTCCACTCATCCCATTGGCTTGTTCCCTGCTGAAAAGGAGGACGACCCAATGTGGAAGGACCGAGTGGAGCATGCCAAGGATGTGTGGGCTCTTTACCTAGGGCAGACTGCTCACCTGACGGTGCGATGCATGAATGCCCTTTACCGTCTGCAAGCAGTGCGAGGTGAGGCAATGTCCTAGCTGATGGGCCTGGTGGAGGCTACCAAGATCACCCTGGATAATAGGGAAGACCTTGGGGTAGACCTGTCCACTAAGCTGGTGGAGAAGGACCTCCAAGTGGAGCAAATGGCCACCCAGATTCAAGAGCTTGAGGAGCTAGTAGGAGCCAGGGAGAACACCATCGAGGTTCTCGAGGATCAGCTCCTGAACACTCAGCAACAACTTGAGGAAGCTAACCAGCACTTGGATATGCACCATCAGGAGATTCAGGACATGGAGGCCGAAGGGGCCGATGAGGATGTTGACATCGAGGGAGGAGAGGAGCCGGAGCTTGCATCCAGCTTGGACCCCGCTAGCTTAGGAAGACCACCTTCCCCCGAGTCCAGCGTTGCCTCGTTTGCCCATTAGGTTTCAAAAATTTGGATAGAAGTGTGCGGCAGTAGAACTCCTCAAAGCTAGCTTAGCTTTTGCACCTTTGGGGTACTAGGCTAGGAAGAGTTGAGTCTTTTCAGCACTGCTGTAACCGTTAGAAAACTCTTTTGGAATTATGAATAAGGGATGATGTCGATTTTAAGTTATGAAGAAAATTTATGTCGTGTAGTGTCTTTTGTGAAAAATGCAAGGAAATGTTTGGCATTTTAAATACTTTGTCCTTTCAAATCTTTTACTATGTGCGAGCCTTGATTTCAGAAGTATGATATTAGGAACGTCCAAAATTTTCAGATGGCAGGAAGAGCGCGCCGTGGACAGAATGAGCGCATTCCTCCACCACCGGCGCTGCCTCCTACCATGCAAGAACTGATGGCTCAGCAGAATGAGATTCTGCGACAGTTGGCTCAGCGTCAGCCACCACCTCAGCACTATGGTGGTGGTGATCACCATCAGCGTCCCCCAGTAGCAGCCACTTATCAGGAGTTCCTCAGCACTCAGACGCCTTTGTTCACTCGGGCAGAGGATCCACTTGATGCTGATGTTTGGCTTAGGGTAGTGGAATCCAAATTCCCACTACTTACTGGAGTTTGTTCAGATGTGGCTAAGGTCCGTTTCGCCACCTAGCAGCTTCGCGGACCCATGCGGGCATGGTGGGATCATTTCCTCGCTATGCAGCCAGTTGACCATGTGGTGGAATGGGGAGAGTTCAAGGCAGCATTCCGAGGGCATCACATACCAGCAGGCATCATGGACCGCAAGCTCAATGAGTTTCTGGCCCTCACTCAGGGGAGTCGTACAATGTTACAGTATGCCCAAGCCTTCAATGACCTGTGTCTATACGCAGGCTATCATGCTGACACAGATGAGAAGAAGAGGGACAGGTTCAGGAGGGGCCTCAGTACTAAGCTCCGCGACCGTCTCAACACAGTCAGGGCCAACAGCTACAATGAGTTAGTCAACATGGCCATTTCTCAGGAAGATTGCATCACAGCCCGCCAGGCAGAAAAGAAGAGGAAGACCCCTATGGCAGGACCTTCAGCTTAGCCTCAGCGCTTCAGGATTGTGTCTGACACTCAGAACAGGGGACCTCAGCAGCAGCAAGGACGGTGGGTGATCCGGCCACAACAGCAGCAGCAGGCACCCAACCGCTCTCAGCCCCCAGTTCAGAGGAGCAACAGCCAGCCACCACAGCAGTACCGTCAGGCAAATGACAACTGATGTTTCACTTGTGGCAGCACTAGACACTATGCCAAGAATTGTCCCAAGAACTAGTAGAATGCCAATCGGAACCAAAGCAAGAATGCCAATCAGAACCAAAGCAGGGGCAGAATGCCAATCAGAACCAAAGCAAGAGGCAGAAGGTACAAGTGAGGCAAGGCCAGCTGAACTTCACCACCTTGGCTGATATTCTAGAGGGAGCACGCGTCATGACCGGTATCTTTTCCATTTTGAATTATCCTGCAGTTATTCTTTTTGATTCAGGCGCTTCACACAGCTTCATCAGCGCAAAAATTTAGTGCCAAATGTCAGCTAACTTTTTACCATACAAATGGGGGCATTACGATTGCAACACCAGGGGGCAGGGTTGCCACCTATCAACTCAACCGGCGCGTGCCAATAAAATTGGGTAGTCTTGTATTTAAAACCACTCTCCTGATCATGGGATTGGAGAGCGTGGATATCATCTTGGGGACTGACTGGTTATCACGACACCATGCCTTGATTGATGTAGCAGCAAGAGCCATTGAGATACACTCACCTTTTTGTGGAGAAATCACGTTGTACTTACCTAACCAGGGTTGTACCCATTCCTGTGCCTTCGCTATGACAGAGTCACCTGTTGAGAGAATTCCCGTGGTTTGTGAGTATCCCGATGTTTTCCCAGATGAATTGCCCAGGATGCCACCCAACAAAGACATAGAGTTTGCAATTGAGCTACACCCCAGAACTGCTCCTATATCCAAGAGACCCTATAGGATGCCTCCAGCAGAGCTCGCAGAATTGAAAAAGCAGTTACAAGATTTGTTGGACAAGGGGTTCATTCGCCTAAGTACTACACCATGGGGATGTCCAGCCTTGTTCGTGAAGAAAAAGGATGAGAGTCTAAGATTGTGTGTTGATTACCGCCCTCTCAATGCGGTGACAATCAAAAATAAGTATCCGTTGCCTCGCATTGATGTATTGTTTGATCAGTTGGTGGGAGCCAAAGTATTTTCTAAGATAGACCTTCGCTCTGGCTATCATCAAATCAAGTTCCGAGCCAGTGATATTCTGAAGACAGCTTTCTCTACCAGATATGGACTTTATGAGTACTTGGTGATGTCTTTCTGGCTGACCAATGCCCCGGCTTATTTCATGTATTTGATGAACTCAGTGTTTATGCCAAAGCTGGACAAGTTTGTGGTGGTCTTCATTGATGATATTTTGGTATATTCCAAGAATGAGGATGAGCATAATGAGCATTTACACATCGTACTTCAGCGACTGCGCGATCATCGCTTATATGCTAAGTTGTCCTAATGTGAATTCTGGCTGAGGGAAATTAAATTTTTGGGTCACACCATTTCTCAGGATGGGATATCGGTTGATCCTGAGAAAGTGAAGGAAGTGATGGATTGGAAGCCTCCTACCACCGTGCGACAGATTCCGAGTTTTCTGGGATTGGCTGGATATTATCGACGATTTATTCTGGACTTCTATAGGATTGCCAAGCCAATGACTGAATTGTTGAAGAAAGGAGTAAAGTATGAATGGAGTCAGAAATGTGAGGATGCCTTTCATGCATTGAGGTAGCATCTGACAACAGCACCCGTGCTAGCATAGCCTGACAACACCAAATCCTTCGATGTTTATTGCGATGCTTCAGACACTGGATTGGGATGTGTCTTGATGCAAGACAACAGATTTATTGCCTATGCATCCCGAGCACTTAGGCCTCATGAGTAGAACTACCACACCCATGATCTAGAGTTGGCTGCCGTAGTTCATGCTCTGAAGATTTGGAGACATTACTTGATGGGAGCCCATTGTAATATCTATACCGATCATAAGAGTCTCAAGTACATTTTCACTTAGGCTGATCTTAATATGAGGCAGAGAAGATGGTTGGAATTAATCAAGGACTATGATTTGGAAGTGCATTACCATCCGGGCAAGGCCAATGTTGTGGCAGATGCCTTAAGATGAAAGGCCCATTGTAACTGTGTAACTATAGACTCCAAGGTTGCCACTCCGTGTGATGAGTTGTGCAAGCTGAACCTGGAAGTTGTTTCCTCAGGCACCTTGGATTATATCTCAGTAGAACCCACTCTACATGAGTAGATCATCATGGCACAGATGGGTGACAAGGGTGTTCAAGTCATCAAGGAAATGCTCGAACAGAAGGTGGATAAGTACAAATGCTTCCGTCAGGATAGCAAGGGAGTTCTATGGTTTGAAGACCGATTGGTTGTTCCTAAGAATCTAGAACTCAGGCGAAAAATATTGGATGAAGCTCACCTTTCAAAATTTTTCATGCAGCCTGGTAGTAACAAGATGTATCATGATCTCAGATCTTTGTACTGGTGGACCAGGATGAAGAGGGAAATTGCTAAGTATATATCTGAATGCAACACTTGCCAAAGAATCAAGGCTATTCATTTGAAGGTAGCAGGTACCTTGCAGCCTCTTCCTGTACCATCTTGGAAATGGGAGAACATTTGCATGGATTTTATTGTGGGGTTGCCCAACACTTCCCGACATCATGATTCTATCTAGGTCATTATGGATAGGTTAACCAAGACAGCTCATTTCTTGCCAGTGCATACCACCCACAAGACCGAGAAATATGCAGAGATCTATATTAACCAGATAGTGTGTTTGCATGGAATACCAAGGACTATTATGTCTAATAGAGGAGCACTATTTGTGGCACGTTTTTGGGAGCAGCTCGAAAAGTCACTTGGAACCACTGTGATCAGAAGCTCAGCGTACCATCCTCAGACAGATGGTCAGACGGAAAGAGTAAATTAGATTCTCGAAGACATGTTGCGAGCCTGTGTGCTACACTATGGTAAGAATTGGGATAAGTGCCTTTCGTTGGCGGAGTTCTCATATAACAACAGCTACTAGTCCAGCCTAAAGATGGCACCATTCGAGGCCTTGTATGGGAGAAGGTGTAGAACACCGCTAAATTGGTCACAAGTTGGAAAGAGGGAAATATTTGGACCTGACCTAGTGCTTGAAGCCGAAGAGAAAGTCGGAGTCATTAAGAAGAACATGGAAGCTGCTCAGGCCAGACAGAAGAGCTATCATGATAAGGGGAAATACATGCTTATATGAGAGAGCAAATGAACAAACTCCTGCATCTCGTTAGAAGTGGAATCTGTTCATTGTGCACAACATGATAATGGTTTGGTCCTATTGTTCCTAAATACAAGCATCAACTTATTTCACCGCTTAGCTGAAGATTAAGTTCTTATGATAACTAATCTCGTCTCTGAACACCAAGGTTTTAGCTTCAGCTTTTACAGTAATAGTTGCGATAGACATATTTATATTCATAGTCCAACAAAATAGCAAGGAAGGGGTCATGACTTAGAAATTTATTTTGACAGCGGAATCCTCATGTGGATAGATATTGAACTTAGGCAGAATTTTCCAAACCTTTCGGTAACCTATCGAGAAAATATTCATATCATGTTGACTATTTCACGGCTGACATTTATTCAATTTAAGAGTTATGTGCACTTTCGATCCAACAATGATGGCATATGTCGCTTGATTATTTGATAGATTGTGTAGAGCCGTTTGTCTACCACTTTTTGTAGTATATTAACATTGATGTCCAAAATTTATTTTGCTCTTTATAGGTTATCCTATTTGCAACCTCGAAAGGGAGTCCTACTTCACTCAGGAAGATATATGTATACATTTGGAGAGAACACGAGAGATAAATTTGGACAAAATATCATGATATAATGATACAGAATGCAATGGTCGATTCAAGGGAGATGTGTCCACAAAGGATAACACATTGAGACAAATACAGAGAGCGATTTAAAGGAGGTGTACACGAAAGATAACACATCGGTGTAGTTCCATAATGGATTACAACTACAAACTTCTCCATCATCACCTGTAAAAAAGTAACATAAACACACAAGAACACAAATTGGCAAGAGAAACATAAGCCAACATTTCCTAACAACTAAATATATCATGGATAAACAAAATTTGGCAAAAGAAACATAAACCAACCTTTGTTAGCAACCTTCTTCCAAAAAAATAAACATCAAAACCTCCCCCTTGTATTTTGTGAAATCTGGCTCTACAATGGAAGTTGGGCTGTGAGCTAGGGAAGGATGAAGGGGTATTTATACAATAAAAGTCATAGACGGTTGGATTAGGCAACCTAACTACTTTATCTCTAACACATGGTGAAACCCTAAATCCAAAATGTGGATAAAATTGAGGAAAAATAAACAAAAAATGGTAAGAGAAACATAAACCAAACTTTCCTAGCAACTAATAAACCAAAAATCCTAATACACAAACCTATCTTGGATAAACTAAATTGAGAACTAAACGTGAAAAGGAGAGGGAGGACAGACAAAATCTAACCATCTTAAGCAACCTCATTTGACAAAATAGAGAAAATAACCTAGCTATACTATTGTCTCTAACACACGGTGAAAGCCTAGTTCCAAAATGTAGCTAAAATTGAGCAAAAATGAACAATTATTGACAATTGAAACATAATTAAACCAACTTTTCATAGCAACAAAAAAAATCTTAATTACCAAATCTATCTTCCTCTCTCTCCATAAAAATTAACACATGGACCATTCATTTACCAACTAAATATGTCTCATGGATAAACTAATTTGAGAACTAAAAATGAGAAAGAAGAGAGGATAGACAAAATCTAACCATCTTAAGCAACCTCATTTGAGGAAATAGAGAAAATAACCTAACTATACTCTTCTCTCTCACATGGTGAAACCCTAGATCCAAAATGTGGCTAAAATTGATTAAGAATGAACAAAATTTGACAAGAGAAACATAAACCAACCTTTATTAACAACCTTCTTCCAAAAAATGAAGATGAAAACCTTACCTTTGTATTTTGTGAAATATGGACCTCCAAAATCACAGGAAGTTGGCTGCGAGCTATAGCTCCTGTCTAGGAGGACGAAGGGGTACTTATAGTACAAAGTTCATGTAACACCCCAGGTGTTACCTTGGTTGGAGCCCACCTTGATACTAAAGGCTTTGATCACATATGGTAGAGGCTTAGGGCTACACCTAAGAACTTTGGAAAGCATGTGCTAACCATGTTGCCAATGACCTAAGAAGCATTACTCAAGTCCTTGCTCACTTACTACCCTGGATAAGAGGGGAGGAGAAACCTAGACCTCTTTCTAAACCCTATCTTCCAAAACCCTAAGCAGAGAGGGGAAAGAGAGTGAGCAAATGTGCAAGGCATGGGAAATCTTTACCCAAACCCTAAGCAACCTTATAACCAGCAATTAGGGGAGAGAAATATTGCAAAAAGACCCCTGGAGAAACCCCAATTTAAATCTCCAAGTGGAGAGAGAGCTAGAGCTCTCTATTTCCCTCTAAGTCAAATTCTAACCCTAATCCAAAGACCAACCGTGTTCACCTTGGAGATGGCACCAAAACCACTTGGGTTCTATACCAAAAATGTGGTATACCACCTAAGGCACCCCTTGGAAAAAGTGGAGACCGAGACTTGGACGTTTGACAGGGATTGGCATCAGTTTTGTCGCGAAGTGGGCAGTGAGACAAGCCAGATTTGGCGCCTGTCTATCTCCTGATCTAGGGCGTATCTTCCTTTGGAACTCACACATGTGAGATAGCCCTAGGTGCCAGGAGGAGGTCTGCGCCGGATTCATGGCAAGATTCGCACGTTTGCGATCTCTGGAGACGTTTGAACAATGGAAGAAACTCACCTCCACGTGTTCGACGCCTTCTGCCCGCGCCAGAGCACGCCCGCGCGCGCTCCCGCGTGCCCAGCGCCGCGCCCGAGCCAAACCAGCGCCGTGGCCCGCGCCCGAGCCTATAAAACCCTCCCAGGCCTCGAATGCACTCTTCCGCGCACCCTCAAAACCTCACCGGAGTTAGCTCGTCGCCGTTTGCCCGTGCGCAGCGAGTCCGCGGCCGCCCAATCCCCCTGTCACCGTAGACCGGCCAGCAGAGCCATTCCCAACCCCGTCCAGCCCTCGGAGAAGACTGTGCACGTCTTCGTGAAGCTCCCCGAGCGAGGAATCGGAGTTTGCTTCGCCGGAGAGGCCAGTCCACGCTCGCCGGAGCTCTCAACCCCGCCGGAGTACGTGGACCGGGTAAACCACTCAACCATCCTTCGATTCCTTGTGCACACAGTCGCTACGTTACACCGTGAAGCTCACCGTGCCCTTGGATTGAACCAGTTCGCCGTAGTTTGGCCGGTACACTCGCCGCCGACGAGCACACCCGCCTGCGCTCGTGGACCGGGCGATTCCGGCCATCCCCGACGTCAAGCCGTACCTCGACGTGACCGCCAGAGTCTCCCCGAGCCAACCCCACCCTTCGCCGGACCTCCCTCGCTGCCGGTAAGCCGCGCCACCCTTTTCTTTTCCGTGGTTACTGTTTCAGTTGGAGGAAGGACTGCGGGTGAGAGGGAGAGAAGGTCGGGGGGGGGTTTGTGAAATGTCAGAGACTCAGGGAAACAGTGGCGCGAGGGTAGATCTGCGAGGGTTGATTTGTTTTAAACCCAGGGACCCCGGTGTAAACCGTTTTTCCAGGAAACTCATTTTAAAATCTATTTTAAAATTGAACAGAGACTTTAAAAATTCATAACTTGTGTTTAGTGCATCCAAATTTGGTCAAACCAATTTTGTCAGACTCTAATTAATGTAACCTATTTAAGAAAAATATAAAAACCCCTTGGTATTAAGGAAGATTTTAAAACTCTGATTTAATGTTAGTTTTGGCCAAAAGCTCAATAATGATAAGAAAAATAGTTGTGCTATTTGATTAGGGTTAGAAAAATTTAGAGAAGTTTATATCTACCTACTGACCTGTTTAAAATTGCTGAACCTCCCTGTCCACTCTATTAAGTTGGTTTTTACCCCTTATTCCATAATATGCTTAAAGATAAGAAAAATAGAAAATGCAATTTAAACCATGAATCAGAGAGCACCCCTATTTTTGTTAGGATACTTATTTAATGTAGTTCACTGGAAAAATATATCATACCCTGGTTTAGCATAAAATAAGAAGGATACTTTTTAAATTAATAAAATAAGGATAACTTAGAAAAACCCTACAAAAATAACCATAAGGCAAAGACACCCCAAACCTTGGGATAACTAATGTTTGGTTATTATGAACAGAGGAAAAATACAAAATCTGTTGTTTGATATTTTTCAAATGACAAGTTAGTTATAAGCACCTTCTTGGCATTAAACTTCAGAAAATCACAATTAAATAATCACCAATTAACTTTCTATGGATTTTGGCACAGAGATTTAGTATTACTGTTAGATCCCAACAAAAATGACCCTTAGGGAGAAACTCAACTCTAATGGTGAGGTGTAGTGTAAAGTGGCCCATTTTACACCACCCTTGTTATTTTTGTCTAAAGCTTAGCCCTTATAGTTTAAGCCTCAAATTCCTAAAACCAGCTAGGATAGCCAATGGCAACCCACTGAAATTTTTACAGAATTTTTGGAAATTATTAACCCACTGTCATAGTTCAAACCTACACTAAAAACCATAAATAGAAATTGAAGAAAGGAAAATAAATACTGGTAATTAGT
The DNA here is from genome assembly GCA_029449295.1 of Zea luxurians. Taxonomy (NCBI): domain Eukaryota; kingdom Viridiplantae; phylum Streptophyta; class Magnoliopsida; order Poales; family Poaceae; genus Zea; species Zea luxurians. Next base: position 117,897,045 of record JAOPSE010000008.1, read on the forward strand.
GTCACCCTAAGACCCTTATAACATTTCCCATTGAAATGTGTAAGAACAATGCAAATCCACTATGTTATCCTCAACAAACATCTAAACCTAGGAGTAATAAGCCTAAACCACTAAAAGCCCCGTATGACCCGGAAACCCTAAGTTTTTCCTTAACTTAGTTTTCTTTTTGCATAATGTTATTAATCCTGCATAATTATAACATGCATGTTCATTGCATTCGATAGACTGTAATCTTGCTGACGGAGAGTACGTCCTCGTGCCGGAGCAAGGAGCTGCTCAGGAGGTAGCCCCAGACCCAGCACCAGAGCCTGCACCAGAGGACCTGCCTGCCCCTGCTTTGGAAGGCAAGCCCCGGTTTATGCATAACCTGTTATTTATGCTATTTTACTTCACTTAATGATTGTAGGATTGACTGTGCACTTAGGTGTAGGAGTTGATTGAAACCCTAGTTGCATGAACTCAGGATTCCTTTTTGAGATGGATACTAGTATGATAGGTCGAGTAGCTGCTTTACTAATCAGGGATCTCAGTAGAAGTCGAGTGATTTTTCTAGCACTCGCGCGAGGTCAGGAATTGGTTGTACCCACTTTTCTTATCACATTGATAGTTGGTTGGTGGACACGGATCCATGGGGATACGTGGTCTATGAGGTAAAATGGGAATAAGGATTAACGTGCGGATACCTGTGTCAAGCGTTTGAACGTACTAAACATATGCCGAGAAATATGGTAAATCGGTAAGCCTAGTACCTGAGTGAACCTGGCAGTGGACATATCCCCTCACGCGACCTGAGACGTGGTCTCCCATTCCGGTTATGGTGGGTACAAGTGCGGTCACTGCACGACGGCCAATCGGGGTCAGTGAGGCATTGTACGCCAAGGCGGTGAGCCCTGATCTGCTGACGGGGAATCGATGGGGACGGTTGATATGTGTGGGGACGGAGTGCCTCGCCATGTCGTGTGTTTAGGTTTACCTTACAAGGATAAAAACTCGATTCGAATCGTCTGCTTCTCGCAGCTAATGAGACTGCTTGATCCATTGTACTGCATTGAGTAACAAGTGGAACTGTGATGAGATGATACAAGATGTTGCTTGCTAAAAATGCTTGCTACTATGTATGAGTAGATAGTACACTTTTAGCCTTAAGAGAGTCACACTTAATTTTGACAAAGTTAAAATCTTGATTTAGAAACTCAGCTAGTGCTTTTGGCAACCAAACCCCACAGCCAAACCGCTGCATGTCTAGAGGTAGAGGAGTAGACTCCTCACACCGGGTAAGTCTAGCTGAGTATTAGTATACTCAGCCTTGCTTGTGGCATAATTTTTACAGGTTCTCTAGAGGACGTGGTTGCTGGAGTGACTTGGCCGTCCACCTTGCCACCAGGTTGGACTGTTGAGTGGGACCCTGCCTCGGCTGAGGAGGAGCATGAGGAGTGATGGGACAGGCTTCCCCATCTCTCTGTTTAATTATCGTTAGTTTTATTCCACTGCACTTCAAACAATGATGACTACTTTTGAAAAACTCCGATGGTGATGTAATAATTTAATACTCCTTCATGTATGGTTTTATGCTTTATTGTATTTGCTCTGTGACTCACCATCGAGTGAGACTGTGGTACTTGATCCTGTCAGTGGCCGTGTCGGACTAGATCTGAGGGATTGACGGGTTATTCCCATTTAAGTGTGGTCTAGCCTCTAAGGCAGGGCTTAGGCACTTAAGTTGGAATAATTCAGGTGGTTCCGCCACAGCTCATTGGCGGTTGGCTTAAGGATCCGCCAGTGAAAATATCCCATTTTCACTAGCAGTTGGTGTAACCGAGCCGCCAATGATATGTGAATTTCCACTGGCAGTTCCCTTACACCAACCGCTAGTGGAAATAGCCCATTTTCATTGGTCGTTGTGTTAAGAGAACCGCCAATGCAAATAGTTTTCCGCTAGCTGTTTCTTAAGCCGGGCCCACCTATTTATTTTCACTGGCGCACGATGACTGAAACTGCTAGTGAAAAGTTTTGTGTGCCGTAGGCTTAGAGTTGTTTTCTACTAGTTCTAACTCCACAATCTCTATATGTGCAGTGGAGTCCAGTGCAACATTATATGTTCTCTTGTAGTACCATTTATCCTTATGTCATGCTCACTGGTTAGTCTCTTCATTGGCATTTCTTGTTGCTGCTTGAGACTGTGTGATTCCACTAGCAAATATGTCGATCGTTCTTATTTTGTCGCATACTACTAAGGGTGATTAGTACATGGATGTCAAATATATGGTCAAGGCCCATCAATCGTAGAGTCCCAAGCTCAAGGGGAGTTGAAGTCCAGTTTATTCGTGAATCTGGTTCGGATTGCAGGAGTGGGTCTCACAAAAACGGACGCCCAGGCAACATACAAACTCTGTTTTCAACATTCTAGATATCGTTGGAAAGCCAAGGAGATAAGCTTTCCAACCCAACTGGTTCCACGTCAAAATATACTCGAAGGTGATGGGAATAGTCATAACATGACGTCCAAAATCTGCCAGAAATCAGCGACGCCTATTTTTGGGACTAAAGGCCTTGTACATCTTAGGGTTGCTCGGCCACCCCCTTGACCACCTCTTGAGTCAAGGACGAGTCCAATTCAATTGGGGAGGATGATAAGGACATTACTCCCATACAAATAATGCATGGACCAACAACATGAGCACGTGCACGATAGCTAAATCTTCAGGAACCTAGGAGAGGACCATCAAGGACTTGGGAAAGACCATGATGTCAAGGAGGAGAAGCTAGGACGTTCACAATAAGAGAACACCAAGTCCGACTCAACTTTGTCTCCACCTCAGAGTCCAGGACCAGTCTGCACTAAAACGGACGCCTAGGATGCATCCGACCTCCGATTAGGTTGGGCTTTTATGAATGGAAATATAAGGAGATAAGATTTCAAAACCAATTGGAACCAACTTAATTCATTCGAAGTCAACGAGAATTATCGAAACAAGACAACGTTCAAATTCTGTTTTGGTGCTACAACACCGTCTGTTGGGCTGTTGGCCCATGTATTGTGTTCAAGCCCATTAGGGGTACCTGCAGGGGTTCTACACATCCCTAACACCTATTTTAATAGCAGCCATCGCCATATTAAGGTTTGGGTTTTGCTTAGATATATCTGTCATCGAACAATGTCGTCGTTTATTGGTTTGTGAGACCCCACCACGTGATTAATACAGTTTTGATTACGTTCTTCCTATTCTTGCTTGTGTTCTTGATTGTGCTTACAGGGATAAGCTTTCGTGGCGAGGTCACTCGTGTGTCACAGGTGATAACCAATGGAGACGTGGTGTAGTGATTGCGAGGATCCGTTCGCTCGAAGCCTTGGATCATCAACATCGAGATCTCCACCCAATCAAGTTATCATACCTCACGAAAGATTGGGCCTTGCCATTCTATCAAAGGGCACAATGTAGATACAACATTATGGTTCTCCAAATATAAAATACACCTAAGACATGATCCAACACAAAGGGTGTATCTAAAGCTTTTATATCTTAATTAATGTTCCATCTAGAAACAACATCTAGTGCATGGCCACCAATATATAGACCCCACCGAGGTTCTTCCTCTAGATCACTATACCACGCTACAATAATGGCATGTTTCTTCATCTGTCTTTTTTCTTCTTTTTGACCCTTTTTGCGAAAGATTTTCACAACTACGCCCTTTCTGGTTTGAATTAAGGAAATGGACCCTTACCTCGGTGCCATCATTATTGGCTCCTATGTTACACGTCTCGGTGCTAGCATAAATGGCATCGAGATCTCGCTCTGGTATATCGAGGTAAAGAGTTCAATATACCAAGGTAGATATTGCCTAAGGATGGTAATAAAATAGCAAGAAAATAAGAGTATAAGAAGTCTGTAACACCCCAGGTGTTAGCTCTAGGGTTTAACTCAACACCCTACTAAACATAGTACCACATATGCTTTCTTTGGAGAAAAGTCACCATACTCTTAGGTTAGAACCCTAACTAAGTGATAAACACCACAAAGGGTTTACCTTATACATCCCATATTCACTATAATAGAGGGAGTGACTGTAACACCCTTGGTGTTACTGGCACTAAAACCTGAGCATAACATCATGTGCATTGACATTTCATGTTGTTTGTTACACCTAGAATGCATTCACTAGGTAAAATTTTCAAACAAGTTGTGATGATGTGACGTGAAGAGTGCTTAACCATAGGGTAGGGTACTTGACCCTAGAAATAGGGCCTATGGATGAAGGTGAAGCCAAAATGAGAAAACCCTCAAAAGTCATTAGAAATGTTCATAAGCTATCAAATTTGGTGAACTTTAGTGGCACAAAGACCTTAAAGTACTCAAAACCCTAAAAGAAACCCTAGAAAACCCTAAATTGTACCCTAAGGGGGGGGGGTAAATGCAAATTCTATGCACTTTTGGACCAAAGTGCAAATATCAAAGTGATAGAACACCACAAACCAAGTAACTTTCACATTGGAGAATTTTCAAGTGGAGTGATGAAATTTGGACTTATTTGCAAAAGGGTCACATGAACACTATGTGACTAAGTCTGAAATTCAGTGAAGATGAGTCATTTTTGGAGCTCTGTATCTCTAAATTCATAAGGATTTTGCCCTAGGTCAACATACCAAATTTGTAGAGCTATGTTAGGGGTACAATTTTGATTAAGAGACTAAACACTGATCGAGATAATTGGGTCCAATGTTGGGTTGTCAGTCATCAGTGAAGCCTGAATCTTGACCAACAGTGACGTCAGATGAACTTGGAGATCAAATTGAGGGAAATTTAGTGGATGTTTGCGCAAGACCTTTGTAACAAAGTAGCTGGTACATTGTATATGTGAGGCCCAAAATCTGTACAAGAAAAAAACTAAATTATTATTAATGATAATAAAATAAATATATGAAGGAATAAAATAGTAAATTCTGACTTCTTAACTTATACTTGAGCAATGAATGTTGAAGACTGAATTTTGAAAACCAAGAACTATTTTGGAAAAGAAGTAATAAAAAAGTTTTCTATTCAACTAAATGATTATGCATATCATTAAATGATGCATCATAAGCATTTATTTACATGAATATCTACTTCTAAAGTAACTCTTACTTCTTATCCCACGTCCAAACTACTATGTTTCTAAAAAGAAAGAAAACAATATGAGTGCTATGCATGATTCAAACATCTACCAAACAAATAAATCAATTAAAATAAAATATATGAATACGAATATATTTCTTTACACCAATATGTGAATTTGGTACATTTTGATCCATGGTGTGACTCATAACAAAATTTAAATTTAGATTTGAAAATCAATAGAATGAAAATAGGAGAAAGAAATGTTATAAAATACAAAATAAATTCATAAATAAATAAATCCTACACTAGTCATACTTATAATCTGAGTGTAGGTTTACCACAAGTTTGAATTTGAAATTGTAACTCAAAATGGGAATTTGAAAAGGAAATTGAAATAAGAAAAAGAAAATAAATGAGATGAAGGATAAGGGAAGTACTAAATAAATATAAAGAAAATATATATAAATAAAAATATTATTTCATACTGATAAATTGTTTATTTTGGGCACTCAACCTTTATGATGGATCCACAACTCAAGTTTGAAATCCAAATAGTAGAATTTGAATACATAGAAAGGAAATTGAAAGAGAATAAAAAACGAAACTGTGTAAATGGGCCAGCCGCCACCATTCTGACCCGACTAGCCAATTCGGCCCACGAGCGCCCATGAACCCGTGACCATAGTTGTTACATCCGCGCGCCACTATCAACTGGGCCCCACTCGTCGGCCTCCACGGACACGTACCGGACTCCTCCTGTGTGACGATGACGTGTGGGGCCATGCCGATAGCCTAATGCTCTTCACTGCGCGCTGACCCACTCATTTCCATTTCTGCTAGTGGGCCCTTGTGGCCGGGTCCTCTTCTCCCCCGCGTGACTCGCTCGCACGCTTACTGGCCGCCGTGTTTCTCACCGTAACAGCTCCACCGAACTTCTCGCATGCATCGACCCACCTACCTAGCGGCCATATAACGCGGCACCGAACCCTAACTGACCCCTCGTCTTCTTGCCGTGCTCCAATTCCTTGCCACCAGTGAGGGCGGAAACAAGTCGACCGCCGCCTCCATCGCTCCTCATCTTCACCTTCGTTCTGGCACCAGCGCGGGGTCAGGAAGTTGTGTGTACCCCTATGGTGGTTATGGGGCTCCCAATTTGGCGGATGAAACCATGGTTTGGCGGGGATTGCTCGCTGGACTCAGTGTCCGCCATCGGGCCGCTTCGCTCCGTGGTCGTACTCCACCGCCTACGTCAAGCCTCGGTGGTCGATCCAGGAGGAAGCACAGCGCACATGTATGCTCTTCGCAGACTCGATTGGGCGGAATTGAGCTCCGGCCCACCAAGATTCCTCGCTGGTGTGGGAGCTTCACTGCATCGCCGCCGTGTGCCGTGGGCAGACTCCCTGGCATCGTTCCTGCACCCGGTATGCCTCCCATCTTGCATGCATTAGCTCAGGAACGTGTAGGTCTCTCGGGTTTCGGGAGTAGGGCGTCGGCGTGCCGGGACGGTGGTCACCGGTGCGAGCTCCGCTGTGTGTACCTATGCGTCGCCACGGCTGGGTGCGGGATAAGGTTGGGGCGACCCTGTCCGTTGGATCCGTGGTGGGCGCACTCGATTAGATCTGAGTGACCTCCTGGCATCGGGCTTCGTGGGCCGTCCATTTGTTGATGAGTGCCTTAGATTAAATGAGGTGTAGAACTGATTTGAGCCGTCCGATCGGATCGGACAGGATCGGATCACGATCGTGCGGTTGCATTTACGTACCGGTTCAGGGGAGGTCTCGATTTAATCCGTGCTGACTGCTTTTGATCGGGCAGCCGTGATCAAACCGTACCCATTCAGTCATCACTTTTTCCACATGAGCCCCTGTCCTTTGAGATATTCAACCCGCCGTTAGTAGTCACTATGGACTAGGCCTTGGAAGCATTGCACCAAGCCCCCTGGGCTCCTTTGTTTTTATGCGCCCAGTCCAGGGGATAGAAAATCCAGGGAAAATGAAATAGAAATCTATTTTTAATATAAAAATAATGGATAAAATTTGTTTAATCCATAGAAAATTCATACTAATTCTAAATTGAGTCATTCCAGTTCCTATAATTTGATAATATTATTGTTTATCAAATAGTGCCGCTGATTTGACATGAAAGCCACTTTAAAATTTATTTCCTAATTAATCTTATATCAAATACATAAAACCCTAGGAAATTCATAACTTCCCCATTTTAACTCCGAATTGAACCATTCGAGTTGCGTTAGTCTCATATAAATATTCACTATGCAATAACAACATTTATTGTACCATGTTTGATCTCTTTATATTATAATTAGATCTTTATTTAACTCATCTCTGTCAGTCTTGTTAATCTGCTTATCATTATAATCTACTAAAATATGATCTATGATCAATTTATAACTTAGATTAAAATTGAGATAATTATTTATAGAATAACCTCTTATACAATTTATATTAACCAATTTATAATATAGTTTTACATTTTAATCACATAAATCCTCTATAAAATCATAACTCCTTAACCGTGACTCCGATCTTAGTAGTTCTCGATCCCACTATCTCGTAGCAACACGTAGATTATTATTATTCAGTTTATTCTTATGTTTGGTGTGATGTTAATTTTATCAATACCATATTTGTTTGTATTGCTACAACTAGCGTGAGGTCATGAGGATTAGAAGAATCACCCTAGTAATTGGAATCTCAAGTGTCAGACAAGTTGTGCCCTTGATCCACTTTTATTACCCAATAATGTTCTTTATTATCACTATTCAATGCATAGGCTTAATTTTGATGGGACCCAATAGGTCACTCTAGTCTGATTATCTTTTTCCTTGTTTACCCCTGAATCACTTGGGTAGTTTTTGCTATTGCTTTATGTGGTTTTGGGTTAATATTTTATTATATCCATGTTCTAATTATTTTGTTATTTTATTTATGTTCATGTCAAGATCATTATCTTTAATTGGAACATGGAGCTTAACTTGAGAAACACGTGCCACCACAAGAGTGGAATGGGACGCCCTTGGCTGACTAATTAGGAAAGCTAGTGGAAGGCTACCTTACTCGAAAGGGGCAAGGGCAGTAGGGGAGTTGCATGCAAGGAGGTTCTCGGGTTGATTTTGCTGCAATGGCGGTCAGGCGAGGGATTCTTGCAAGTGCTCTTCCCATAAAATGTAGCGGGTTTTCAGAAGCTAGTGGAACTTTGTAAAGGCCTCGTAGTGGATCCCTAGCCATTCACCTCGGTAGTGTCTAAGGGCCTTGCAAACCCTGGCAACATGGGATACACGACTTGTGGATACAGGGTACAACCTCTATAGAGTGTAAAACTGGTATACTAGCCGAGCTCACGGTCATGAGCAGCTCAGGACTCTCGCATGATTAAATTATCAAACTAAATTCAATTTGTCATTTGCATTGCATGGGTTTATTATTAATTTTATTCTATTATTATTATGGTTTGGTATCTACTTATACTTAGTAACTGCTAATAAAATCTTGACCAACTTTAAAAGCAATGCTCAGCTATAACCATTCTCTTTGGTAAGCCTTACACATCACATGAACTTCCACATTTGGTGAGTTCGTGCACATTATTCCCCACAACTTGTTGAGCTATGAACGTATGTGAGCTCACCCTTGCTGTCTCACACCCCCCACAGGTCAAGGACAGGTACCACAGGATGAGGCACATGGAGGATACTGCGATGTGTTCGTAAGAGGTCTAGGTCGTTGTCTCCCAGTTGACTTTGTGGCACCAAGGATGGACTTTTGTTCGATCTATATTTATCTTTTATTTTGTAAGACTTCCGCTATGTAATAAATACTCTGATTATATTGTGACATTTATCTCTATACACTCTGTTATTTTATGTGTTGTCTTCTTTGGCGCATAAATGAGATGCACCCGGCTTTGTCCCTTAAATCTGGGTGTGACAGTACAACAACTTTACTATAGACGGATTGGTGAGTTACCACATAAAAATTGGAGATCAAGGCCCCGCAAAGTGCTCTGTCAGGTACTCTGAATGGGGCTTCCCATTGTACAGTAGACTGAAAAAGATCACAGGTTCGCTGCACCTCGCTGCCGGTGACCCCGCGCCCGGAATCGCGCTGGTCGCCGTGATTCGTGCTCGGCGTAAAGTGGATAACCTAGGGGAGTAAAAGATCTTGGCACTAGGATAGACTCGGACCCGGTCACTGAATGGTTCACCGTACCCACTTGATCTACAGCCGGCCGAGACGATCCTCGCCGGTGTTGGCCACTTGCCGCCCGAGCGCCACTTGCCTAGGAGCATTACCACGTCGCAGTGAACTATAGTAAGGAGTCTGTCCATCGCAGGAGGCTTTGCCATGGCGAAAGCCACGATAGCGCTCGCGCCATTGACTGCCCCTCTCTCCGGCCGCCAGCGCACCTTCTCAAAATTAGACGCCACCGCCGTGGAATTCTATAAATTGATGCCCCAGTGAGTTTTGCTAGGTAATTACGTACCCAGTGAACCAGCCCACACCTCCAATCGTTCACCATAGCTCCTCAATTTGGAATTTCCCCCAAATTGGGTTTTCCGTGCCGCGAGAGTCTCACACCGTGGCCAGCCCTCCTCAGGTTGGTTCATGCCTCTCTGTTGAATGTTTTAGCATCTCTTAGGTCTCCTGTTGCTTGTAGGCTCAGTTGATTGAACTAGACCACGCTGAATTGCCCTAAATACCATAGTTTCTCCTCGGATCTTGCCATCGTCGTGGGCAGACAAGCTTCGGCCCGGATTTGTGCAATTAACGGAGGGCTTTGGGTCGCTAGGGGTAGGAAAAATTGTCAACCAAATTAGGGCGTCAGTCTTTGCGCATTCCAGCCAGTACAGGTTTGCTGGAGGGCATGCTCACCATCGTTCACGTCGTGGACTTGACGCTGTGAAGAAATAGAAGTAGGAGGGGCTTTCCGAAATGTCAGTGAAACACAGGAATAGTGCCGCGACCCCTTTTCAGGTTGTTCAAATCAGCAGGGACCATTGTGCAAAGACACCAACGCGGGCACGCGCGGGCACGTTTCGCCTAGACGTGGGCCGGTCCGGGCTAGTTTCAGCCCATCACTGTTCATCATTTTCCATTTTCTTTTTCTACCAGACTTAGGAAATTTATAGAAAATTCTAGAAAAATGATAAAATCATGGGATCAATTTTACTAGACTCCTAAATTCCTCTAGTATTTAATAAAAATAGTTCCAAGATTTTTAGTTCCATCCAGGAATTATATAGCAATTAATAATGCCTAAAGCTTGTCTTTTAGAATTTTAGAATTCCATTGGTAGTTCCAAAAATCATAAAACTTTTTGTATAAGCTTAAGTTGATAATTAGAGCCCTTGGGTAAAGTTTGGTATGTTTTAGACATTGTTTGATCCCAAAACCCTAGCTTCTTAAAATAGAGCTGCCTAACCCAACTAGGGTATTAACCTAGAAAACCCTAGTGACTTAGGAGTACCGAGAAGGAAAATTATATTCAACATATAACTTACTATGTTCTATCATAACTGCATACTCATAACATCACATGAGCATTCATATATATATATATATATATATATATAGAAAACGAAGAAGAAGTAATTGTCAAAAAAGAAGAGACTGCACCACCAACTGAGACTCCACCTGCCGGGAGTAGATTTTATTTTGATATCTATGGAACAGATCCCGAATCCCCTACAACACAAGGCAATCCCCAGTGCATTCACCTTTTCCTTGTAATTTTAAACTCTTTATCACTTGAATGATGCATTAGGTGATAGGAGTTGGGTGCTAAACCAATTGCTGCATTTCCTTCCTTGGAACTGTTTACCCTTCCTTGATTACTTGTTTTGTTAAAAAGTTTTCTGATGCTTAGTCTTGCGTTAGAAAAACAAAATGTTTTGTTTTAAACAAAAGATGATGCTTCAGATGGAATGGGATGTTTTCAAAAATAAAACTTGATGGTGGATCCATCATGGTCGTGATGGGTTCAACATCGAAAAAGATGTACCTCTACCAGGTACCAAATTTTGGGATTGAAAATGATAAAGATGAGACCGGGCGGGAGACTTGCACGAGAAGGAAGTCTCGGTGTAGTGTCTCCATCTGAGTCGATTAAGGACCGTATCAATGTAGGCTTACTGATTGAGGACCTTTTAACTGGTCACATGCCTCGTCATGGATAAGATTTGCCTCGGGCAGACCAATACCAGAAGCCCAACACGCAATGGGAGTGGAGAGATGGTGAGAGTAGCGTGTACCCTTCGTGGCAAGAGGCTAGACGGTGGTGTATCTATGCTCTCGGTTGGCATGAACTCGGTTTGGTCTTGAGAAACCTGGTGGTAAGTTGACATATGCAAGGGTTAAGTGCTACATATGTTGTGTGGGTGGAGATCCCCAGCTGGGTATTAATCGATTCGGATCGCCGTTACTTCTCGGACATGAAGACTTGGTCACTGCCCTACATGTAGCAATCTAGTGAACTAAAGGGATGATAAAGGACGGCTAGTATAGGCCAAGTGCTTGAACTAGGGTAGAAAGAACTCTAGATGCAGGTAACTTTACTCAATCTGACAAGTAAAATTGGATTTTTAAGGATCCACTGATAGTAAGCATTTTTGCAAACAGAGTCCTTAATTCTTGAATAAGCCTTACCTTGACTCCCTCAAGCCAGCATATTCTTGAGAGACTTTTTCTTTTGTCGGGTAAGACTTGTGAAAGTACACTCCGTACTCACGGTTTTTGAACCCATGTTGTTGTAGGTGAAGAAATAGCAGAGTTTTGCTATTTTTGTTCAAAGGTAGTACCTAAGAAGGAGCCCCAGCAGTGAAGTTGGTCGCGGGAGGATGTTTGCCTCCCACTTTGAAAGCAATAAACTTTTGTTCGGGAGGGTGTTTTGCCTCCCTGGTCTGTAATAATACTTTACGCACTCGTAATACCCTGGTATTGTAATAATAATACTCTCTCTATATATTTGATGAATGTAAATTAAGTTATTGTAATTTGCTTCCGCTTATTCTTTCCTCCAATGTGATGTAATATCTACGTGATGGGTGAAGCGCTCTTGGGCAAAATGATGAGGATACAGTTACCGAACTTGTCGAGTGATTATGTGCATCTACAGGGTTGTCCAAGGTCCTTAGGACAAGGACAACTGTAGGTGGGCCTAATTTCTTGGGAGGTTCCGTCACAGCTGGTATCGGAGCGAAGCCCATCTCTTCAGATATTACGTAGTACTTCAAAAGAATTTTTAAACACTTACCCAAAAATATTCTTTCATTCTTATCTTACCACTTTCTGGTAGTCTCTTATCTTGTAAAGTTGGGTAATAGAGTGCAATATAAGGTAAGTTGGGGATCAACGAAGGTTGATTCCATAATTATCAGGTTATGCATGCATCATGTTCAAAAATATACTAATAAATCTTCCCCTCTTATGGAGATATGGCGCGTACTAGGAAAGCAACGCACAAATCTACTGGACCTTTTGGTGTGCCACAACATCAGTTAGCTTCTAGGCACGAAGGAAGTAGTAGTGGCAGTAATGACCCAATTGGAGATCTGGAAGCCAGGGTGGAGCTACTCCGGTCAGAGTTACGTCACAGGAATAGGGCACGGGAGTAGGACAGTCACCGTATAGCTAAATTGTCAGCTGAAGTCAGCCGCTTGTAGTACGAGATCTCAGAACGGGAGCAGGACAGTCACCGTATAGCTGAATTGTCACCGGTGGAAGTTATATGGACACGCGACTACGAAAGTATTTTTTCTAACATGGCTTAGATGTAATGGCTTAACCAATTCTACAGAAATAAATTACCAATTAATTATTTCCATTATGACTAATGATATTCTTTTAGTTTTGTCCTTTCTTTCTAAAAGAAAACACCATTAATACTAATCAGAGGTCAAAACATCTAATAATAAATTAGACCAACGATTAGCCTATAATTCTTGCACTATAATAAATTCTACACCACTTACTAATTTCCGTGTTATGAAACTTCCATTAGTTATTTAGTGAGCCTAAATGAACCTTTTGATTATAACTTCTAAATAAACTCTAAAATTCATCGTAAACAAAATTAATTATAAAATCGTATATCTAATATTTTTACTACTAACACATATCTGCCAAATTTCGTCATAATTCTTTCTAATCCAACATTCTAAAATTATTGCAACAAATAACATGACTAATACAATTCACGTATATATACATACACATGAGCTTCAAATCACAACATTCCAATAATACAACAATAATTTACAAACTTGCCAAACTAATTCAAAACGTGATTTAGAAAATTAATAAAATTATTTTCAGGTTGCCTTCAACCTTGCGACAAACGGCGATGAGTGGCCAGGGTTCGGCGCGGTGACTCGGGCGGCAATCGCGATGGCAGACGGTCCGGGCAGGGGATCGGATGGTCCGACGAGCTCGGTCGAGTCGCGGTGGTGGATAGGGGCTCGACATGGCGGCTCGGCTAGGCCGGGCGCGACTGAGGGCTCGATGAAGCTTAGACGGGGGCTCGGACGGTCTGACACGGTGAGGCAGTGGCTCGACGTGACGTGGGAGCAGGGGCTCCGGCGAGGGCGCAGTCGGAATGGCGATTTCTGGCGTGGGCAGGGAGAGAGAAGAGGGAGAATTTAGGCAAGTTCGACAGGGGAGGAGCATGGGGCCGGCTTGCCGTTTTATAGAGGGGAGAAGGGAGGAGAGAGGGCAGTGAGGGGAGAGGAAGGGGCGCTGGCGGTCATCAATGGCCATAATGGCGGCCATTTCTCCAATAATGGAGAGAGGAAGTGGGGGAGAGGGGAAGAGGTAGGGACTCGGCCGTTTCCGACGCAGGGAAATGAAGGGGCACGAGGCAAGCAGCTTGGCCGGGATGGGCAGCCAGGGCGGCTCGGCCGGCTGGATGCGTGGCGCGGGCGCACGCCTAGGGCACGACGGCGGCGTGGCTGGGGGAGAAAGAAGGGGCCAGGGTGGGACCCGTGTGTCATAGAGAGAAAGGGTGAGGGGGCCAGTTTGGCTGCCCTAATGGGCCGGTTCAACCAGTCCGACTAGGGTTTGTTTTTTTTTATTTTTTTATAACCCATAAAAATATAAAGAAATATATTTTTAAATCTTTCTGAAAATTCATAATGATTATATCAAAAATATTACTGTTAAAGAATTTATTTTTGGACCAAAGTTCTCATATTGATTAATTGGGTTCTCATATAAAAGAAATTTTATAAATACAAACATCAATCAAATATGAGCAAACAAAACATATTCTAAAGGTAAATAAGATCAAACACTTGAAAGAAAAATTCTTTACTATAACTACCACTAATAATCTTAATGCATTATTTTTAGTTGATGGTTTTGAGGTGTCACAGCCGCCGAGAAGCGCTGTTCGGGTAACACGCGAGCAGGTGATTGAAGTCCAAGAAAAGGGCCCAAGGAGCTTCACGGAAAAACAGTGGACCTACAAGGAGCCTCAATGTGCGTGGTGGTCAACCTGAACCTGCGGAATTGCTCGCTGGAACAAGAGAAGAACCGCGAACCCACCATCCATCGTGGGTAGGGTTCTGTGCTAAACCATACTCGGAGAGTGCTCCCTCCCTCTCTTCGCTTACGCTTACTTTGTATGTATCATCTTCTAGGGGGAGAATTGTAACACCCCGTCCAGTCCCTGGACCGACGTTACTTACTCCTGGCAGCTCTCTGGGATCATATATTGTCCCCACAGACCAACGCGGGTCTTTTCTGCACACTTTGTCCTCACTTATGCGCACCCGAGAAAAACTTCCTGGTCGATCACCCATCCCAAATTGCTCCAAGCCATGCACTCTTAACTTGGAGGTTCTTTCGAGATAAGCTTCCGAAAAAGAAGATGCACCTTGTTGGTATGGATACTTTATTAATTCTATTAAGCCTTGGGCTAGGATATCACAAGAATAGAGTGTGGGGGTGAGGGTCTCCCATGGCACCGTCGCGGTGGCCGAGTCACTGCCGTCGCTGGCCGGTGTGTTGAGGGAAGATTGGCCACTGGCCGTTGGATCTAGATGAGTGGCTTAGATTAGAAGTGTTGATACCCGTTCACGAGGGTGCTAGAGAGCGATTTGATCTGAATCTAAGGGGTGAGAGCGTATGTCGGGCATCATAAAACTATGGTCATCGGATCGAGATCCGAGGGTCCTGAACAACATACCGATTCATATAGATTTGATCTAATCTAGACCGTTCAGATTGGATCGGACGGCCCAGGCTTCAAGATACCCCTTTGTCGTGCCCTTTTGCTAAAAAGACCCTAGAAAAGTTGATAACAAACCCATCATCCTTGGCCATGGTGAATTCTTACACCATGATCCCTGGAATTAGTAGAAAACCGCCTCGAACTTATCTTAGTATAGAATTAATATTAAATAGCTCTAAAACTTCCTTAATCCATAACTTTTGCGATTTGACTCCAAATTAGTCCGTTCCAATTGCGTTAGATTCATAATAATATCACCTATACAATATAACACTAATTTTAATCATATCACATACTTTTGTAATTAGGTATTTACTTATGTATAGTAGATTAATCTAATCAATCAAAGTAATCCTACTATGATTATAATTTGACTAGCAGATAATCTCTATTCAGGTTATAACCTAAAATTTGAGTTAGTTATATTCTTCTTACATGATAAACATAGAATGTAGTTCTATTGTGTAATCACCTAAGGGCTTTAGAAAATCTTATCTTCATAACCACAACTCCGATTTTAGTCGTTCTAAAACCTACGATATCGTAGCGACGCGTAGAATATTATTACACTATTGCTTCACTTGCTTTGGTGTAATGTTACGATACACATTGTTTGCTTGATTGTATGTATGGCTACAAGTAGTAGTGAGGTCACAAGAAAACTGAAAGACTAACTTTGGAGAAGTACCTGGAATCTTGAGTCTAAGGCAAGTTGTGCCCTTGATCTCTCTTCTTTACCCAATAATGTTCCTGTTAAACATTATGATCTGCATAGGGTAATTTTGAAGGGACCCAATAGGTCACCCTAGTTTTGTCTTCTTTATACCTTGTTCACCACTAAACTTTTGGGTAGTATATGCTGTTGCTCTATGTGGTTTTGGGTGTTAAAGATTCACATTATTCATGATCATGCTATTTATCGTCAATGAGTTATTACTGTTCATGATAAGATCATTATGTTAATTGCAACATGAAGAACCACCCGGGAAAATAGTGCTACCACAAGGGTGGTATGGGACGCCCTTGGCTAACTAATTAGGAAAGCTAGTGGAGGACTACCTTACCCGAAAGGGGCAAGGGTGGTAGGGGAGTTGTCGGTATAGGGAGGTTCTTGGGTTGATCATGCTGCGATGGCTTTTCAGATGAGTGATTCCTATATTGCTCTCCTTAGAAACCGTAGTGGGTTTTCTGAAGCTAGTGAAACTTTTTAAAGTCCTCATAATGCTACCCTGTCTCATCTCCTCGATAGAGATGAAAGGGAAGTCGCAATCCCTTGGCAAATGGGTAACACGACTTGTGGGTAAAGATGTGCAACCTCTGTAGAGTGTAAAACTGGTATATCAGGTGTAAAACTGGTATATCAACCGTGCTCATGGTCATGAGCGGCTCAGACCCTCACATGATTAACTTATGGAATTAAACTTAATCTGTCATTTGCATTTGCATTGCGGGTTTTATTATTTAATTGTGATCTCTTATTTGATTGGGTTGGTATCTACTTATACTTAGTAACTGCTAATAAAACTTTGACCAACTTTAAAAGCAATGCTCAGCTTTAACCATCTTGTTTTGTAAGCCTTACACTTCACATGAGCCCCCAATAGTAAGTGAGCTCATGCACATTATTCCTCACAACTTGTTGAGTGATGAACATATGTGAGCTCACCCTTGTTGTACTCACATTCCCCTAGGTCAAGGACAAGTACCACAATAAAAGGAGCATGAAGGATGCCGCGATGAGTTCGTGAGAGGTACAGGCCATCGTCTCCCAGTTAACTATGGTTGCTGGATTGTCGTCCTCGTATGATGTAATTATTTAGTTATTTTGTATAGAACTTTATATAGTAAAGATGTGACATTCATTTCTGTACCATGAGTCATCATATGTGTAAGACTTGATCCTAGCACACATTTGAGATGCACCAGGGTTTGGCCCTTAAATCCGGGTGTGACACGTCTGATCTCAGATCAATGGCTGAGAACAGATCCCGCGAGCGAGGGCACGAGCGCGGATGTGTACTGACAGGCTCAGGGGTGAGGCGGACTGACCAGTCGGGCCCAGCGCTAGGATATGTTAAGATCTGTTATAGTCATAATATAATGTACGAGTGTCTAACTTGTTTTTTACACTAATAAAAAACTTCACATATAATTATTACTTAATTTGCTACAGTTCTTGGTGTATCACTAATTTTGTTTGAGAAACACGCACACGTGCCCCCGCCATTTGCCCCGTCCACGCCATCGTCCATCCACACCGCCGTTGTCCGCCTGTCCATCCATCCTAGTGACCTCACCTACCATACCCTACCATACCATAATGACATAGCTCTAGATACATTACTAAGTGCATTATGGAAATAGTTTGTATTAGAGATCATTTTTGTTGTGATATTCATAATAGGGATCATTTTTGTTGAGATATTCATATTAGAGATAACATAGTGCACTATGAAAGATTACTAAGTGTTCTATGTTACCACTTACATAGTTACATAGAAATTTATGTTGTGCCATTCATATTAGAGACCAAGAAACAGAATATATAAAGGCTTAGTGATGTTAAATTTTTCTTAAGAGCACACCTAATGTGTGTTCAAATTGAAGGAGCAAAACTTTGCCCTAATTCTTAAGTTTCTTTGTTTATGCAGCTAGCCTAACTATGGTGAGCGATTTTTGGAATAAAGAATGTTGCACCCATGTTTGAATAGGGTAAGTATATGCTATGTGTATGATTTGCATATTTAATATCTTTATTTGGTTGCTAGTGATGTATAGGTACTGTCATTTACCTCAAGCACTTGTGCTTGGTAGTACCTACATTTTTTTTACACACACACTTAGAAAAATGTGAGGTGCTTAGTCCAAATTGTACAACGTATTTTGGATAGCCTGAGAATGGTAGCTAATGCGTGTTATTTGGTCTGCACCCCATGTACGTTCTGTCCGTGGTTTTGGCAGTGTAACTCCATTATTCTCCGAATTGTCTTGCGTATTTTGGACAGCCTAAGAACGCCGACCTATTAGAGTAAAAACGTCGGTTCTTTGCCAATGTTTTTTCCTAATTTTTCTGTAGTGATATTAAAGGTTTTCTTAATAAAACGCTAGTGTAAATACACTATTTACATAGACGGGTTGTCAAGAAAATCGTCGGTGTAAATCTATTTACTCTAACAATTTTAGCTTGATCTTTTATATACTTTTTATTGTGGTCTATATGGCAGAACCGTCCGAATTATTCCATCTTAAGTACCCAAGTCACGCCTTAAAGGGCGCAATGCACTTAAATCGGAATAACCAGCCAGTCCCTCGGATCTAGTCTGATAAAGCCACTTATCCAGGATCAAATACCACAAGCTCACTCGAAGGTGAGTCACAGAAGAAATACAATAAAACAGGAAAACCTCAAATTAAAGTACTGGAGTTATTACATAAATCAGAGTCTTTCAAGTAGCTGATATAAGTTCACAAAATAAACTGCAGCGGATAATCGATGTCGTCTAAAGCGAGGAATAGGGCAAGGCCTAGCCCACTACTCCTCCTGCTCCTCTCCTGCCGGAGCAGCATCCCACTCGACCGTCCAACCCGGTGGCAGGGTGGTAGGCCAAGTCACACCATCAACCATATCCTGAAGTGTACCTGCAAAAATTATGCCACAAGCAAGGCTGAGTATACTAATACTCAGCTAGACTTACCCGGTGTGAGGAATCTACTCCTCTACCTCTAGACCATGCAGCTGTTTGGCTGAGGGGTTTGGTTTGCTAAAAGCACTAGCTGTATCTACGGTCAACTTTTAGCTTTTCCATTTCTAGTATTATTATTTCAGCTAAGTTTGCCCTTTCTAAGCATATATGGTAACAATCATTTAATGCAATCAACAAGTTATCTCATGTAAAACCTCATTTCACTTCTTACTCAATGTAGTACAAGGGGTCAAGCAGTCTCATTAGCTGCGAGAAGCAGACGATTCAAATCGAGTTTTTAAACCTTACAAGGTAAACCTAAACACACAACATGTAGGGGCACTCTGTCCCCACACATGTCAACCGTCCCCATCTGTCGGGTACCATAATTAGGGGTACCCCCAACACTCCTAATCACGGCTCGTAAACACCCTCAGACCAACTGACGGGTGCGGTTCAAGTCAAGGCTTCGTCTACCCAAGGAACGCGACCTCACCCGAGCCCAGCCTCAGGCTAGAGCAGTAGTCCCAGATAGGTTAACGCCTCGCTCGAGGGCCTCCTCAGGCAGCAGGTGCCCCCTCGGCTCTCCCGAAGCCCGGCTCGGGTAGGCTTCGTTGTGAAGCAACCTTGGCCAGACCGCATCACCAACCGACCGCTTCGCAGGCGCATTCAATGCAGGGGATGCCTGACGCCGTATCCTGACACACGCGCCTCAGTCAGCCAGGCCAAAGTGACCGCAGTCACTTTGCCCCTCTTCTTTATTGTCCGATATGACTGGAAAACAGCGTCGCTCGCTCCGCTCCGACTGCTGTGCCAACCACCCAGGCAAAGACTGACAACAAGTCACGATCAACCACCGAGTTCGGCCCCGGGCGCAATAGGAAGCTCCGCCTCGCCCGACCTCAGGCTCCGGCCTCGGGAGGAGGTCTCCGCCTCGCTCGACCCCTGGACTCGGCCTCGACCTCAGGCTCCGGCCTCGGGAGGAGGTCTCCGCCTCGCGTGACCCCCGGACTCAGCCTCGACCTCAGGCTCCGGAGGAATCGCGTCCTCGCCTGACCCCGACCTCGACCTCAAGAGAAGTCTCCGCCTCGCCCGACCTTGGGCTCGGACCGACCGCGCCAATAGGGGATACATCATTACCCTATTCCTAGCCTGCTCAGGCTACAAGGAACAAGACCGGTGTCCCATCTGGCTTACCCCGGCGACGGGTAATGATGGTGCCCCACGTGCACCATGACGCCAGTGGCTCTCAGCCCTTTCGGTAGCAAGGAGACGTCAGCAGGATCCTTGCCGCACTGCCAGCTGTGCTCCTACAGGACTCAGGCGCTCCTCCGACGGCCATGCTAGCACATGTACAGGGCTCAAGCTCTCCCCCGACAGCCACGATGGCATGTACACGCGGCTACGGCATCTCTCTGTCAGACACGTTAGCGCATAGCTACACCCCCCATTGTACGTCTAGACCCTCTCCTTGCGTCTATAAAAGGGAGGTCCAGGGCCATCCTGAGGGGGGTTCGCGCGAGGGAAGGAGCGGACGAACGGGCTCCCGCTCCCTGTCTCTCTCTCTCCCTCACGCGACGCGCTTGTAACCCCTACTACGAGCGGCACCCCTGGTGCAGGATAATACAAGGCTTGTCCCACCTCTTGTGTTCCATCCCCGCCAACCCATCTAGGTAGGGGCACGCAGCGATTTCACTCGTCGGTCCAGGGACCCCCCGGGTCCGAAACGCCGAAAGCTGGCGCGCCAGGTAGGGGGTTGCTGCATGTTAACGAACACCTTCCCGTTGAGTTCCAGATGGGGAGTCTTCAGCAACCTCTTCAGCCCGGGACGGTGCTCCGCTTCGGGAGTCTCGAGTTCATGTCCCTCGACGGCAGCTACGACATCGTACTTCTCCCCCCGCGGTGCGACGACAACGACGGTCTCCGACTCGCCCGGCGGCGGCGAGCTTGGCGACATCATCTCCCCACGGCAGAAGAGGAGCGCTCCGGTCGTCCCCGCCACCCTCCTCACCGGAGGAGGCGAAGACGGGGCAACCATGGCCACACAGGAGGTGGCACCTTGTCGGCTGTCGCACTAGAGCGACTCGACGACGCCGGCATTCCCCCGGGGGACATGTCGAGCATTGTCCTCGCACCTGAGACGACAGCGGGTGTCACTTCCCTGCGACGTGTCAGCCCCAAGCGGACTGATGACGCCAGCACCCTCGCAAAGGACCTGCTGAGCGTTGCCCTCGTACCTGAGATGACGGTGTGCTCCGCCCCCGACGCGACTTCACCATCGTCCATCGACCAAGAGGTATCGCCCGTTTTCCATCCCGTACCTTTTCGGTTCAGCTTCGATCCACCTAGCGACCCCGCTACGGTGAGTGCCTTCGTAAAGGCGTATCCAAACCTTCCGGGGTACCACATGTGGCCGACCTGGGACAGTCGACAGCCGTCTCAACCTTTAGACCAGCGGGTTCTGAGGAAGAGGACAACCCCGACTCCAGTTGGGATTTCTCTGGCCTTAATGACCCCGGTGCCATGCGGGACTTCATGTTCGCATGTGACCACTGCCTCTCCGGTTGTTCTGACGATGGCCATGACCTTGACAACGAGGGTTATGGCCCGAGTCGCGAATGTTTCCACGTCGATCTGGGAGATCACAACGAAGGCAACCACCTCGGTATGCTGGAGGTTGACGATCCCCCTGGGCCAGCATCTCGCGTTGACATCTCGCGGGAGTTAGATGTGGTCCCAGTCCCTGCGGGGGGTTAGGACATACAGCTCGAGCAGATCCGCGAGATGCAGGCCCGGGTCAACGGGGAAGCAGGCCGGCTTGTGCAGCTCCGTCAGAACATCGAACAGGAGTGGGCAGGCCAAGCACTCGCCGGAGGAGCCTGTCGTTGGGCCCAAGACATCCGGCGCCGCATCGTCGACAACGCCTGTTGGGGACTTGTTCTCAAGTGCTATGAATTAAGAACAAGGCAACACAGAAAGTAGTTAATGATAACTACCCTTCGTCCTTCGAAGCGTTATTTCCCTCAGGATATAACGATTTTCAGACGAAGGTCATGAAGGACATACCTTCATCATTGTAGTTTATAAAAAGGAGAAGCTTATGAAACATGAGAGAATAACATGAACAATCACATAGCATTATTATATGTTCTTATTAAATAATCATGGAAGAATAAAAACAATGTTGAATTACATTTGTACCTTCGGCTTGACAGAAGGCAAAGGCACTAGCGTGGCGCACGAGCGAGTACAAGTCAGCGTGAACAGTACGGGGGTACTGTTCATCTATTTATAGATACAGGACACAGCCTGTGACGAATTACAATTATGCCCCTCATAAAAGTTTACAACATTGACTCAGACCTTTATGGATTAAAAGGTCATTCTATCTCTATGTCGGTTTGTAATGCCGAAGCTTCATGAGAAGGAACCTTCGGTCACCTCCTGGGGACAACTTTAGCCGAAGCTGCTTCTTCCCGTTAGACCTTCGGCGCAACGAAGCATGGCCCCAACAGTAGCCCCTTTCGCGGCGCTAGATCGTTTTTCGTAACGAGCTTGATCCGTGAAAAAAGCCTCTTAAGCTTCGGGAAGCCGAAGGTCCAAAAAACACCTTCCCTGAGCTCGTTGTCGAGAAACGATTCAGTTTTCGAGCGCGTGTCGGGCCCACCTTGCAGAGTTACTGTTTGGGCTTTGCGGTCCACCGCGCAGCGAGTGCGAGTGACTGCCCGCCTGATGTAAAAATCCTGGCGCTTCGCCTTCTTACCTGCAGCACTATAAAACAGACGAGTAGGTGTGAAGTTACCACAGCATTCATTGCTATTTGCACTGTTTTGCTGCCAAAATTTTTAACTATAGCCGAAGCTTGATTCTCAGAATCGAACGAAGGTCCATCTCGAAGTCTGCTTCGTCAGAAAGAAAGGCTTCGGGAAAAAAGGATTCAATTTCCCCAAACTCAGAATCAAATGGCCAGAGTGCGATCTACTGCCAGGGTTGAGCGTGAAGGAGGTGAAGCCGAAGGTTCGGAAACTGTTCCCATCTTCGAAGCAATGCAACGATCCGGACTAGTAACTGCGGAAGAAATCCCCACCGTTGAAGCAGAACAAGCAGCTACCGAAGCAGCAGATGAAAACATTGAAGATACTGATTCCGAAGATGATTATCGCATTGCCGTGCCAAGTAAACCCAGCCACTTGGACTTTGGAAAATCGACCGTTTCAAAGGCTGATCTCTCCAAGATGGTAAAGTCAGGTTATTTCAGTGAAAATCAGAAGAAGCTACTTCGCTTCGGGGGTGAAGAAACTACCCCGAAACCAGAGAAGGATGAGATAGTTATTTTCAAGAGCTTTCTAAAGGCTGGGTTGAGATTCCCCCTCCATGGGATTATTGCAGATGTATTGAAGAAGTTTGGTATCTTTTTTCACCAGTTGACTCCTAACGCTATCGTTAGGCTTAGTGTCTATATCTGGGCTCTCCGAAGCCAGGCGGTGGAGCCGTTTGCCGACAGCTTTTGTCGAGTCCATGAGCTGCATTACCAGACGAAAGCCAGAAAAGATGGATTACATGATAACTTTGGTTGCTACAATTTTGCCTACCGGAAAACCACAAAGTTTCCTGTTATTAGCTACCGAAGCAAATGGCCGGCAGGCTAGAAGTCAGAGTGGTTTTATGTGAAGGTTGACGAAGACGAAGAGAAGTTGGTACAAAGCCCACTTGAATTGATCTTCGGAGAAACAAGGCCGCGGTGCCACATGACATTAGAAGGTCCCACCTGGGCTGCCCTGGGTGAGTTTAAAATTATTTCGGAACACATCAGTACCAGGGACCTGGTTCAAGAGTTCTTGGCCTTCAGGGTTTTCCCTACCTTAAAAGAATGGGAAATGCCAAAGCTGGAAGGGGAGAAGAAAGAAGGGGAACTTGTCCGACTTCCTTACCACTTCAAGTTCAAGAAATACTTTAAAAAACCTTGCCAAGAGTGGCTGGACACAGTTGAAGTAATGTGCAATGAAATTCTTGGGAATTATTCGAAAAAAGAGGATCAATTGATGACCGCGGCCTTCGGCACCCGTCCGAAGCGAAGGCTGAACCGAGTGTTTGATGCCCTGGGTTTTAAGTACCCTGATTATGAACAACTAAACAAGGGTGCTGAGGGCCAAAAAAGGAAAAGGGTGGCCGAAACTTTGAACAAAGATGAGGAAGAACCATCAAAGAAGAAGAATATTGCAAAGAAGAGAAGAATATCATCTCCGAAGCGAAAATTATCTGATGAAGAGAGGACTCCTGCATCGCCCTCTGCCACCGATGTGGAGGAAATCTTAAAGGTAATGACTGAAACCCTGCCCGCGAAGCTAAGTCCATTAGGGCCTCAACTGACGAAGCTTTTTCGAAAGGTGGAGAAGCCGGAAAAAACGAAGATAACCAAAACAAAGAGGCAAAGAATTATTACAGTGACCGAAGTTATTGACAAGACGCCACCGAGGGCTTCAACTCGAAAAACGCCAGCGGTTGAGGGCCTAACAAATGTCGAAGTCGCACCTTCGGAGGTCGCGGCTACCGAAGCCGCTTCAGCCGAAGATTTGAACTTGGAAACTACAATTGAAGACATCGACAAAATTTTGTTAGACATGGCCGAAGAAGAAGCTACCACTGCTGCTGAAGAAACCATGGCCACAGCGCCTGGAAAGGGAAAGGAAATAGCCGAAGATGCTTCGGAAGACGAAGCCTACACATTTCAAAATTTAGCTGGGCAAGAACTGTCGAAGGCCGAAATAGAAGAGCTTAAAGAATATGCCAAATCTTGCGGATATAAGCCAGGAGCTCTTCTTTTCGGAGGTATTGATGATGAAAAGTTAGGCTGCATCCGGGATCAAACTGGTGCTAAGGTCATCGGTACTCTATCAAAGAGTATCGGTTTTCCAAAGCTAGAAACGGATATCAGCCGCTACCGACGACAACATATCGTTGGTAGCTTATTTTATTCCAACTTCAAGGTAAACAACTTTTCTCTGACTTGTTGTTTTTAATAATGAAAATGTCCTGACGAAGGTTGTTTATGTGAAGAGCATGTTACTGAGCAAAGCTTTGAAGATGCAACAAGATCTAGAGGAAAAGAAACACGAAGCTATAATTGAAAATCTAGAGAGCAAGATTAAAGAACAATCAGCTATTATTGAAAAGAAAGACTTCGAACTCCAAACAACTGAAGGCTTATTGGCAGAAACTGAAGCTAAATTAGCAGAATTGAATTTGAAGCTTCTGTGTCAATCAAAACAATTTGATCAAGAGAAGCTAGAGCTTAATTCAAAACTTGAGGCCGAAGTCCAGAACAGCTCAGATTTGAAGAAATCATTAACAAGCCTTCAAGACAAATGTTTGAAATTTAGTAACAACTGTATTCAACAATTAAAAAAGATCTTTTATTCAGTTGGAGCCAGCAGTGGAAAGTGCACCCCTTCAGTTGAAAATTTGCCAAGAACCTTCGAACATATTGAAGCTGAAATTGATGAGCTTGACGAAGTTATAGCCGGGCACGGTGACTTCTGTGCCTGGGTAGCTTCTCGGGGGACTGCTGCAGCGTTCCTGAAGGCCGGCTGTGAACATGGAAAAATCGTCAACAGGCCCAATTTCACTCTGTCTCCATCAATTCTAGACGACATTCCTGACCTTGCCCGAAGTATTTCAAACAGATTTATAAAAATGATGTGGACAAAAGGCGGGCGAGAGAAGGCTGGAGACGAAGCTCGAAGTCATCTTGAACCAGTAAGAGATGATACCTTGTGCTTACCTTCTCCTTCACACTTGATTTTTACTCGCAATACCTTGATTCATGCAGGATGACGAAGCTGAAGATGATGCTTAAAAAATACGCCGCCGAAGCTGAAGCTCAGTGAAGATCAGTAGGAGTACACTATAGAAAAAAAACTCAAGACTTTTGTAACAACTTTTGTAAATACAATTAAACTGTTCTTAATGAACTCTGTACATACCTTGTAATATATTCTTACCCTTCCATTGAGACGCTTTGATGTGGACGAAATTAGTATTTTGAGCCAAAGGCGAAAAAACACCTTCCCTTCTTTTCGTACACAACGAAGCATAAAAGACCGCTTCTTCTTTTTGCCGAAGCAACCACTTATGCAATGAATGAATGTTTATGAGTGCAAATGCTATGATGTAATGTGATGTGCGAATGAATGTCCAAACACATATCCGAAGCCATACCCTCAGCTATTATTTCCTTAGAAACAATCACACATTAGCTCTGCATTCCCTTAGGAACGACTTTGGAGCTTCTTCGCCTTTTACTTTCGGCGGAATCAGCGTTGACTTTTCGCTGTAAGCTCTGCATTCCCTTAGGAACGTCTTTGGAGCTTCTTCGCCTTTTACTTTCGGCGGAATCAGCGTTGACTTTTCGCTGTAAGCTCTGCATTCCCTTACGAACGTCTTTGGAGCTTCTTCGCTTTTTCAGTTTCGGCACTCGATGGTGCGTTCTCAGCTTTTACATTTACATTTCTTGGGGGATTTTGCTCTTATAGAACTAGAAAAGAAAATTACATATGATGGCCCCATTAAAAACCTTTCTCCCCCTTTAGAAAGGAAAAGGGTGCCATGAAAAAGAAAAAACATAAAAGAGTTACATCAAGTTACACATAATATCGCCGAAGCTCATTCGCATTCCAAGATCTTGGAATGTCGTTGCCATCCATGTCCTTTAATCTGTATGAACCAGGCCTTGACGAAGATGTTACCAAGAAAGGTCCCTCCCATTTCAACTGTAACTTGCCCACTGTGTCTGGGTTGGCCACTCTCCGAAGCACCAAGTGTCCCGGCTCAATATTTTTTAGCCGGACCTTTCTATCTCGCCATTTGACTGTTTCAGCTTGGTATTTATTGATATTCTCCACAGCTTGAAGCCTGATCCCTTCTAAAGCATCTTTTTCCACAAGACAAGCATCTTCAGGACCTGATTCTGCCGAAGCTACTACTCTTATTGATCCAGCTTTAGCTTCTTCCGGAGTTATTGCTTCGTCACCGAATAATAACTTGAATGGAGTAAAGCCCGTAGACCTTGATGTTGTTGTATTGTGGCTCCACACCACTTTGGTTAACTGATCTGGCCACTTTCCCCTGGGTTGATTGAAGATTAACTTCATTATTCCTGTCATTATAATGTCGTTGGCTCTTTCAACGAGCCCATTTGACTCCGGATGCCTGACTGATGCAAAATGGATCTTCGTACCAATTTGATCACAGAAATTTCTGAAAGCTTCGGAGTCGAACTGCGTTCCATTATCTACAGTGATGGCCTTCGGTACCCCGAAGCGACAGACAATATTCTGCCAGAAAAACTTTTGGACAGTGGCCGAAGTTATTGTGGCCAATGGCTTTGCCTCAATCCATTTAGAAAAATACTCCACAGCTACTATAACATATCTTAAATTCCCTTGAGCCGGTGGTAATGGACCTAACAAGTCAAGACCCCACCTTTGCAATGGCCAGATAGGTTGAATGAGCTGTGTTAAAGACGAAGGCTGTTTTTGATCTCTTGCACACTTCTGACAGCCTTCGCACTTTTGAACTAACTCCGCTGCATCCGAAGCTGCCTTCGGCCAATAAAACCCTTGGCGGAAGACTTTTCCAAGTAACGGCCTAGATCCAATGTGAGATCCACACAGGCCTGCATGTATTTCTTTCATCAACTCTATACCTTCGGTTCTAGATAAACACTTGAGTAGCGGAGCACAAACTCCATGCTTGTACAACTCCCCTTCTATCATAACATATGGACGAGCTCTTGCCTCCATTCTTCTGTTATAAGCTTCGTCATCTGAAAGGAAGTTACCCTGAAGGTAAGAGATGATCTCAGTTCTCCAATCTTCACTATAAACAGGAGATATGTTGAGAACTGCTCTTTCAAGGAGCTCTACTGAAGGTGCCTTTATTGTTTCGAAGAACACATCCGAAGGTAATGGCAGCCCCTGTGCTGCTGACTTAGCTAGCAAATCAGCATGCTCATTTTGTCCTCGGGGGATATTTTTGACAGAAAATCCTTCGAAGGAAGCTTCGATTCTTCGGACCGTGTCTAGATATTTTTCAAGCTTCGGATCTTTAGCCTTGCAACTTTTGTCGATGTGACCCGAAACAACCTGGGAATCAGTTTTGAGAATCGCCCTTCTGATTCCCATTGCCTTTAATTTCCGAAGACCCAGAAGCAGGGCTTCGTACTCAGTAATATTGTTTGTACAGCTGAAATCAAGTCTTGCTGCATAACAAGTTTTAACCTTGGATGGTGAGACCAACACAGCGGCTGCACCTGCTCCGAAGGTTCCCCAAGAGCCATCACAAAACACTGTCCATACTTCGGCATCTTTATTTGCTTCTTCATCCTGAGCCCCTGGCGTCCAGTCGGCAATGAAATCTGCCAACGCTTGAGACTGGATCGAGGATCTATGCACGTAATCAATGCAAAATTCATTGAGCTCTGCAGCCCATTTTCCAATCCGTCCAGTAGCTTCTTTATTTCTCATAATATCCTTCAACGGCTGCGAAGAAGGAACAACAATATTGTATGCTTGAAAATAATGCCGAAGCTTCCTGGATGCCATCAAAACGGCATATAATACCTTCTCCAGTTCTGTATAGTTTTTCTTTGATACACTAAGGACTTCAGATACAAAATACACTGGAACCTGCTGCTTGACTTGACCAACAAGCTTCTCCTGGACAAGTGCTGCACTTATTGCCGAGTGCGAAGCTGCCACATATAACAACAATGGAGCCCCTGGTGTTGGTGGAGTTAATGTTGTTAGACCTATCAAATATTGCTTCAGCTCTTCGAAGGCTTTTTGTTGGCTTGGTCCCCATTGAAAGACTTCAGCTGACTTCAACACCTCGAAGAATGGCAAATTTCTTTCTGCTGATCTGGATATGAATCTATTGAGAGATGCCAGCCTTCCTATCAATCTTTGGGCCCCCTTTCTTGTAGTTGGTGGCTCCATTCGAAGTATAGCTTCAATTTTATTTGGATTAGCTTCAATTCCCTTTGTTGAAACCAAGCATCCAAGAAATTTCCCCTTCTTTACTCCGAAGACACATTTTTCTGGATTCAGCTTCAAACCAGCTTGTCTGAAACTGGCGAAGGTCTCCTACAAATCAGCAATATGATTTTCCTGCTTCGTGCTTTTTACAATGATGTCATCAACATAAGTTAGCACATTTCTGCCTATCTGAGACTGGAGGACCTTCGCAGTCATTCTGCTGAAACTTCCTCCAGCGTTTTTGAGCCCCTCAGGCATCCGAAGATAGCAATATGTGCCACTTGGGGTTATGAAGCTAGTCTTCGGCTCATCTTCCTTCTTCATCCAGATTTGATGATAGCCTGAGTAACAGTCTAGCAGACTCATGAGCTCTGAAGAAGCTGCTGCATCAACTAAAGAGTCTATCCTTGGCAATGGGAATTCGTCCTTCGGACAAGCCTTGTTGAGATCTGTGAAATCGATACACATTCTCCACTTGCCATTGGCCTTCTTCACCATAACAGTGTTAGCTAGCCACTCTGGGTACTTAACTTCTCTGATAACTCCTGCACTGAGGAGTCTTTTTACTTCATTGCGAGCCCCTTCGGCTTTATCATCAGACATTTTCCGAAGCCTCTGCTTTCGGGGTCTGAAGGATGGGTCAACATTGAGCGAGTGTTCAATAACATCCCGATTGACTCCGCAGAGGTCATTAGCTGACCATGCAAAAACATCTTTGTTGTTGAACAAAAACCTTATCAAGGTTTTTTCCTGCTCTTCGGATAATTGGGAGCCCAACAGCACCTTCTGCTCTGCTATGTCTTCACATAAGAGCATGGGCTTCGGCTGATCTGCTGAAGCTGCCTTCTCCCTTCTGAATTTGTATTGTTCACAAGCTTCAGCTCCATCTATGTTATGGATTGCTTTGGAGTCAGTCCAGCTTCCTTCGGCCCTTCTAGCAGCTTCCTGGCTTCCATGAATAGCAATAGGCCCTTGATCCGAAGGTATCTTCATGCAGAGGTAAGCTGGGTGAAGAATTGCTTCGAAGGCATTGAGAGTACCGCGACCAATGATAGCATTGTAAGGATACTCCATGTCAACAATATCAAACACAATTGGCTCAGTCCTTGTGTTGTTAACAAATCCGAAGGTTACTGGCATGGTGATCTTCCCAAGTGCTACAATCTGCCGCCCTCCGAAGCCACAAAGAGGGTGCGTAGCATCATGGATCTTGTCTTCGGGCTCTTGCATTTGTCTGAAGGCCTTAGCAAATATGATATCAGCTGCACTGCCTGTATCAACTAAGACATTGTGGACCAGAAATCCTTTGATCACACAAGAGATAACCATGGCATCATTGTGAGGATAATCCTTAAGCTCAAGGTCTTCTTGAGAGAAAGTAATTGGAATGTGGGACCATTTTGACTTGATGAAGGGTCCCTGCACTCCAACATGCTGCACCCTTCTCTGAGCCTCCTTCTTCTGCTTCTTGTTAGCCGGCTCTGAGCAAGAACCGCCTGTTATCGGGAGCACCAGCTTCGAAGCCGAAGCAGCTTCAGCTTGATTGTTGAACGAAGCCATCAGCTCAGAAAAGTGGAAGTGAGTTCACCGGAGGTGGGCGCCAATGTTGGGGACTTGTTCTCAAGTGCTATGAATTAAGAACAAGGCAACACAGAAAGTAGTTAATGATAACTACCCTTCGTCCTTCGAAGCGTTATTTCCCTCAGGATATAACGATTTTCAGACGAAGGTCATGAAGGACATACCTTCATCATTGTAGTTTATAAAAAGGAGAAGCTTATGAAACAGGAGAGAATAACATGAACAATCACATAGCATTATTATATGTTCTTATTAAATAATCATGGAAGAATAAAAACAATGTTGAATTACATTTGTACCTTCGGCTTGACAGAAGGCAAAGGCACTAGCGTGGCGCACGAGCGAGTACAAGTCAGCGTGAACAGTACGGGGGTACTGTTCATCTATTTATAGATACAGGACACAGCCTGTGACGAATTACAATTATGCCCCTCATAAAAGTTTACAACATTGACTCAGACCTTTATGGATTAAAAGGTCATTCTATCTCTATGTCGGTTTGTAATGCCGAAGCTTCATGAGAAGGAACCTTCGGTCACCTCCTGGGGACAACTTCAGCCGAAGCTGCTTCTTCCCGTTAGACCTTTGGAGCAACGAAGCATGGCCCCAACAACGCCAAGCCAGCGCTACCCCCGGTCGTCAGCGGGTCCGGCCAGGACCTAGCTGCAGCGGCGATGCTACTTCGAGCCATGCCGGAGCCATCCACCACCGAGGGACGGCGTATCCATGGCGAACTCAAGGATCTCCTGGAAGGCGCCGCAGTTCAACGAGCCAAGAGCTCCGCCTCCCGGAGGTGAGCTGACCCCTCGGAGCATCACGCGGTGTCCGCCCGACGCATTCGGGAAGCCTCGGTCCATCCCGAGCGCACGCGGGATGAGGCGCCTGCCGCCCAGGATCGCCTCAGCAACGAGCACCACCATCTCGACCATCGAGCCCGCCTCGACGAGAGGGTGCACCGAGGCTACCATCCCAGGCTTGGGGGACGCTGCAACAACGAGGAGGATCGCAGTCCTTCGCCCGAACCACCCGGTCCGTGGGTCTTCAGCCGGGCCATACGACGAGCGTCGTTCCCTGCCCGTTTCCGAGCCCCTACTACCATCACCAAGTACTCGGGGGAGACGAGGCCGGAGCTGTGGCTCGCGGACTACCGACTGGCATGCCAGTTGGGAGGGGCGGATGATGACAACCTCATCATCCGTAATCTACCCCTTTTCCTCTCCGACGCCGCCCGAGCCTGGCTGGAGCATCTGCCTCCTGCGCAGATCTCCGACTGGGACGATCTGGTCAAGGCTTTTGCGAGAAACTTCCAAGGCACGTATGTGCGCCCTGGGAACTCGTGGGATCTCCGAAGCTGCCGCCAGCAGCCAGGGGAGTCCCTCCGAGAGTACATATGGTGGTTTTCGAAGCAACGCACCGAGCTGCCCAACGTTACCGACTCAGATGTCATCGGGGCTTTCCTTGCTGGCACCACTTGCCGAGACCTGGTGAGCAAACTGGGGCGCAAGGCTCCCACCCGTGCGAGCGAACTGATGGACGTCGCCACCAAGTTCGCCTCGGGTCAGAGGCGGTCGAAGCCATCTTCCGAAAGGACAAGCAGCCTCAGGGAGAGCCGAAGAAAGATGCCCCCGAGGCGTCCGCCCAGCGGGGCACGAAGAAGAAGGCCAAGAACAAGTCGCAAGCGAAGCGCGACGCCGCTGATGCGAATCTCTTCGCTGCGGCCGAACACAGGAACCCTTAGAAACCTCCTGGAGGGGCCGGCGCGTTCGACAAGATGCTCAAGGAGTCGTGCCCTTATCACCAGGGGCCCGTCAAGCACACCCTCGAATAATGTGTCATGCTCCGGCGCTACTTCCATAAGACCGGGCCCTCGGCGGAAGATGCCAAGGGCCATGATAACGACAAGAAGGAGGGCGGCAAGGAAGAGGAGTTCCCGGAGGTCCACAACTGCTTCATGATCTACGGCGGGCAGGCGGTGAACACCTTGGCTCGGCACAGCAAGCAGGAGCGCCGGGAGGTCTGCTTGGTGAAGGTGGTAGCGTCAGTCTACCTAGACTGGTCCGACAAGCCTATCACCTTCGACCGAGGCGACCACCCCGACTTCGTGCTAAGCCCAAGAAGGTACCCGCTCGTCGTTGATCCAATCATCAGCAACGTTAGGCTCTCCAAAGTCCTCATGGACGGAGGCAGCAGCCTTAACATCATCTATGCCGAGACCCTAGAACTCTTGGGGGTTGATCGGTCCGAGGTCCGGGCCGGTGCGGCACCCTCTCACGGGATCGCGCCTGGAAAGCGTATCCTCCCCCTCGGATGGATCGACTTACCCGTCTGCTTCGGGACTCCCTCCAACTTCCGAAAGGAAGTTCTCACCTTTGAGGTCGTTGGGTTCCGAGGAACCTACCATGCGGTGTTGGGAAGGCCGTGCTACACCAAGTTCATGGCCGTCCCCAACTACACCTACCTCAAGCTCAAGATGTCGGGCCCAAACGGGATCATCACCGTCGGATCCACATACCGCCACACGTACGAATGCGACGTGGAGTGCGTGGAGTACGCTGAGGCCCTCGCCGAGTCCGAGGCCCTCATTGCCGACCTGGAACGCCTCTCCAAGGAGGCACCCGACGCGAAGCGGCACGCCGGCAACTTTGAACCAGTCGAGGCGGTCAAGTCCGTCACTCTCGACCCCAGCAACGACGCCAGCAAAAAAGTCCGGATCGGCTCCGAGCTCGACCCCAAATAGGAAGCAGTGCTCGTCGACTTTCTCCGTGCAAACGCCGAAGTCTTTGTGTGGAGTCCCTCGGACATGCCCGGCATACCGAGGGATGTCGCCGAGCACTCACTGGACATCAGAGCTGGAGCCCGACCCATGAAGCAAACCCTGCGCCGTTTTGACGAAGAAAAGCGCAGGGCCATAGGCGAGGAGATCCACAAGCTACTCGCGGCAGGGTTCATCAAAGAGGTATTCCATCCCGATTGGTTAGCTAACCCTGTTCTTGTAAGGAAGAAGGATGGGAAATGGAGGATGTGTGTAGACTACACTGGTCTAAACAAAGCATGTCTGAAAGTTCCCTACCCTCTACCTCGCATCGATCAAATCATGGACTCCACTGCTGGGTGCGAAACCCTGTCATTCCTCGATGCCTACTCAGGCTATCACCAAATCAAGATGAAAGAGTCCGACCAGCTCGCGACTTCTTTCATCATGCCTTTTGGCATGTACTATTACACTACAATGCCATTTGGTTTGAGGAATGCAGGTGCCACCTACCAGAGGTGCATGAACCACGTGTTCGGAGAACACATCGGCAGAATGGTCGAGGCTTACGTCAATGACATCGTTGTCAAGACGAAGAAAGCCTCCGACCTCCTCTCTGACCTTGAAACGACATTCAAGTGTCTGAGAGCGAAAGGCGTGAAACTCAATCCCAAGAAGTGTGTCTTCGGAGTCCCCCGAGGCATGCTCTTAGGATTCATCGTCTCCAAGCGGGGTATCGAGGCCAATCCGGAGAAAATCGCAGCCATCACCAACATGGGACCGATCAAAGATTTGAAAGGAGTACAGAGGTTCATGGGATGCCTTGCGGCTCTGAGCCGCTTCATCTCACGCCTTAGCGAGAAAGGCTTGCCTCTGTACCGCCTCTTAAGGAAGGCCGAGCGCTTCACTTGGACCCCGAGGATGAGGAGGCCCTCGGGAACCTTAAGGCGATCCTTACAAATACACCCATCCTAGTGCCCCCCGCTGCAGGAGAAGCCCTCTTGATCTACGTAGCCATGACCACTCAGGTGGTCAGCGCCGCGATCGTAGTCGAGAGACGAGAAGAAGGGCATGCACTGCCCGTCCAGAGGCCAGTCTACTTCATCAGCGAAGTGCTTTCCGAGACCAAAGTCCGCTACCCACAGATCCAGAAGCTGCTCTACGTAGTGATTCTGACACGGTGAAAGTTGCGACACTACTTCGAGTCTCATCCGGTGACTGTGGTGTCATCCTTCCCCCTGGGGGACATCATCTAGTGCCGTGAGGCCTCAGGTAGGATAGCAAAGTGGGCGGTGGAACTCATGGGCGAGACGCTATCATTCGCTCCTTGGAAGGCCATAAAATCCTAGGTCTTGGCAGACTTCCTGGCCGAGTGGACTGACACCCAGTTACCGACAACTCCAATCCAACCCGAGCTCTGGACCATGTACTTTGATGGGTCACTCATGAAAACAGGAGCAGGCGCTGGCTTGCTCTTCGTTTCACCCCTCGGAAAACATCTTCGCTACGTCATTCGCCTCCATTTTCCGGCATCAAACAACGTGGCTGAGTACGAGGCTCTGGTTAACGGGCTGCGCATCGCCATCGAGCTTGGGGTCCGGCGCCTCGACGCTCATGGCGACTCACAGCTTGTCATCGACCAAGTCATGAAGAACTCCCACTATCGCGACCGGAGGATGGAAGCCTACTGCGACGAAGTCCGGCACCTGGAAGACAGGTTCTACGGACTGGAGCTCAACCACATCGCCCGATAGTACAACGAGACTGTGGCCGAGCTGGCGAAGATAGCCTCGGGGCGGACGACGGTTCCCCCGGACATCTTCTCCAGAGACCTACATCAACCATCCGTCAAGATCGACAATGCGCCCGAGCCTGAGGAAGCCTCAGCCCAGCCCGAAGTACCCTCGGCCGAACCCGAGGTACCCTTAGCCATCGAGGAAGAGGCCTTGCCTGTCGAGGAGGAACATAATGGGGTCACACTAGATCCGAACTGGCAGACCTCGTACCTGGAATATCTCCTCCGAGGAGAGCTTCCCCTCGACAAGACCAAAGCTCGGTGGCTGGCTCGGCGTGCCAAGTCATTCGTCTTGCTGGGTGATGAAAAGGAGCTCTACCACCACAGCCCCTCGGGCATCCTCCAACGATGCATATCCATCGTCCAAGGACAAGAGCTGTTGCAAGAAATACACTCAGGGGCTTGCGGCCACCATGCAGCACCTCGAGCCCTCATGGGAAATGCCTTCCGACAAGGTTTCTACTGGCCAACCGCGGTGGCCGACGCCACTAGGATTGTACGCTCCTGCTGGGGGTGTCAATTCTACGCAAAGCAGACACATCTGCCCACTCAGGCCTTGCAGACGATACCCATCACCTGGCCGTTTGCTATGTGGGGTCTAGACCTCGTTGGTCCCTTGCAGAAGGCACCCGAGGGCTTCTCGAACCTGCTGGTCGCCATCGACAAATTCTCCAAGTGGATCGAGGTCTGACCCTTGACCAGCATTAGGTCTGAACAGGCGGTGGCGTTCTTTACCAATATCATCCATCGATTCGGGGTCCCAAACTCCATCATCACCGACAATGGCACGCAGTTCACTAGAAAAAAGTTCCTGGACTTCTGCGACGACCACCACATCCGTGTGGACTGGGCCGCCGTAGCTCATCCCATGACGGATGGGCAGGTGGAGCATGCCAACGGTATGATTTTGCAGAGACTCAAACCGAGGATCTACAACGACCTCAACAAGTTCGGCAAGCGGTGGATGAAAGAGCTACCCTCGGTAGTCTGGAGTCTGAGGACGACACCGAGCCGTGCCACGGGTTTCTCGCCATTTTTTCTAGTCTATGGGGCCGAGGCCATCCTCCCCACGGACTTAGAATACGGCTCCCCGAGGACCAGGGCATATGACGACCGAAGCAACCAGACCAGCTGAGAGGACTCGCTGGACCAGCTCGAGGAGGCTCGGGACATTGCCTTACTACATTCGGCATGGTACCAGCAGTCGCTGCGACGCTACCACGCCCGAAGCTTTCGGCCCCGAGGCTTCCAAGTGGGAGACTTGGTGCTTCGTCTGCGATAGGACGCCCAAGGGTGCCACAAGCTCACTCCTCCCTGGGAAGGGCCCTTCATCATCACTAAGGTTTTGAAGCCCAGAACATACAAGCTGGCCAACGACCAAGGCGAGGTCTACAGCAACGCTTGGAACATCCAACAGCTACGTCGCTTCTACCCTAAAGATGTTTTAAGTCGTTCATGTACCTCGTTTTCTTTACATACACGAAGTCTAACCATCAAGGAAGGGTCGGCCTTGCCTCAGCAAAGCCCGACCCTCCGTCAGGGGCTAGAAGGGGGGAACCCCCTCTGCGTCAAAATTTTCCTCGAAAAAATTTTCTACCAAAATGACCTTCGTGCTTTCGACTTCCGTATCGATAGCGGGATCCTGAGAACGACGAGAGTACACGTAAGCGGCAATGCCGACCGAGACGAGGGACTCCTACGCCTCTGAGATGCGGATACCTCGCTCATCACCATCCGCGAGAAGTAACTCACGCTCGGATAAGTGATCCTGCTACCGAACAAGTCCAAACACTCGGGTAGAAAACGACTTTCGTGCCTTCTCGACTATATCAATAACGGAATCCTACGACCAAATGAGAGTGCACGTAAGCGGCAAGGCCGACCGAGCCGAGGAACTCCTACGCCTCCGGGATACGGATACCTCACTCATCACCTTTCGCAAAAAGTAACTCTCGCTTGGATAAATGATTCTGCTACTGACAGACAAGTTGTGATACTCGAAACAAGAGGAAAGAAGACGCAACTTTTTAACACGACGATAAAGTGTGCAGGCCTCGGCGGCCGCAAAAAACATGCGCATGCTACAGACAAACTATTCCTGCAGGTTCAGGCATCGACGGAGGGAGCAGCAGCACCCTCGGCGTTGTTTCCACCCTCGGCGGAACCTGGCCTAGCCTCAGACGGCGACCCGGGCGAAGGGACCTCCACCTGAGGGAGGGCGCCAGCACCGCGCCAGCGGATGTATTGGACAAGCTCCAGTGGCTGCTGCCACATCTTCCTCAGCCGGGGAAGCCGCCAGCTCCCGGGCCGACGAAGTCTCTTTCCGAGCCGACTCCGCCTCTATCCGCGCTAACACTGCTGCCTCCGGCTCTGGCTCATCGCAGAGCAGCTGAGAGTTCTAAAAACTGAGCAAGAGAGGCCTAGAGCGGCAAGGCCGACCGAGCCGAGGGACTCCTACGCCTCCGGGATACGGATACCTCACTCGTCACCTTCCGCGAAAGGCAACTCACGCTCGGTTAAGTGGTTCGGCTAGCCAACAGGCAAGTCCCAGCGCTCGGAATGAGGAAGACACACAGCTTCATTCTCGAATACCCAAATGTTTAGGCCTCGACAGCCACGAAGAACAAAAACATATACTTGGGTTAACTATGCTACATAGACTTAGACGTCGGCAGAACCCTCGGCGGTTCTCCCGACCTACAACAAATGTCTAAGTACTTGAAGCGGATACATTTTGCTCTGGCAAAAACTCGATATATCTCCTTACAAACGGGACTCTGGTTCCGCTCCCGCGGGTATGAACTACCTCCACACTAGAGGGCTTGCGGGACAACAAATTCTAGGTGGCTCACCGGCGACCACTACACCAGCAGTGACAACGACCCCCGCTTCGGGCGGCTAAACAGCAGCAGCGATGACCTCAGGGCAGACGCTGCTGTGACGAGGCCCTCGCCCACGACTCCACTCGAGGGGCGAGGACAAGCCATCAAAGCCAAAGAGCTGGGGGTCCGGCCGCAGATGACGCCGACGGTCTCGTCGGCGGAGAAACCTTCTCTGGCTGCCACCACCTCAGCACCGACGACAGCGGCCACCTACGCGCCAGCACCACGCCGACGAATGGCGGACGCCCCATCCTGCACCGGCAGATCCCCACTCAAGTCCTCACAAACGGGCAGGCCCCGACCTCCACGTGGAGGCGTCGTGTCGGAGTGAGGACAAGACAATCCAAGAAAACGAACGCCGCCTATGCGGCGTACGGCGTCTTGGACGATCCCCCGGTGCGCACGGCACATCGGTCGCCCGCACAAGGGACGGACGGCCACGCCTAGATCAAGCGGTAGGAGGCAGCGTCGGAGGCCGCGACAGAGCCAGCTAAGCCAGCGAGCCAAGCACGCTGGAGCTGACGACGCTTGCGGCCGACCGGTCCCGCGTTTTCGAAGTTCGCCCCTCCGCAGGGCTGGTGAGCGCCTTCTCCCCTGAATGCTGAAGGAGGAGACGGCCTGTCGGCCCATGCGAGAGGTAGAACCCCGGCTCGGCTCACCCTCAGCCACAGCAAGGATGACGAAGATCCTTGAAGCTGAGGGCGGGGCGGAGGCTGCAGCCCGGCTTGCCTCTCCCCACCAAACTGCCCATTGGTGAGGGAATGCAGCCGGGCTGCACGACGAAAGTCCTTGAAGCCGAGCGATGGCTGAAGGGCGCCGATCTCCATGAAGTCGCGCTCCTCCAATGACAGCAAGAGCAAGGCGACGCTGGTGCACCCCATCCGGGGGCTCAAAAGGTGGAAGGGCGCAATGCATGAGGGGAAATCGAAGGCATGGCCACTGGCCGGGGGATCGATCCCCTCTTATAGGCAGACCTCCTCACTTGCACCCCTCGGCGTCACGGGCGAAGTCTCCATTGACATACTCCAGGGTTCTCCCCCTACGACACGGGGGCTAGGACCCACACGTCGTACGAGCTGATCCGAAGCGTGAAGAAGGCGATCCGCCGCATGTGAGGCATGTAACCGTCCCACGGTTACAAGCGCTCTCCCATCTTCGCAGAAACCGATGGTCGAAAGGGTGGGCTGCCACGCAACAGGCATCCAACTACACCACAACTGTGCGCCCTTTTGGCTTCGGCCACATCCGGTGGACCAGCGCAAAGAAAGCGGGCCCGCGTGTCATGTAACCGGCGCGCCAGTTACAACGTGCGAGAAGCTACACCGCCACTCACGCCAATGCTGCGCCTTCTCGGCTGCGGAACCAGTACCGCGACTCGAGGCAGCCCTGCGCATGACCCAACAGTGCCAACCAAAGGCGACGGCCATGGGTTAGTCGACTGCAGGGACAGGCGCGGCGGTCGGCATGGCCCAAAAGTGGGCCGGCAGTAATGGCAGCGGCAGACGAGCGGAAGCGGCGGTCAAATCGCCTGCAGGCTCGTGTCCCCTCCTGAAGCGATGGGAGAGCCCTCTCCCATGGTGTGAAGACGACGCACCCATGTCCCGTTCCTCGAACGGCTCACACGCGCAACGGGCGTCACGCGAATCGCCCGTTCCGTCGCATTAACTCCCCGGCGGAGCAGACGACACCTCTGGCAGGCGAGGCGGGCATCGCTTCGCCTTCGCCATAATGACCGCGTCAAAAAAGGTGTGCCACCTTACTTAAATTCATATCCTTTCCCTCCTCCTCTCTCTCTCTTGCTACAGGGATCGGGAAAGGGGATGTTGTGGAAAGGATCCTTCTCGACGAAGGAAGTGGGCCTCGAGCCCTCCTACTGATCAGGGGTTCGAAGGCTAGCCCCTCGGTAGGGTTTCGACAGCCGCCCTAGAGCACTCGGACTTCAAGCCCATTACTGATCAGGGGTTCGAAGGCTGGCCCCTCGGAAGGGTTCGACAGCCGCCCAGAGCGCTCGGGCTCCATGCCCATTACTGATCAGGGGTTCGTAGGCTGGCCCCTCGGAAGGGTTCGACAGTCGCCCCAGAGCACGCAGAGTGAGGGATGACTCTGGGTACGTCCGATACATGGCCAAGGCTCGGGCTACGCTCCCGAGGTACCCTAGGACATTTTCGAGACCGGCGGGAATGATTTGTAACGGAATCCCCCCGGAGGGAGGCATCGAGCCCTCGGACCCTGTCGAAGGGGTCCGGGTCCGACGAATCACCCGCAGGTACTTTTGGAGTGCGCCTCTGGGCCACCAGCCGACCCCTAACGAACGGGGCACGGGTGTCCACCCGGATCACCCGTTAGCAGCTCACTGGAAACACCATGTTCGGCGCCCTCCGAGGGCAACATGATGCTTCCCCCCCTCCTCCTTGCGGAAAGGCGACGCAGGGGCGTATGATAAAAGTCGGGAAAGTCCTTGATCGTCCTCTCGCTCCGTGCAGAGGCTCGGGGGCTGCTCTCGCACCCGGCTACGACCAAACTGTTGACAGCGTCAACTAACCAACTTGATAACTTGGAACATGACCATGCACCCGGGCTACCGCCAGACCACATGAGGGAACGATCAGACCGGCCGAAGCACCACAAAAGCATTCAGACCTCAGAGGAGTCAAACCACTCCTCCGAGGCCTCGGGGGCTACACCCGGCGGGTGCGCTCGCGCGCACCCACCAGAACAAAGCAAAATCGAGAAAGGCCGGTTCCCTCACCGAAAATGCGGCAAAAGCCTCCAAGCGAGTACCAACACTCCCTTTGAGGCTCGGGGGCTACTGTCGGGTACCATAATTAGGGGTACCCCCAACACTCCTAATCACGGCTGGTAAACACCCTCAGACCAACTGACGGGTGCGGTTCAAGTCAAGGCTTCGTCTACCCAAGGAACCGCGACCTCACCCGAGCCCAGCCTCGGGCTGGAGCAGCAGTCCTAGACAAGTTCACGCCTCGCCCGAGGGCCTCCTCAGGCAGCAGGCGCCCCCTCGGCTCTCCCGAAGCCTGGCTTAGGCAGGCTTCGTTATGAAGCAACCTTGGCCAGACCGCCTCAACATCCGACCGCTTCGCAGGCGCATTCAATGCAGGGGATGCCTGACGTTGTATCCTGACACACGTGCCTCAGTCGGTCAGGCCGAAGTGACCGCAGTCACTTAGCCCTTCTTCTTTACTGTCCGATATGATAGGAAAACAGCGCCGCTCGCTCCGCTCCGACTACCGTGCCAACCACCCAGGCAAAGACTGACAACAAGTCACGATCAACCACCGAATTCGGCCCCGGGCACAACAGGAAGCTCTGCCTCACCCGACCTCAGGCTCCAGCCTCGGGAGGAGGTCTCCGCCTCGCTCGACCCCCGGACTCGGCCTCGACCTCAAGCTCCGGAGGAATCACATCTTCGCCCGACCCTGGCCTCGGCCTCAAGAGAAGTCTCCGCCTCGCCCGACCTTGGGCTCGGACCGACCGCGCCAACAGGGGATACATCATTACCCTATTCCTAGCCTGCTCAGGATAAAAGGAACAAGACCGACGTCCCATCTGGCTTACCCCGGCAACGGGTAATGATGGTGCCCCGCGTGCACCATGACGCCGGTGGCTCTTAGCCCCTTACGGCAGCAAGGAGACGTCAGCAGGATCCTTGCCGCACTGCCAGCTATGCTCCTACAGGACTCAGACGCTCCTCCGACGGCCACGCTATCACGTGTACAGGGCTCAAGCTCTCCCCCGACAGCCACGATGGCATGTACACGCGGCTAGGGCATCTCTCTGCCGGACACGTTAGCGCATAGCTACACCCCCCCATTGTACGTCTGGACCCTCTCCTTGCGTCTATAAAAGGGAGGTCCAGGGCCATCCTGAGGGGGGTTCGCGCGGGGAAGGAGCGGACGAACGGGCTCCCGCTCCCTGTCTCTCTCTCTCTCCCTCACGCGACTCGCTTGTAACCCCTACTACGAGTGGCACCCCTGGTGCAGGATAATAAAAGGCTTGTCCCACCTCTTGTGTTCCATCCCACGCCAACCCATCTGGGCAGGGGCACGCAGCGATTTCACTCGTCGGTCCAGGGACCCCCCAGGTCTGAAACGCCGACACCATCGATTCCTTGTTCGTGGCCAGGTCTCACCGCCTTGGCATACAGTGCTCCACTGACCCCGGCTGCCGCCGTGCGTGACCGCACTTGTACCCACCATAGCTAGCATAGGAGACCCAGTCTCAGGTTGCGTGAGGGATAAAGTTCACGCCTAGGTTCACTCAGGTACTAGGTTTACCGGTTACCATATTTCCCGACATGTGTTTAGTACGTTCAAACGCTTGACTCAGGTATCCACACATTAATCCTTAATTCCTTTTTCCCGTCTCATGGACAAGGCATCCTCCCTAGATCCAAGTCCATAGACGATCATAGATCACGTAATCAAGATGAATACAATCAATTCCTTACCTCGCGCAAGTGCTAGAAAAATCACTCGAGTTATACCGAGATCCTAATTAGCAAAGCGGCTACTCGACCAAGCATACTAGTATCCATCTCAAAAG
This sequence comes from Zea luxurians, assembly GCA_029449295.1. Taxonomy (NCBI): domain Eukaryota; kingdom Viridiplantae; phylum Streptophyta; class Magnoliopsida; order Poales; family Poaceae; genus Zea; species Zea luxurians. The sequence continues at coordinate 117,939,676 of JAOPSE010000008.1, forward strand.
AAATCCTAAGTTCATGCAACTAAAGGTTTCAAGCAACTCCTACACTTAAGTGCACATTCCAAGCCTACAAACATTAAGTGTAGTAAAGTACCATATATATATATATATGTATATATATATATGGTTACGTATAAAACTGGGGCTTGCCTTCAATTGCTGGGGCTACGGGGAGATCCTCGATGGCAGTCTGGGGAGCTTGCTCCTGGTCTTCCTCGTGGACAGCTCCTTGCTTAGGGATGAGCACATACTCTCTATCAGCGAGATTGCAATCTAATGAATGCAATGAGTAAGACATATGCATGGCATGATATGTAATTTAGCAATTAAGATTTGAGGGGAATGATCGAATTAATAAGGTAGAGCTTATCCTTACTACTGGAGATTTTTGTGGTACACTTAGCAATTTAGGGTCAAGTTTGGTCAAGCTAACTGGTAAGTTTATTTTAGTGTCTCACTGATTTCCTGTTAATGTCTTAGTGAGAGTTTGCTAAGATTCCTAGCTGAATTCATTAGGGTGAGATACATTTATTCCTTCTAATTTATCTCTTCTTTTCCTCTTTCTTTTATGCCTTTAAGTTGGGTTTGAACTACAAGATAGTTTTAAAATTTTCTAAAAAATATGTAAAAATTACAGTAGCTTTTCACTGGTGTATAATTCTCTATCTCAAAATTGGGAGCTTAAAAAGTGAGGGGTTCTCTGTACAAAATTATCAATTGTTAGGGCAAAGGGGGTGTTTTGAACTACAACTTTCTTTTAATAGTGGGTTATTCTCTAAGACTTATTTTTGCTGGCATTTAGATGTTATAACATGACTTTGTACAAATTTTCAGCCACTAATACTTATTAGTTATTTTACTATGATTTTCTAAAATTTCTAGCCAAAGGGGTGCTTTCTACCACCACTATACTTGAAAATATCAAACAACAGAATTCTAATTTTTTCCTATCTTCTTCTTTGCGCAAGAGCAATCATTCTAAAATTTGGTAACTTTTTGCTTAAGGGAATGGTGGTAGGAATTTCTTGAATTAAATGGCCTTTTTCATGAAGTAGGGGCAATGGGTATTATTTTGTAGTTTTAAATAGGTTTTGCATTTTTCTCTGGTGGCCTACTCCATCAATAACTTGGTAAAAATTTATTTGCCCATTGTTGCACACTTTTTGGCTTACTTATAATTTAATTGGAATATGGCTCAATCCAAAGTTTTATTTGTTCAACGCACTTAAAATGATGGGCTGGGGTGTTTATCATTTTTGTAGGGGTGTTCTAGTAGTTAGGAGTCTATTGAATTTTTCTTACCAATTTCGAAATTGTTCTTATATTTTTAATAATGATCTTTCTAGTTTTATTAGTGCCTAATAAAACATTTCACCTTGAATTTGTTCTGGACTAGGGTTCCTTATATTTTTCCTAGGTTCTTCATTACTTAAGTAGTCTAGGAAAAATATTTGCATTCACTGTTAATTATTTTTTAGTGCCTTTCTCATTTTCCTAAGTTTTGAGCAATTATGGCATTTAATAGATAATCCTGTTTAGCTTTCAATACTAGGGTGCTTAATATTTTTAAACAGTGTCTAAGTTGGATTTGGACTTCTACAAATTTTCTTAAGTCCAGCACAGAAGCATAACTATTTTTCTTCATCTTAATAAGGTTTGGGCAGTTTCTTTATTTAATTCCAAAATCTAAAATTTAAAACAGAAAGCACATGTGACGGAACCTCCCAAGTCATTTGGCCCACCTACAGTTGTCCTTGTCCAACGGACATCAGACAACCCTGTAGATGTTCCTGAATCACTTGACAAGTTCGGTATCTTTATCCTTACCTTTCCAGGAACGTTTCACCCATCTGACAGACAATATGTTCATCGGAGATGCGGAAATGCGGAAGTGATTACATAAACTTACATTTATTAAAAAGTAAGAGTAAGTCGTTTAATACAGACCAGAGAGTGCTGAAAGGTATTATTACAATACCTGGGAGGCAAAAACTCCTCCCATTAAGTTCTTTACATAATGGTTTTTAAGGAGGACCCCGGTCCTCCGGCAGCTTCATTCTTGATTATCTTCACTTTTCACCACCTTGGTACAAAAACAACACAAGTTTGTTGTCTCCTCACCTAAAAACAACGGGGGAATAAACCCTGAGTACGGAATTACTCAGCAAGTCTTACCCGACTAATGAAAAGACTCTCAAGGGTATGCTAGTCAGATGGGAGTCAAGGTACGGCTTATCAAGAATCAAGACTCTATTTTGCAGAAAAGCTTATTATGAGTGGATCCTTAAAATCCAGTTTTAATTTCAAGTTAAGTAAACTTACCTGCAACTAGAGTGCTTTCTAACCTAGTTCAAACACTTGACCTGAACTAGCCAATTTCTCGTCAATCCCTTCATCTTTAGTGGAGTGCTACGTGTAAGTCAGTGGCCAAGTCTCCATAACCGCGGAGGTACGGCGATCTGAATCGATTATACTCAGCTGAGGATCTCCGATCACACGACATATGTAGCACTTAACCCTTGCATATGTCAACCCGCCACCGGGGTTCTTAAGACCAGATCAGGTTCACGCAAACCGAGAGCACAGATACACCACTGTCCAGCCTCTTGCCACGGAGGGTACACGCTACTCTCGCCACCGCTCCACGCCCATTTCGTGTTATCTTATTCTGGCCTTAGTCCACCCGAGGCAAAGCTTACCCATGACGAGGCATGTGACCAGTTAAAGGGTCCTCGGTCAGCAGGCTTACATCGAGACGGCCCTTAATCGACTTAGACGGAGACACTACACCGAGACTCTCTTTCTCGTGCAAGTCACCCGCCCGGTCTTAGCTTAATCATTTAACCCCAAAGGTTGGTACCTGGCAGAGGTACATCTTTTCCGATGTTGAATCCATCACGGCCATGATGGATTCACCATCAAGTTTTTATTTTCGAAAACATCCCACCCACTTTTGCCACATCATCTTTTGTAAAAACAAAACATTTTGTTTTTCTAAAGCAAGGCTAAGCATCAAAAATCTTTTGTAAAACAGGGATTTCAAGGAAGGTAATCAAATTCCAAGGAAGGTAATGCAGGAATTGATTTAGCAATCAACACCTATCACCTAGTGCATCAAGCAAGTGAGAAAGATTTTAAAACACAAGGGGATGGCAAATGCACCGGGGCTTGCCTTTGTTTATGGGTGAGTCAGGCTCAGATCCACAAATATCGAAGTAGAAACAGTTCTCAGCCTGTGTTTGCAAAGGTGGTGGTACTTACTCTTCAGTGGCTTCCACTTCTTCCTCGTGTTCTAATCATAACCATACATATGTATAAGAATGAATGCCATGAAATGCTTATGAGGGTGCAAAGATAATACAAACTTATTATCTAAGTCTTGAATACAATTTTCCTTCACGGAACTCCGAGAACTTAGGGTTTCCGGAGTCGGTAAAGGAGTTCACAGGGCAGGGGGGTGTTTTGAGGTTTGGTGATCAAACAAGGTCCAAATCAACCCAAATTCTACCCAAGGCTTCTAAATAATATGAGGAACTCATATAAAAATTTTGAGCATTTTCGGGAATACCATTTATCTTTTAAAAATCCAGAATTACTATCTTAAACTATTTTAAATACCTTAAAATTCCTAATATACCCTAAAAATCATGAAACTATTTTTATTAAATTCTAGGGAAAATAAGAAGGTTAGGAAAATTAGTTTCACGATTTTACCATTTTTCTACATTTTTCTACATATTTCTAAAGTTCTTCTGAAAAAGAAAAAGGAAAATACTCAACAGTATTGGGCTCAAACTGGCCCAAGCGGCCCAACCTCGCGCAGAAGCACGCTCGCGCACGCGCCCGCGCTGGCCATTTTGCACAGCGGTCCTCGGGGTTCTGGATAACAGGAAACAAGTTCCTTTACTGTTCTGATGTGTCGCTGGCAAATTACAGAAAGGCCCTCCATCTTCTATTCCTTTACACGACTCGACCTCGACGGCGTTCACGCGCGGCCGAGCTCCGACGAGCTCGTAGACCGGCCGAATGGGGCAACGGCTAGGGTTCCCGAGCAGCAGACATGAAATCAGGGCTACCTTGATCATTTTCCCTAACTCAATTGCGCTTATGATCAACTACGGAGCTCTGGCCACGGTGGCCGTGAGTATCACGACTATACTGCCGTGTTCCCGGCGACCAGAAGACCTCTAGCTCAATTAAATGGGTTGTCGAGCATCACAGAGCTATGAAAAGGCTTAAACGAGAGAGAGAAGAAGATGAGCTGACCGGAGTACGGCTGGCCGCGGTGAGCTTGAGTTTCGGGTGGCGGAGAATGGATTTGGGGGAAATCTTAAATTCAAACTATCGGAGGCACGGTTGCTAACGATTGCCGGTGACAGGGTGGGTGATGATGCTACGCAGGTAGGGGAGGGCTCAATTTATAGGCGGCTTCACCGGTGGCGCACAATTTGGTCGAGCAACGCGGCGGCCAGAGGTGGAGAGGATTACTGGCGCGCGTGAATCGCTGTCCCATGCCGTGGCAAGCTCTCCGGCGTTGATTAGACAACAGTGGGGGTTTACGGCGATGCAGTGGAAAGGTTGAGCCACGCGGCGCACAGCCGGGAAGCGGCGGTCGCCGGTGAGCTTATCTGTTCCAGTCGTAGGGTAGAGGGGGAAGCACGGGAGGGTCACCAGAGTGGAGCCCAGCTCACGGCGGTGAAGATCTTTACTGGGCGATGCTTACCTACTGTAAGACCCAAAATTAGTAGGAAAAAAAAATATAAACAAAGTATCATAATGCTTTGGAAATTAGGAAATAAAAAAATGATGATGAGGAGTCCTTTACTAAAACACAAATAAACCATTGCCTCATATTGGACTTTTGGTTTGTGCATTTAAAACAATAATAATATTAATAGAAATACATTAATGTTCACATTTGGATTTAAGCCCTAATTTGCAAATTAGAATTTGGAGAAGCAGGAGGATTATACAAAGTAGAGGAAAATAAATGTATATATTTTGTCCCCACTAATATTTTAATTTAAGAACTTAACTCGGTTAAGAAGCTCCCAAACAAGTTTGAATTCAAATTAATATTAAAAAAAAACTTGAATTTGTGAAAGTGGGGAGAAAGGAAATTTTGATAAAGTTATTCTTTTCTTCCATATTTACACAATATAGAGAATAATAAATAAATAATTTCAGTGCAGGCAATAGAATAATTAGAATTTGATTTGATGTTTGAAATCTGGAAATTAAAAAAAAACCATAATTTGAATTTAGTTTGAGTTTTGATTTGGAAATAAAACAGAAAATAAAAAGAAAAAGAGAAGAAACTTACCTGGGCCTCGGATCCCTTTTCGGCCCACCTAGGCATTCCTTCACCCGCGCGGCCCACTTACTCCACCATCCACAGGCGCCCGCCGACACGCTGGGCCCACAGGGCAGACTCACTCGCGTCGACCGAGCCCCTGCGCTTCCCTCGCTGCTCTGCGGGCCACCCTCGTCAGCGCTCCCTCTACCGCACTCGCTACTCCTCACTATCTCTGGCGCGTGGACCACCGGTGTCAGCGTCTTCTTCGTAACGACCGCGCCCACCCCGCGACTTCCTCGCCGGTGACCTCGGCGTCCAGCGGAGTCTGACCGGGCAGGCTTCCCCTGGACTCGGAACCCCGTAGCTGTATAAAACCGAGCCGTTCCTTTGCGTCCGTATCATCCGCCATTACCGAGCGCAGAGAGAAAAGGGAGGAGAGAGGCGGCCGCACGACCATCTTGGCGTCCGGGCCGTGTGTGAGCTGAAGCTTGGGTCGGTGATCGTCGCGGGTTCACGGTGGAGCTTTCCGCGGGTGAGCCAGGTGGTGTCGGTCGGGGAAGCAGCCGGAATTGCTCACCGTCGTCGTGACTTCCGCCGTGCACCGTGGGCGAGCCTCCTGGTGACCTAATCCCTGGTATTGTTCCCACCTCTGTGCTCGCCATCTTCCCCTCTCGGTGTAGAAGCGATCAATTTCTATATGGTGGCGGTTTTCACCGGATTTCGTGCTCGCCGGTGAACCGGCCGCCGTGAATGGGCGGCGCTGTCGTCGCTCGTCGGGCGAATTGGGGGAGATGGCCGCGGGCCGTTGGATCTAGCATGTGCGGCTCAGATTAGAGTTGAATACCCCTTCGAGTTGGAGTTGATCCTGGCCGTTGGCACCAGATCGTAAGCATCACGTTGGATCGCGATTAATTGAATCTGGACCCTCGATTTTGAATCCAGCGGCCGGGAGCGCATACCGCTTCGCGGTGGGCTCAGTCTAATCTGATCCGTTGGGATCGAATCGGACGGCTAAGATCATGCGATACCCCTTCGGCCCGTACGTTTTACAAAAGAGACCCTGCCTTTTCTTGGAATAAACCCGCCATCCCCGTCAGTGATAGAAGTATTTAAGAAAGGCCCAGAATTTTATATCAGTGCCCCTGTAGTTTCTCATAATTGTGCGCCCAGTCCAGAGATCAATGAAATTAGAAAATTAATTATAGAAAATGATTTTAAATACAAAAATAATTCTAGAAAGTTGTATAATTCATATTTAATTCATTTTAACTCCAAATTGAGTCATTCTAGTTGCAATAATTTTGTTATAATATTGTTTATCACCTAGTGCCTCTATTTAGCCATGAAGCTTGAACTAAAAATGTTCATTTGAGATTAATCTATTCTAAGTACCTAATAACTTCAGAAATCCATAACTTAAAATCTATAACTCCAAAATTAATGATTCCTGTTCCTATGATCTTATTTTAATATGTATATTATTAATGTGTATTTTGTTCTTATGTTTGGTGTAATGTTAATTTTGCCTATACAATGTTTGTTTGTATTGCTACGACTAGAGCGAGGTCACGTGTCATCTGAAGAGCAAGTTGGTACCTGGAATCTCAAGGCCCAGGCAAGTTGTGCCCTTGATCACTTCTTTTTACCCAGCCATGTTCTGATTAATCATAATGATCTGCATAGGTTAATTTTGATGGGACCCAATAGGTTACCCTAGTTTGTCTATCTTTATACCTTGTTTACCACTGAACTTTTTGGGTAGTACTTGCTAGTGCTTTATGTGGTTTTGGGTATGAAGGTACATTATTCATGATCACACTTTTATTATATGTTTATTCTTGTTCATGATAAGATCATTATGTTAATTGGAACATGGAGCGACCACCCGGGAAAACAGTGCTACCACAAGGGAGGAATGGGACCCCTTGGCTGATTAATTAGGAAAGCTAGTGGAAGACTACCTTACCCGAAAGGGGCAAGGGCAGTAGGGGAGTGGTCAGTGTAGGGAGGCCCTCAGGAGGATTTTGCTGCGATGGCGGTCCTGCAAGGGATTCCTGCATTGGAACTTCCTATAAACTGTAGCGGGTTTTCGGAAGCTAGTGGAACTTTGTAAAGGCCTCGTAGTGGATCCCTAGCCATTCACCTCGGTAGTGTCTAAGGGCCTTGCAAACCCTGGCGACATGGGATACACGACTTGTGGGTAAAGATGCGCAACCTCTGCAGAGTGTAAAACTAGTATACTAGCCGTGCTCACGGTCATGAGCGGCTCGGACCCTCACATGATTAAATTATGGAACTTAAACTCAATTTGTCATATGCATTGCATCGCAGGTGAAGTTGTTACTTTTGTTCTACTACTTAATTGGGTTTGGTATTTACTTATACTTAGTAACTGCTAATAAAATTTTGACCAACTTTAAAAGCAATGCTCAGCTCTAACCATCTTCATTGGTAAGCCTTACACTTCACGTGAGCTCCCACCTTTGGCGAGTTCATGCACATTATTCCCCACAAACTTGTTGAGCGATGAACGTATGTGAGCTCACTCTTGCTGTCTCACACCCCCCCCACAGGTCAAGAACAGGTACCGCAGGATGAGGCGCTTGGAGGATGCTGCGATGTGTTCGTGAGAGGTCTAGGTCGTCGTCTCCCAGTCAACTTTGGGTTGCTGGACCGTTGTCTCCTTATAATGTAATTATTTATTTTGTATAGAACTCCTGTTATATATAAAGATGTGACATTCGATCCTGTGCCACTATACATCATATGTGTGAGACTTGGTCCCAGCATACCTGGTGTTTATGTTCGCGCCCGGGTCTTGGTGCCCCAAAACCCGGGTGTGACAGAAGTGGTATCAGAGGAATGTTGACTGTAGGACGAAACCTAGATAGAACTGGACAACCAATACTTACTTACCTTGGCTACTCTGATCCTCTCTAAACTTTTCTTAATCTTTTCTCATCTAATTCCGCTTTACTCTGATGATTCTTACCTTTTTCCTTCTAAAGACAAATGTGGATTTCACACTTTGAAATTCCGTGCCTAAAGTGACCTTTAGGAATAGGAAACCTACTCTTAGGAACAAAAACAAAACTATTTTTATAGTTATCCATACGCTTGAGTGTTTGTTCTTATGATACTTGTTTGATTTGGATCTTTGATTGAGTGTGATTAGTTGTGGAGTAATGTCCACAATTACATCTGCATATACGCATAGGCATATAGGCAAAAATAGAATTCACGAGATAACTAAACAACTTAGATTATTCTCCACTAAAAGGTATCTATTTCATAGAAGTCCTTCTTATCTTAAAAGACACTCTCTTATCTTAATAGATCCATCTTATCTTACAAGATACTCTCTTGCCTTAATAAATTCATCTTATCTTGAAAAGATTTTGTTATCCTAATAGATCTAATTTACCTCAAAAGATTATACCTTATCCTTATGAATTCATCCTACCCTAATTAGCATATTTATCCTAGTCTAAAATATCAACCACGATCTAATTCAAAGTAATTAGATATTGTCTAGACTAATCCGGTGATACCAATCTAGATCCCATCTAATCTAATATGATCCAATCTAAAGTGAGTTATTTAATAGATTAGTTAGTACTAGTGAAATGGATTAGACCTCACTCCTATAAAAATGATTTAAGCTAAATTGATGCCCTAGATTAACTTGACCATATACATATGCAACTACCTTACCCATCCGATAGTTGCATAATCCCTCTGTGTTAACCTAATAGAGCTTCTGACCTACCTACACCGTATATCCCATCCTATCTCAAAAGATTCTAACATATCCTAACAAGATATATCTTACCCTGATAAATCTATCTAACTTAAACTAGTCTAATCTAGATCATATCTAATTTAATATGGTCTAAGCTAGTGTGAGTTACTTAATGCTGGTAGAAAGGATAAGGCCATACTCCTAAATTACTTAAACCTAATTTGGAGACTTATATCAACTTGGCCATACACAACAACCCGACCTATATAACAAGTTACGTAACTTACCCAATCAATAGAGTCTTAATGGATTGCATAATCTATCAACCACCACCTGACATCAAACCAGATTTTGACCTACATCATGTAGTCTATCTCACCCATATATATCTAATCGTGACAAAATTCTATCCTACCTTTGGATATTCACCTTATACGACTGGTTACCTTAATCTGAACATAAAACAAAGATTAAGCCCTACTAAAGAATCTTCAGATTATAACCAGCTACTAGCTTATTTATTCCGCTTATTGAATAATTTCCTTTGCAAAACTATTACCATATGCTTCTAACTTTCATGGTCAATACCAGGAAAGGAAAGATTATCACGCAACAGCAAACGGAAATGAATTCTCCAAATCCTCCACCTATTGAAACCGAACAAGTGGTTGCTGCCCAAAGACTGGTAATACAACAATTAACAGACCTGGTGACCGAGATGCAAAACCAGATAAGACAACAACGCGAGGAAATACGTCAGGTCCGCCAAGAAATAAGGCAAGCACGGTTGGAGAGACAACAACAACAACAACCTCCACCACCACCACCAGCTCCACCAAGCTACATAGATATAAATTATGATGATTTGTAAGATCTAGATGTTACTTTAGTTAGTAGATGATATGATATTATTTTAGAAGGAACAATAAGGTCTATTGACCCTATGTTTTGTTAAAGAATTATACCTCATGCTGAGATTTCTTTGTTTGTGCATATGTTCCGAGAACAATATGAGTATACATCCCTTTTCTTACAAATCTCGAGGATGAGATTTTTGTTAAGGGGGGTAGGATTTGTAAGACCCAAAATTAGTAGGAAAAAAAAATATAAACAAAGTATCATAATGCTTTGGAAATTAGGAAATAAAAAAAATGATGATGAGGAGTCCTTTACTAAAACACAAATAAACCATTGCCTCATATTGGACTTTTGGTTTGTGCATTTAAAACAATAATAATATTAATAGAAATACATTAATGTTCACATTTGGATTTAAGCCCTAATTTGCAAATTAGAATTTGGAGAAGGAGGAGGATTATACAAAGTAGAGGAAAATAAATGTATATATTTTGTCCCCACTAATATTTTAATTTAAGAACTTAACTCGGTTAAGAAGCTCCCAAACAAGTTTGAATTCAAATTAATATTAAAAAAAAAACTTGAATTTGTGAAAGTGGGGAGAAAGGAAATTTTGATAAAGTTATTCTTTTCTTCCATATTTACACAATATAGAGAATAATAAATAAATAATTTCAGTGCAGGCAATAGAATAATTAGAATTTGATTTGATGTTTGAAATCTGGAAATTAAAAAAAAACCATAAGTTGAATTTAGTTTGAGTTTTGATTTGGAAATAAAACAGAAAATAAAAAGAAAAAGAGAAGAAACTTACCTGGGCCTCGGATCCCTTTTCGGCCCACCTAGGCATTCCTTCACCCGCGCGGCCCACTTACTCCACCATCCACAGGCGCCCGCCGACACGCTGGGCCCACAGGGCAGACTCACTCGCGTCGACCGAGCCCCTGCGCTTCCCTCGCTGCTCTGTGGGCCACCCTCGTCAGCGCTCCCTCTACCGCACTCGCTACTCCTCACTATCTCTGGCGCGTGGACCACCGGTGTCAGCGTCTTCTTCGTAACGACCGCGCCCACCCCGCGACTTCCTCGCCGGTGACCTCGGCGTCCAGCGGAGTCCGACCGGGCAGGCTTCCCCTGGACTCGGAACCCCGTAGCTGTATAAAACCGAGCCGTTCCTTTGCGTCCGTATCATCCGCCATTACCGAGCGCAGAGAGAAAAGGGAGGAGAGAGGCAGCTGCACGACCATCTTGGCGTCTGGGCCGTGTGTGAGCTGAAGCTTGGGTCTGTGATCGTCGCGGGTTCACGGTGGAGCTTTCCGCGGGTGAGCCAGGTGGTGTCGGTCGGGGAAGCAGCCGGAATTGCTCACCGTCGTCGTGACTTCCGCCGTGCACCGTGGGCGAGCCTCCTGGTGACCTAATCCCCGGTATTGTTCCCACCTCTGTGCTCGCCATCTTCCCCTCTCGGTGTAGAAGCGATCAATTTCTATATGGTGGCGGTTTTCACCGGATTTCGTGCTCGCCGGCGAACCGGCCGCCGTGAATGGGCGGCGCTGTCGTCGCTCGTCGGGCGAATTGGGGGAGACGGCCGCGGGCCGTTGGATCTAGCATGTGCGGCTCAGATTAGAGATGAATACCCCTTCGAGTTGGAGTTGATCCTGGCCGTTGGCACCAGATCGTAAGCATCACGTTGGATCGCGATTAATTGAATCTGGACCCTCGATTTTGAATCCAGCGGCCGGGAGCGCATACCGCTTTGCGGTGGGCTCAGTCTAATCTGATCCGTTGGGATCGAATCGGACGGCTAAGATCATGCGATACCCCTTCGGCCCGTACGTTTTACAAAAGAGACCCTGCCTTTTCTTGGAATAAACCCGCCATCCCCGTCAGTGATAGAAGTATTTAAGAAAGGCCTAGAATTTTATATCAGTGCCCCTGTAGTTTCTCATAATTGTGCGCCCAGTCCAGAGATCAATGAAATTAGAAAATTAATTATAGAAAATGATTTTAAATACAAAAATAATTCTAGAAAGTTGTATAATTCATATTTAATTCATTTTAACTCCAAATTGAGTCATTCCAGTTGCAATAATTTTGTTATAATATTGTTTATCACCTAGTGCCTCTATTTAGCCATGAAGCTTGAACTAAAAATGTTCATTTGAGATTAATCTATTCTAAGTACCTAATAACTTCAGAAATCCATAACTTAAAATCTATAACTCCAAAATTAATGATTCCTGTTCCTATGATCTTATTTTAATATGTATATTATTAATGTGTATTTTGTTCTTATGTTTGGTGTAATGTTAATTTTGCCTATACAATGTTTGTTTGTATTGCTACGACTAGAGCGTGGTCACGTGTCATCTGAAGAGCAAGTTGGTACCTGGAATCTCAAGGCCCAGGCAAGTTGTGCCCTTGATCACTTCTTTTTACCCAGCCATGTTCTGATTAATCATAATGATCTGCATAGGTTAATTTTGATGGGACCCAATAGGTTACCCTAGTTTGTCTATCTTTATACCTTGTTTACCACTGAACTTTTTGGGTAGTACTTGCTAGTGCTTTATGTGGTTTTGGGTATGAAGGTACATTATTCATGATCACACTTTTATTATATGTTTATTATTACTGTTCATGATAAGATCATTATGTTAATTGGAACATGGAGCGACCACCCGGGAAAACAGTGCTACCACAAGGGAGGAATGGGACCCCTTGGCTGATTAATTAGGAAAGCTAGTGGAAGACTACCTTACCCGAAAGGGGCAAGGGCAGTAGGGGAGTGGTCAGTGTAGGGAGGCCCTCGGGAGGATTTTGCTGCGATGGCGGTCCTGCAAGGGATTCCTGCATTGGAACTTCCTATAAACTGTAGCGGGTTTTCGGAAGCTAGTGGAACTTTGTAAAGGCCTCGTAGTGGATCCCTAGCCATTCACCTGGTAGTGTCTAAGGGCCTTGCAAACCCTGGCGACATGGGATACACGACTTGTGGGTAAAGATGCGCAACCTCTGCAGAGTGTAAAACTAGTATACTAGCCGTGCTCACGGTCATGAGCGGCTCGGACCCTCACATGATTAAATTATGGAACTTAAACTCAATTTGTCATATGCATTGCATCGCAGGTGAAGTTGTTACTTTTGTTCTACTACTTAATTGGGTTTGGTATTTACTTATACTTAGTAACTGCTAATAAAATTTTGACCAACTTTAAAAGCAATGCTCAGCTCTAACCATCTTCTTTGGTAAGCCTTACACTTCACGTGAGCTCCCACCTTTGGCGAGTTCATGCACATTATTTCCCACAAACTTGTTGAGCGATGAACGTATGTGAGCTCACTCTTGCTGTCTCACACCCCCCCCCCACAGGTCAAGAACAGGTACCGCAGGATGAGGCGCTTGGAGGATGCTGCGATGTGTTCGTGAGAGGTCTAGGTCGTCGTCTCCCAGTCAACTTTGGGTTGCTGGACCGTTGTCTCCTTATAATGTAATTATTTATTTTGTATAGAACTCCTGTTATATATAAAGATGTGACATTCGATCCTGTGCCACTATACATCATATGTGTGAGACTTGGTCCCAGCATACCTGGTGTTTATGTTCGCGCCCGGGTCTTGGTGCCCCGAAACCCGGGTGTGACACCTACTGACCACGACGCACGAATCACGGCGAGCGGCAATCGACGGCGACGGACCACCGGCGACGGGCAGGGGGGGAAACCGTGATCTGTTTCAGTTTGGGGTACTGTACCATGGCAAGACCTCATCAGAACACCTGTCTGAGCAACTTCCGAGCCATTTTTTTCAAAATTTTGCATTACAACTTGGTCATCTCTCTGCACTAAAGTTGTAGAGCTATAGTTAATCTTCAACTTTGCCACAATGCTTACCATCAAATAGTCACTGAATCAAATTCGAAATCAAGCTCAAATTTCATCCCATCACACTGCTACTGAAAATTCAGTTCAGGGATTGACTGACAGCCCGACTTTGAGCTTAATTCTCTCTCAAATACTCTTAACAACTATGCTTGCAACCCTAAGCAAAGTTGTTCTCCTTAGTTTGCTCTATAATCTTTATGTGGTGACCTAGGGCAAAAACCCTAGAATTTGAAAGATACAATGCTCCAAAGTTGAGCCCTCAACACTGAATTTCAGACTTAGAATAGAACCTAATTGAGGTCCATTTTGCATTTAAGTCCAAAACCCAATATTTGGCTTACAAGTTCACACATTTGTGAACCAAGGGACTTGAGATACTTATTTGACTTGGTTTTTGCACTCTAGTCCAAAAGTGGACTAATTTTGCACATAGGTCCCTAGGGATGGGATTTAGGTTTTCCAGGGTTCAATTGAGATTTTTGGTATCCCAAGGGTATAAATGTGATTCAACTTTGTTTTTGGGGACATTTTATGACCCTTTCCCTAAAGCCTTTAGGTTTTTCTCATCTTGGGTTAAGTCTTACCCCTTTAATCCCTATATAGGGTTAAGTTCCCTATCTAGGGTTCTATTTGCAAAATGTTATAACAATACAACTTGTTTGAAATTTTTACCTAGTAAATGCACTCTAGGTGTGTCACACATATGCAATGCCAATGTTTATGATGTCATGCTCAAGTTTTAGTTACAGTAACACCAGGGGTGTTACATCCTTCCCCCCATGAAAGAATCTCGTCCCGAGATTTAAAGTCCTAGGGTGAGTAATGGAAAAGGAAATGTGTCACATCTTTATTCCCTTATTTCTGGTACAAGGCAGGGGTGGTGTGGGGGTCACTTCTTTATTACAACACTAAATATACTTTACAAATTACATGAGGCTAGAAAGTTTGGGAAATTATTATCTAAAAAGTCTCGAGTTTCCCATGTAGCCTCTTCTTCCGAATGTTGGTTCCACTGTATCTTATAGAACTTGAGAGTTTTTCTCCGGGTAACCCTGTCCTTTTGATCCAGAACTCGAATAGGATGTTCCGAGTATGTTAAATCTGGTTCTAGGACAACATCTGTTATTTCAATGGTTCGATTGGGAAACCGAAGACACTTCTTCAATTGTGACACATGGAACACATTATGTACAGCAGACAATGTTTCGGGAAGTTGAAGTCGATACGCCACTGGCCCATATCTTTGAAGTATAGGAAATGGACCAATGTACCTGGGTGCGAGCTTTCCTTTTATCCCGAAACGCGATACTCCCTTCATTGGTGAAACCTTCAAGTAGACATAGTCCCCTTCAAGAAAATACAAGGGCATTCGCCGTTTGTCTGCATAACCCTTCTGCCGAGCTTGGGCTTTCTTAAGATTATGAATAATTTTCTGAACCTTTTCCTCGGCCTCCTTCACTATATCAGGCCTAAAGAAATACCTTTCTCCAGGTTCAGACCAATTTAGCGGAGTTCGACACCGTCGTCCATATAAAGCTTCAAAAGGTGCCATCTTGATACTTTCTTGATAACTATTATTGTATGAAAACTCCGCCAAAGGCAAACATTCATCCCATTTTGGTGAGAAATCCAGGACACATGCTCGCAACATATCTTCGAGTACTTGATTAATTCTCTCAGTCTGTCCACTGGTTTGTGGATGATATGCCGAACTATGGAGCAACTTAGTACCCAAGGATTTGTGAAGTGCTTCCCAAAACTTGGCTACAAATTGGGGTCCACGATTCGACACAATGGTCTTCGGAATACCATGCAGACTAAGAATACGAGCAATGTACAATTGGGCGTAGACAGTAACTGGGGAATCTGTCTTGACCGGCAGAAAGTGAGCAATCTTCGTAAGCCGATCAATTATAACCCAGATAGAATCATGCCCTTTTGCAGTTCTGGGCAATCCCACGATAAAGTCCATACTTATATCTTCCCATTTCCATGTTGGGATCGGCAAAGATTGTAATGGACCAGCAGTTTTCATGTGTATGGCTTTGACACGTCTGCAAGTGTCACACTTAGCCACATAGCGTGCAATTTCAATTTTCATCTTTGTCCACCAGTAGTGCTGCTTTAGATCATGATACATCTTAGTGCTTCCCGGATGAATAGAATAGCGACTAAGATGCGCTTCATCTAAGATTTGCTGGCGGAGTTCTTCATTCTTTGGCACTACTATGCGGTTATTGAACCATATCACACCTTGATCGTCTTCCTTGAAACATTTGGCTGTTCCAGCCCTTATTTTCTCCCGTATGTGCTTCATACCCAAATTATCCTTTTGAGCATCAATTATCTTTTGCAAAATGATTGACTCAAGCTTTAGCTGATTCAGGGTCCCTTGTTGGACCATCCCCAGGTTTAGCTTTTCCATCTCCTGACATATGGTATTGTCAGAGGTCTTCGCCATAAGACAGTGGCAGGAAACCTTACGGCTCAGTGCATCTGCCACAACATTGGCTTTGCCCGGGTGATAATGAATTTCTAGTTCATAGTCCTTAATAAGCTCAAGCCATCGCCTTTGCCTCATATTTAATTCTGAGTGGGTGAAGATATACTTCAAGCTTTTATGATCTGTGTATATATGACAGATATTTCCCAGCAGGTAATGACGCCAAATCTTCAGGGCATGAACCACAGCAGCTAGCTCCAGATCATGAGTTGGGTAATGCTCCTCATGTCGGCGCAACTGCCTTGAAGCATATGCAATTACTCAGCCCTCTTGCATTAATACACAGCCGAGTCCACTGCCTGACGCATCACAATATACATCAAAAGGCTTGGTGACGTCCGGTTGAGCCAATACCGGAGCAGTGGTCAATAATGTCTTCAATTGCTCAAAGGCTTCATTACACTTAGAAGACCACTTGAATTTAATGTCATTCTTCAATAAACTTGTGATTGGCTTCACAAGCTTAGAAAAATCTGGTATGAATCTGCGATAATATCCAGCTAGTCCAAGAAAACTCCGGACTTGGTGAATAGTGGTTGGGGGTTTCCACTCCAAAATATCCTTGACTTTGCTAGGATCTACCGCAATTCCCTTGGCAGATAACACGTGCCCCAAAAATTGAATTTCCTCCAGCCAGAACGCGCACTTGCTGAAATTGGAATACAACTGATGTTCCCTCAAGCGCGTCAATACAATCCGCAAATGTTGAGCATGCTCCTCTTCATTTTTAGAATATATCAAGATATCGTCGATGAAGACCACCACGAACTTGTCCAACTCGGGCATGAACACCGAGTTCATCAAATAAGTGAAATGGGCAGGAGCATTTGTTAGCCCGAAGGACATTACCAAATATTCAAATAAACCATACCGCATAGTAAACGCGGTCTTCGGTATATCCTCGGGCCGAATACGGATTTAGTGATAGCCCGACCTGAGATCAATTTTGGAAAATACCCTCGCCCCAGTCAGTTGATCAAACAAGATGTCGATCCTTGGAAGAGGGTACTTGTTCTTGATGGTGACCTCATTCAGGGGTCGATAATCCACGCACATTCGCAAGGTTTGATCCTTCTTCTTAACAAAAATGGCGGGGCAACCCCATGGAGACGAGCTTGGCCGGATGAATCCCTTATTCAGTAGATCTTGTAATTGAATCTTCAATTCCGCCAACTCATTAGGGGGCATATGGTACGATCTTCGGGAAATGGGAGTCGTACCGGGCTTTAACTCAATTACAAATTCTACATCTCTTTCAGGGGGCAGTCCATGCAAATCTTCCGGAAATACATCTGGAAACTCACATACTACCGGAATATCCTTGATCTCCGGTACAATGGCTTCATATATTCTACCAGAAGCTTTGGCTGGATTGGTTACGGGGATAGACAAAAGAATCTCTTCTTGATTATAACTCAACCTGACGGTTCTTAGTTCAGTGTTGAGAATTGCCTTGTATTGGGCTAACCAATCCATACCCAAAATTACATCTATATCCTGACCTTTCAGAACAATCATGTTAGCAGGAAAGTTCCATCCGGCCATTGTTACTGGCACTTGATAGGCCACTTCTCTAGTAAAAATGTGTCCCCCAGGTGAATGAATTTTAAACCCCTCTTTTGATTCATGGCATGAAATGTGATGTTGCTCCACAAATGTCTTGCTAATAAATGTATGCGAAGCACCAGAATAAAAAAGAATAATTGCAGGGTGACTGGCCACGAGAAACGTACCCATCATCACCGGTTCACCTTCCAGTGTAGTGGCCACTTGAGTATAGTATACCCGCCCCGTTGTAACACCCGGGCTTTAAAGGACAAAGCCGGGTGCATCTCATACATGCGCCAAGAAGACAACATATATAATGACAGAATGTATAGAGATAAATGTCATAAAACATCAGAGTAATTATTACATAGCGGAAGACTTATTACAAAATAAAGAAATAAATGTAAAACGAACTAAGGATCGTCGGCGCCAATGTCGACTGAGAAACGCCACCTAGATCAAATCATACTCCTCGCCTTGTGGCTCCTCCTGAACCACCTGTTCTTCTCCTGTGGGGGGGTGTGAGACAGCAAGAGTGAGCTCACATACGTTCATAGCTCAACAAGTCGTGGGGAATAATGTGGCATAAACTCACCAAAGGTGGGAGTTCATGAAGTGTAAGGCTGATCAATGAAATAAAGGCTAAGGCTGAGCATTGCTTTTATAAGTTGGTCAAAATTTTATTAGCAATTACTAAGTGTAAGTGAATACCAAACCATAGTAATAATAAATAAAAGTAATAATAAAATAATCCCAAATGCAATGAAATGACAGGTTAAGTTTAAGTTCCATATATTAATCATGTGAGTGTCCGAGCCGCTCATGACCGTGAGCACGGCTAGTATACCAGTTTTACACTCTGCAGAGGTTGCGCATCTTTACCCACAAGTCGTGTTACCCATTTGCCACGGAGTTGATCAGACTCCATACACCTCTACCTAGGAAGCGAGGCAGGGTACCACTACGAGGCCTTTACAAAGTTCCACTAGCTTTAGACTACCCGCTACAGTTTATAGGAAGTTCCAATGCAGGGTTCCTGGCTGACCGCCATCGCAGCAAAATCAACCAGGGACCTCCCTACACTGACCACTCCCCTACTGCCCTTGCCCCTTTCGGGTAAGGTAGCCCTCCCCTAGCTTTCCTAGTTAATCAGCCAAGGGCGTCCCATTAAACCCTTGTGGTAGCACTGTTTTCCCGGGTGGTTCTCCATGTTCCCATTAACATAATGATCTTAACATGAACAAGGAATAATAAAACAGATAACAATAAATAGTATAACAATGAGTGATGAATATCTCTATACCCAAATCCACATAAAGCAATAGCATGTACTACCCAAAACTTTAGTAGTAAAACCAGTGGTGAAACAAGGTATAAAGATAGTCAAAATCTAGGGTATCCTATTGGGTCCCAGCAAAATTATCCTATGCAGATCATTATGAATAATAAGAACATGAATGGGTAAAAGAAGTGATCAAGGGCACAACTTGCCTTCAACGAGCTCCTGCTCAGCTGTCTCAACTTGTTGAAGCACAGGTTCCACAGTGGGTTGCTCGTCTACTCGCATCAATACAATACATACATGGCATAGCATAAATTAACATCACATCAAACATGCAAATAGAATATACAGTAATAAACTAGACATTAAAATAAGATCACAGGAACTGGAATCATTAAATTTGGAGTTATATATTTTAAGTTATGGATTTTCTAATGTTTTATGTGCTTAATACAAGATTAAGTGAAGGAATAATTTTAATGTGTTTGTCATGTCAGAACAGAGGCACTAATAGGTAGACAATATTATTACAAAAATTTAGGAACTGGAATGGAGTGATTTGGAGTTAGTATGAATTTTCTATGAATTTATTAAATTCCAGTAATTATTTTCATATTAAAAACCCATTTTCTATTTCATTTATTCAAATTAAATGATCTCAGAACCGGGCCTCAATATCTATGAAGCACAGGGGCCCCGGGGTAAGAATCCAGAGACACAGCGCATAGTGACTAAAGGACGGCGGGTTGATTTCTGGAATTCACAGGGGTTCTTTAACAAAATGACCCACGAAAGGGGGTATCACTAGATCTCGGCCGCTGGATTTTGAATCTGCGGTCAAGATTAGATTCCCGCTGTTTTGAACCGGTACGCTATAACGGACGTCCGATTCGCGATCTACGGCTCGGATTTAAAAACCCCCGCGATCGGATTTCTACCGCACATCGCGAGATCTACGGTCCGAGTTCTTCCTAGCCGAAGAGGTATCTACCATCTAATCTGGGCCGCCCAGCACCAGATCAACGGCCACGGCGCATCCGCACCACCCAAGCCAGCAGGCACACCCGCGCGGCGGAGCGGAGCCCCCCCCCCCCAGGGCGGCGCGCTCGCCGGAGTTCGCCACACCGCAACTAGGCGCCCACATTCCCAGCGAATTACGAGATTTAACAGAAAGGAAGAATAGGCGAGCATGATGGCGGCATCCTCACCGACGATTATAGTCCCAGCAGTGCGGGCCACGTGATGGAGCGGTACGGCGGCGATGAAGGAGCTCCGGTGAGGAATTCAGTGCACCCGAGACGACCCCGATCGCAGGCGATCCCCGTGTAAGCTTCCAAGGTCCCTTGGTGACGACACACGGGTACCCACTGAGGCTAAGTCGGCGGCGAATCGAAGTTGGCCCGCGGCGGCGGATTTCTGGAACTCGGTTTGGTGGCGGCCAACAGGGAAGAAAAGAAGAGTCTGCGCGAGGGGCAACGGATGGAGAGAAGGATGCGGCTCGATTCTCTTTATGCGCAGGGTGGGTCAGCAACGGATTCCGAGGTCCCCGGTGAGCTCCTGGATTCCAGCGCGCGAGATCCGCGGCTGGTTGAAGAAGACGCCTTCCGTGGGTTCGGCTGACAGCAAGGGCCCGCATGTCGGCCAGAGGGAATTCAGAAGCGCGAGTGAGGGGGACTGACAGGGAGTCCCAGGGTGTCGGCGCGTCGTCCAGTCAAGGCGCAAGCGCGTGAGAGACTGGACTGTGGGCCCCACACGTCAGCGAGAAGATGACGGGGGCGCGCGCGGGAGTGGAAACCTGGGCCGCGCGGGAGAGAAAGGCTAGGTGGGCTGAATTCCAGGTTGGCGGCCCAATTAGGGTTTTAGTCTTTTTCCATTTTATTTTCTATTTTCTTTTCTCCATTTCCAAGTTAAATTTGTATTCAAACTTAAATTCAAATTTCTATGGCTCATCACTTCAAATTATATTTGTGAGATTAGGGATATCAATCCTGAATATATTTATTCATATATATTTCATTTATATATATTTTTTATAACCCTTCTCTTTTTCTTATTTCCAAACTCTAATTTCCATTTAGGGTTTGATCCAACCTTTAGAATTATTATCTCTTTGTTGTTATCCTTATTATTTTATTTAATGTGCAATCATATAAAACTCCAACATGATGCATATTCTTTTTATCATCGGTTTTAATTCATCTCCAACTTTCATGTATGCTCTTTTTATGATGTAATTATGGCACATAAGATAAGGAATTCACTATATAATCCTCTTATACAATTTTGAGTATTACAAATCCTACCCCCCTTAAAAATAATCTCGTCCTCGAGATTTAAGAAGATCTAGGGAAAAGGTGGGGAAAATCTATACGAAGCTCTTCTTCTCTTTCCCAAGTGGCTTCATCTTCACCATGGTGACTCCATTGTACTATGCACATCTTTATCACCTTGTTTCTTGTAACTCGAGTCAAAGTGTCCAGAATCTTGATAGGGTACTCAGCATAAGTCAAATCCTCTTGAACACTAAGGTCCTCCATTGGCAGCTGCTCCTCAGGTACCCTGAGGCACTTCTTTAGCTGAGACACATGAAACACATCATGTACATCTGACAGATGATCGGGTAACTCCAGTTGATATGCAACTTCTCCCACTCGCTTTAAGATCAAGAAGGGTCCAATGAAGCGAGGGGACAACTTTCCTTTAACTTTAAATCTCCTCATACCCCGGAGTGGTGACACCTTCAAGTAGACATGATCACCCTCCTTAAACTCCAGTAGTCTCCTTCTGTTATCAGCATAGCTCTTTTGCCTTGATTGTGCAATCCTCAAATTTTCTCTTATTATTCGAACTTGTTCTTCTGCCTCTTCAATAAGCTCAGGCCCAAAGAACTGTCTTTCTCCAGTCTGATCCCAATATAGAGGGGTCCTGCATTTTCTACCATATAGAGCTTCAAATGGTGACATCTTCAAACTGGCCTGGTAGCTATTATTATAAGAAAACTCAGCATAGGGTAAACTCTTCTCCCAACTGCCACCATGTTTAAGAGCACAAGCTCTTAACATATCTTCTAGCACTTGATTGGTTCTCTCTGTCTGTCCATCAGTCTGGGGATGGTAGGCTGAACTAAAATTCAACTTTGTATCCAAGTTCTCATGCAACTTCTTCCAAAATCGAGAAGTAAACTGTGATCCTCGATCAGACACGATCTTCTTAGGCACTCCATGTAGACAAACTATCCGAGTCATATACAACTCTGCTAGCTTGGCTCTGTGTAATTAGTCCTTACAGGTATAAAATGAGCCACCTTTGTCAATCTGTCCACAATTACCCAAATAGAGTCATATCCTGCTGGAGTGCGGGGTAGTCCAACAATAAAATCCATACCAATTTCTTCCCATTTCCACTCAGGTATCTTCAATGGGTGCAATAGTCCAGCGGGTCTTTGATGTTCGGCCTTGACTCTTTGACACACATCACACTTAGCCACATGAGCAGCCACATCTCTTTTCAGTCCATACCACCAATACTTTTGCTTCAAATCTTGATACATCTTAGTGCTTCCAGGGTGGATGGAGTAATCAGAATCATGAGCTTCTTTCAATATAGCCTCACGGAGGCTATCGATCTCTGGAACACATATCCGATCTTTGAACCATATAGTACCTTGCTCATCCTCCGTGAATTCTGGAACTCTTCCTTCAGTAATAAGATCCTTGATCTCTTGAATCTTAGCATCACCAATCTGACCTTTACGAATCTCTTGCTCCAAGGTAGGTTCCAACTCAATGGTAACTCCTTCAGTATGAGTAACAATTCCCAGGTTGAGCTTCTCAAAATCTTTTGCTAATTCATCGGGTAGCTGGACAACGAAAGCGGAGTGAACATGCTCCTTCCGACTGAAGGCATCTGCAACCAAATTTGCCTTGCCTGGATGATAGTGAATCTCCAAATCATAATCCTTAATAAGCTCCAACCAACGACGTTGTCTAAGGTTGAGATCCTTCTGAGTGAATATATACTTCAAACTCTTATGATCCGTATAATACTTGGCACTTAGTTCCCATAATGTAGTGTCTCCAAATCTTAAGTGCATGCACAACTGCAGCTAGTTCCAAGTCATGAGTGGGGTAGTTCAATTCATGCTTCCTCAACTGATGAGATGCATAGGCAATCACATGTCCATCTTGCATCAGCACACATCCAAGTCCTTGGCCACATGCATCATAATAAATATCAAATCCTTTCTGCAAGTCTGGCATAACCAATACTGGTGGAGACATCAATCTTTCCTTCAATTGATCAAAGCTCTCTTGACATTTCTCATCCCACTCAAATTCTCTTCCTTTCTCCAGAAGCGATGTCATAGGCTTGGCAATCTTAGAGAATCCTTCAATAAATCTCCGATAATAGCCTGCGAGTCCCAAGAAACTATGAATCTCAGTAACTGTAGTGGGCACTCTCCACTCCATAATCTCCTTCACTTTAGCAGGATCCACTGCTATACCTCCATTAGAAATAATATGACCAAGGAATGGCACCTTGTCAATCCAAAACTCGCACTTGCTAAACTTAGCGTAGAGTTGATTATCTCGTAACTTCTGTAGCACCAACCTTAGATGTTGTTCATGATCACTTTCATTCTTAGAATAGATAAGAATATCGTCGATGAACACCACGACGAACCTGTCCAAATACTCCATAAACACCTTATTCATCAAATTTCATGAAATAAGCTGGTGCATTGGTTAATCCAAATGACATAACAGTAAACTCATATAATCCATATCGAGTCGAGAACGCTGTCTTAGGAATATCCGATGGTCTAATCTTCATCTGATGGTATCCCGATCGGAGATCAATCTTCGAGAATACTCTAGCACCTCTCATCTGATCAAATAAATCCTCAATACGGGGCAACGGATACTTGTTCTTCACAGTAACATCATTAAGAGATCTATAATCCACACACATTCTTTGCGATCCATCCTTCTTCTGCACAAATAATACCGGTGCTCCCCAAGGTGAGGAACTCGGACGAATGTAACTAGCCTCTTGTAACTCCGTCAACTGCTTCTTTAGTTCCTTCAACTCCTCTACGGACATTCTATATGGCCGTTTAGAAATAGGGGCGGTTCCAGGTAAAAGATCAATCACAAACTCAACTTCTCTATCAGGTGGCATTCCTGGTAACTCCTCCGGAAATACATCCGGAAAATCTCTAACCACCCGGATGTTGTCACCAACAAACTCCTCAGGCATAAAGAACATTGCACGCATGGATGAGGAGGTTACTGCAATATTAACTTGAAACCTTTCTCCTTTAGTGGTAGTGAGTTCTATGGTACCTCTACCACATGCTATAACGGCCTTTGCCTTTCTTAGCCATGACATACCAAGGATCAGATCTATACTGCTTGACTCTAATATTATAGCAGTAGCTCCAAAATCTCTACCCATAATGGTTAATGTCAATCTACGTGTCATTTGATTCGCCTCAACAGGCCCTTTAGGTGTAATTACTATCAGGGGTTTTCTCATATTTAGTAGTGGTATTTCATTTGTGTTGGCATATCTAGCAGACATGAATGAATGTGTAGCACCAGAATCAAATAATATTGTTGCAGGAATTGTATTAACATAAAACATACCAATTACGAGGTCCCCACCATCAGGAGTATCATCAACGCTGACTTGATTCACCCTGGCTATAGAATATCCCTTGCCAGGGGTCTGTTGCTTGTTCTGAGCTGGAGTAGTAGCAATCCTCTGTGGGCAGACATTTGCATAATGACCAATCTTCCCACACTTGAAACATTGAGTGCCCGGACTCTGTCCTGCAAACTTCGTCGGGGTGCCCGTGGGAGTAGCCTGTCGAGGAGGTGGAGTCCTCAGTGGTGATTGCTGAACTGGGCGTGGTCCTCCTAGTCGGGTCGGTGTACCCTGTGGTGAACTGTAGCGAGGACGAACACTGCTGCTACCCTGTCCTTGCGAGATAGCCTTTCTCTTCAAATCACCCAGTTGAACACGCTTGTGTTCAATAGCAAGAGCCTTATCCAGTAGCCTCTGAAATGATGGAAAGGTGTGTGCAACCAGTGCATACTGCAAGGGTCCATTAAGTCCTTCAATAAAGTGCTCCTGCTTCCTCTCATCCTCAGCAACCTCTTCCGGAGCATACCTCGACAGCTGAATAAATTTGTCTCTGTACTCGCTGACCGACATATTGCCTTGCTTCAATGACAGAAACTCCTTCTTCTTGATCTTGATCATACCAGCTGGAATATGGTAGTTCCTGAATTGTGTACTGAACTCTGCCCAAGTAATAGTATCAGCAGCATCGTGGGCAGCAGTATATGAATCCCACCAGTCGGCAGCAGGACCAGTCAGACGTCCAGAAGCATATAAAACCTTCTCCCGGTCAGTGCATTGTGCAATATTCAGCATCTTCTCAATTAACTTCAACCAATCATCCGCGTCCAGTGGATCAGGTGAGCTGGCGAATGTAGGTGGCTTATGACTCATAAACTCCCGGTGCTTATCACGAGGTGGAACTGGTGGTGGTGGTGGAGGCAATGGCACTTGCTGCTGCTGCTGCTGTTGTTGCGCCCTCCTTTCTTGGCGTATCTCATCTCTCTCCTGGCGCAACTCCTGGCGTATATCTTCTCTTTCCTGACGCATCTCTTGGCGTTCTTGCTGCATCTGGGCACGCATATCAGCCATCGTGTCCGCCATTTGCTGCATCACCGCCATCTGAGCAGCAACCAGTGGGTCAACTCCGCCTGGTGGAGGGTTAGGAGGATTCATCTCTGCAGGCTGTGGCTGAGGTTGTCTATATATCCTTCGAGTGTGTTGATTAGGAGGCAAATCAATTCCACCACCCCTCCTGGTATTGACCATCTGAGTTAGATACATAAGGTAAGAGAAAGCAGTAGACAAGGCAGTAATTACGAATCATGTTACTTTGGGGGATTTATTAGCTAAGCAGTTTAATGTTTTACCTACCATAACTAATTCAATACCTTATGTTGGTACATGCTAAGATGTCCATCTATAATAATTCAATCAATCAAAGAAGCAAATCAGACATTTAGCATCAGCACAATCAACCAACATTTTTTTTAAGAAAATAGTTTTAACTTTTGTTTTGGGTTTCCTATCTCTTAAAAATGTCATAGGGGTAGGGATTCCAAGGTGTGAAATCCATCTTGTCTCAGAGTAGAAAAGATAAGAATGATCAGAGTAGAACAGCAGAAGGTGAGACAGGATTAAGATAAGTGTAGAAAGAATCAGAGTAAGGTGAGTATAGAATGAATCAGAATGAGATAAGTAGGTAAGGGTTGTCCATTTCTATCTAGGTTTCGTCCTACAGTCAACATTTGCTCTGATACCACTTCTGTAACACCCGGGCTTTAAAGGACAAAGCCGGGTGCATCTCATACATGCGCCAAGAAGACAACATATATAATGACAGAATGTATAGAGATAAATGTCATAAAACATCAGAGTAATTATTACATAGCGGAAGACTTATTACAAAATAAAGAAATAAATGTAAAACGAACTAAGGATCGTCGGCGCCAATGTCGACTGAGAAACGCCACCTAGATCAAATCATACTCCTCGCCTTGTGGCTCCTCCTGAACCACCTGTTCTTCTCCTGTGGGGGGGGGGGTGTGAGACAGCAAGAGTGAGCTCACATACGTTCATAGCTCAACAAGTCGTGGGGAATAATGTGGCATAAACTCACCAAAGGTGGGAGTTCATGAAGTGTAAGGCTGATCAATGAAATAAAGGCTAAGGCTGAGCATTGCTTTTATAAGTTGGTCAAAATTTTATTAGCAATTACTAAGTGTAAGTGAATACCAAACCATAGTAATAATAAATAAAAGTAATAATAAAATAATCCCAAATGCAATGAAATGACAGGTTAAGTTTAAGTTCCATATATTAATCATGTGAGTGTCCGAGCCGCTCATGACCGTGAGCACGGCTAGTATACCAGTTTTACACTCTGCAGAGGTTGCGCATCTTTACCCACAAGTCGTGTTACCCATTTGCCATGGAGTTCATCAGACTCCATACACCTCTACCTAGGAAGCGAGGCAGGGTACCACTACGAGGCCTTTACAAAGTTCCACTAGCTTCAGACTACCCGCTACAGTTTATAGGAAGTTCCAATGCAGGGTTCCTGGCTGACCGCCATCGCAGCAAAATCAACCAGGGACCTCCCTACACTGACCACTCCCCTACTGCCCTTGCCCCTTTCGGGTAAGGTAGCCCTCCCCTAGCTTTCCTAGTTAATCAGCCAAGGGCGTCCCATTAAACCCTTGTGGTAGCACTGTTTTCCCGGGTGGTTCTCCATGTTCCCATTAACATAATGATCTTAACATGAACAAGGAATAATAAAACAGATAACAATAAATAGTATAACAATGAGTGATGAATATCTCTATACCCAAATCCACATAAAGCAATAGCATGTACTACCCAAAACTTTAGTAGTAAAACCAGTGGTGAAACAAGGTATAAAGATAGTCAAAATCTAGGGTATCCTATTGGGTCCCAGCAAAATTATCCTATGCAGATCATTATGAATAATAAGAACATGAATGGGTAAAAGAAGTGATCAAGGGCACAACTTGCCTTCAACGAGCTCCTGCTCAGCTGTCTCAACTTGTTGAAGCACAGGTTCCACAGTGGGTTGCTCGTCTACTCGCATCAATACAATACATACATGGCATAGCATAAATTAACATCACATCAAACATGCAAATAGAATATACAGTAATAAACTAGACATTAAAATAAGATCACAGGAACTGGAATCATTAAATTTGGAGTTATATATTTTAAGTTATGGATTTTCTAATGTTTTATGTGCTTAATACAAGATTAAGTGAAGGAATAATTTTAATGTGTTTGTCATGTCAGAACAGAGGCACTAATAGGTAGACAATAATATTACAAAAATTTAGGAACTGGAATGGAGTGATTTGGAGTTAGTATGAATTTTCTATGAATTTATTAAATTCCAGTAATTATTTTCATATTAAAAACCCATTTTCTATTTCATTTATTCAAATTAAATGATCTCAGAACCGGGCCTCAATATCTATGAAGCACAGGGGCCCCGGGGTAAGAATCCAGAGACACAGCGCATAGTGACTAAAGGACGGCGGGTTGATTTCTGGAATTCACAGGGGTTCTTTAACAAAATGACCCACGAAAGGGGGTATCACTAGATCTCGGCCGCTGGATTTTGAATCTGCGGTCAAGATTAGATTCCCGCTGTTTTGAACCGGTACGCTATAACGGACGTCCGATTCGCGATCTACGGCTCGGATTTAAAAACCCCCGCGATCGGATTTCTACCGCACATCGCGAGATCTACGGTCCGAGTTTTTCCTAGCCGAAGAGGTATCTACCATCTAATCTGGGCCGCCCAGCACCAGATCAACGGCCACGGCGCATCCGCACCACCCAAGCCAGCAGGCACACCCGCGCGGCGGAGCGGAGCCCCCCCCCCCCCCAGGGCGGCGCGCTCGCCGGAGTTCGCCACACCGCAACTAGGCGCCCACATTCCCAGCAAATTACGAGATTTAACAGAAAGGAAGAATAGGCGAGCATGATGGCGGCATCCTCACCGACGATTATAGTCCCAGCAGTGCGGGCCACGTGATGGAGCGGTACGGCGGCGATGAAGGAGCTCCGGTGAGGAATTCAGTGCACCCGAGACGACCCCGATCGCAGGCGATCCCCGTGTAAGCTTCCAAGGTCCCTTGGTGACGACACACGGGTACCCACTGAGGCTAAGTCGGCGGCGAATCGAAGTTGGCCCGCGGCGGCGGATTTCTGGAACTCGGTTTGGTGGCGGCCAACAGGGAAGAAAAGAAGAGTCTGCGCGAGGGGCAACAGATGGAGAG
Source organism: Zea luxurians (assembly GCA_029449295.1). NCBI lineage: Eukaryota > Viridiplantae > Streptophyta > Magnoliopsida > Poales > Poaceae > Zea > Zea luxurians. The sequence goes on from JAOPSE010000008.1 coordinate 117,968,697, forward strand.
AAGGATGCGGCTCGATTCTCTTTATGCGCAGGGTGGGTCAGCAACGGATTCCGAGGTCCCCGGTGAGCTCCTGGATTCCAGCGCGCGAGATCCGCGGCTGGTTGAAGAAGACGCCTTCCGTGGGTTCGGCTGACAGCAGGGGCCCGCATGTCGGCCAGAGGGAATTCGGAAGCGCGAGTGAGGGGGACTGACAGGGAGTCCCAGGGTGTCGGCGCGTCGGCCAGTCAAGGCGCAAGCGCGTGAGAGACTGGACTGTGGGCCCCACACGTCAGCGAGAAGATGACGGGGGCGCGCGCGGGAGTGGAAACCTGGGCCGCGCGGGAGAGAAAGGCTAGGTGGGCTGAATTCCAGGTTGGCGGCCCAATTAGGGTTTTAGTCTTTTTCCATTTTATTTTCTATTTTCTTTTCTCCATTTCCAAGTTAAATTTGTATTCAAACTTAAATTCAAATTTCTATGGCTCATCACTTCAAATTATATTTGTGAGATTAGGGATATCAATCCTGAATATATTTATTCATATATATTTCATTTATATATATTTTTTATAACCCTTCTCTTTTTCTTATTTCCAAACTCTAATTTCCATTTAGGGTTTGATCCAACCTTTAGAATTATTATCTCTTTGTTGTTATCCTTATTATTTTATTTAATGTGCAATCATATAAAACTCCAACATGATGCATATTCTTTTTATCATCGGTTTTAATTCATCTCCAACTTTCATGTATGCTCTTTTTATGATGTAATTATGGCACATAAGATAAGGAATTCACTATATAATCCTCTTATACAATTTTGAGTATTACACCCGTCTTCTTGGTATTCTTCCCCACATTATTTCCCTTGGGCTGAGCTAATTTCCCAGATCCTTGCTGAGCATTTGATTGATTCTGCTTGGGATATGGGCAATCTTTGATGAAATGTCCAGACTTGCCACAATTAAAACACCCGGTTGAGGAGCTGGGCAAAGCAGGGAATCGAGTGCCCGGGGCACCCGGCTGATTTGGGGTAGTGGGGGCATTGTTGGGGTGAATAATGATTGGCTGCTTGAAAGGGAATGAGGGCGGTCGAGAAAAAGAGCGATTTTGGCTCGAAGGCCGAATCACAAATCGTTGCCTCTTTGCCTGGCCCTGATTAGGCTTTTCACCACCAAATCCCTTGTTCTTCCCGGAACCTGCATATTTTGCTACAACAGATAAGGCTGTGCTGACAGCCTTTCCATACGTGAGATCTATGCAGGTGGCCATTTTTCTCTGCAATCGATCATTTAGCCCTCTCATAAAGCAGTTCTTCTTCTTTAAATCAGTATTCACCTGATCAATTGCATATTGTGACAGGTGATTGAACTTGTTGAGATACTGATTGACAGTATCTCCCCCTTGTTTCAGCTTCATGAACTCTTCTTGCTTCATATGCAGAACACCTTCGGGTATGTAGTGCTCGCGGAAGGCCACTTTAAATTCTTCCCATGTGACTTGATGGTTGGCAGGTTGAATAGCCACAAAATTTCTCCACCAGGTACTGGCAGGGCCGCGCAGTTGTTGCGCTGCGAACAACGGCTTTTGTGTCTCTGAACAGCGGAGAAGACCAAATTTTTGCTCAATAACCCGTATCCACTCATCAGCTTCCAACGGGTCCTCAGCCTTGACAAATAGTGGTGGATGGGTTTCAGAGAAATCCAGATATGTGGTTTCACGGGGGCCTTGCTGATAACCCCTTCCACCCTGCTGCTGGAATTGTTGGCCCGCCATTTCTCTAAGAAAGCGGGTATTGTCTGCAGTTGCGTTCACCAAGGCAGCAATCGCCTCGGCCAATGTGGGAGGAACCGGGGGTGGATTTGGGGTAACATCCCTTCCCCCAGAAGTTCCTGCTGCATCCTGTCCTCGAGTCCTGGTAGGCATCTGAGGCAAGGAACATTTGAAGTAAACATAATATGCCAGAGAAACCTTCCATTTTACATTACTATAAAAAGTAATGATACAGACTCGATGTTATACAACAGGATACATTACCCATTATACAATAGTTCAACCTATTATACAACACACTACTTCTATTTCTACAAGCTATACTATTACTCCTGCTTCTGGTTGCTCTTGGCAGCTTCGTCGTCAGGTGTGGGAGACCATACGTCGACCAGCCTCATAGAAGGAGGGGGCCTAAAAAGGTCTAACTCCCCACCAAGCGCTTCTCCCGCATTATGCGAGGGTCCGGCTTCTGACCTGACAGGATCCGCAGGGACATGTGGGTGTAATTGCGAATACAGTACATGAACTTCCTCATATTAAGTATTGCAATATGCCTGCAAGTTGTCAATAGCAGTGCTAAGCTCTTCGACTCGTGCTCGAGCCTTCGCTTCCTTAGCCCAAGCTACTGAACGAGACTGTACCGCCCAATCAAGCGCCAAATCTCGATCAGCGAGTTGATCTTGTAGGGTGCGGATGTAACTTCTTAATTCATTTATTCGGTCACCATCCACAACCCATAAATTGGTCCTGCGTTGTAACTCTGTTTGAAGTTGATTCACGCGGGCTTCGAGATCACCAATTGGATCGTTGCTCCCGCTACTGCTATCTTGTTCCCATGGGGCAAGTTGGTGTCGAGGTACACCGATAGGTCCAGTATGCTTTCGCGCCGTTTTCCTTGTACGTGGTGGCATTTTCTAAGGGGGAAATTTATTAGTACAATTCTTAGCATGATGCATGAATAATTACAGAATCAACCTTAGTTGATTCAACCTTCTATACATTGCACTCTTCCTATCTGGTCTTTGAAATAAACTCTTCAGAGATGCTTAGGTAAGAAGAGAAGAAATTTTTCTAGATAAGTCTTAGAAAATCCTTTTGAAGATGCTACATAAGATCTGCCAAGAAGGGCTATGCTCCGATACCAGCTGTGACGGAACCTCCCAAGTCATTAGGCCCACCTACAGTTGTCCTTGTCCAACAGACATTAGACAACCCTGTAGATGTTCCTGAATCACTTGACAAGTTCGGTATCTTTATCCTTACCTTTCTAGGAACGTTTCACCCATCTGACAGACAATATGTTCATCGGAGATGCGGAAATGCGGAAGTGATTACATAAACTTACATTTATTAAAAAGTAAGAGTAAGTCGTTTAATACAGACCAGAGAGTGCTGAAAGGTATTATTACAATACCTGGGAGGCAAAAACTCCTCCCATTAAGTTCTTTACATAAAGGTTTTTAAGGAGGACCCGGTCCTCCGGCAGCTTCATTCTTGATTATCTTCACTTTTCACCACCTTGGTACAAAAACAACACAAGTTTGTTGTCTCCTCACCTAAAAACAACGGGGGAATAAACCCTGAGTACGGAATTACTCAGCAAGTCTTACCCGACTAAAGAAAAGACTCTCAAGGGTATGCTAGTTAGATGGGAGTCAAGGTACGACTTATCAAGAATCAAGACTCTATTTTGCAGAAAAGCTTACTATGAGTGGATCCTTAAAATCCAGTTTTAATTTCAAGTTAAGTAAAGTTACCTGCAACTAGAGTGCTTTCTAACCTAGTTCAAACACTTGACCTGAACTAGCCAATTTCTCGTCAATCCCTTCATCTTTAGTGGAGTGCTACGTGTAAGTCAGTGGCCAAGTCTCCATAACCGCGGAGGTACGGCGATCCGAATTGATTATACTCAGCTGAGGATCGCCGATCACACGACATATGTAGCACTTAACCCTTGCATATGTCAACCCGCCACCGGGGTTCTTAAGACCAGGTCAGGTTCACGCAAACCGAGAGCACAGATACACCACCGTCCAGCCTCTTGCCACGGAGGGTACACGCTACTCTTGCCCCCGCTCCACGCCCATTTCGTGTTATCTTATTCTGTCCTTAGTCCACCCGAGGCAAAGCTTACCCATGACGAGGCATGTGACCAGTTAAAGGGTCCTCGGTCAGCAGGCTTACATCGAGACGGCCCTTAATCGACTCAGACGGAGACACTACACCGAGACTCTCTTTCTCGTGCAAGTCACCCGCCCGGTCTCAGCTTAATCATTTAACCCCAAAGGTTGGTACCTGGCAGAGGTACATCTTTTCCGATGTTGAATCCATCACGGCCGTGATGGATTCACCATCAAGTTTTTATTTTTGAAAACATCCCACCCACTTTTGCCACATCATCTTTTGTAAAAACAAAACATTTTGTTTTTCTAAAGCAAGGCTAAGCATCAAAAATCTTTTGTAAAACAGGGATTTCAAGGAAGGTAATCAAATTCCAAGGAAGGTAATGCAGGAATTGTTTTAGCAATCAACACCTATCACCTAGTGCATCAAGCAAGTGAGAAAGATTTTAAAACACAAGGGGGGTGGCAAATGCACCGGGGCTTGCCTTTGTTTATGGGTGAGTCAGGCTCAGATCCACAAATATCGAAGTAGAAACAGTTCTCAGCCTCTGTTTCCAAAGGTGGTGGTACTTGCTCTTCAGTGGCTTCCACTTCTTCCTCGTGTTCTAATCATAACCATACATATGTATAAGAATGAATGCCATGTAATGCTTATGAGGGTGCAAAGATAATACAAACTTATTATCTAAGTCTTGAATACAATTTTCCTTCACGGAACTCCGAGAACTTAGGGTTTCCGGAGTCGGTTAAGGAGTTCACAGGGCAGGGGGGGTGTTTTGAGGTTTGGTGATCAAACAAGGTCCAAATCAACCCAAATTCTACCCAAGGCTTCTAAATAATATGAGGAACTCATATAAAAATTTTGAGCATTTTTGGGATTACCATTTATCTTTTAAAAATCCAGAATTACTATCTTAAACTATTTTAAATACCTTAAAATTCCTAATTTACCCTAAAAATCATGAAACTATTTTTATTAAATTCTAGGGAAAATAAGAAGGTTAGGAAAATTAGTTTCACAATTTTACCATTTTTCTACATTTTTCTACATATTTCTAAAGTTCTTGTGAAAAAGAAAAAGGAAAATACTCAACAGTATTGGGCTCAAACTGGCCCAAGCGGCCCAACCTCGCGCAGAAGCGCGCTCGCGCACGCGCCCGCGCTGGCCATTTTGCACAGCGGTCCTCGGGGTTTTGGATAACAGGAAACAAGTTCCTTTACTGTTCTGATGTGTCGCTGGCAAATTACAGAAAGGCCCTCCATCTTCTATTCCTTTACACGACTTGACCTCGACGGCGTTCACGCGCGGCCGAGCTCTGACGAGCTCGTAGACCGGCCGAATGGGGCAACGGCTAGGGTTCCCGAGCAGTAGACATGAAATCGAGGCTACCTTGATCATTTTCCCTAACTCAATTGCGCTTATGATCAACTACGGAGCTCTGGCCACGGTGGCCGTGAGTATCGCGACTATACTGCCGTGTTCCCGGCGACCAGAAGACCTCTAGCTCAATTAAATGGGTTGTCGCGCATCACAGAGCTATGAAAAGGCTTAAACGAGAGAGAGAAGAAGATGAGCTGACTGGAGTACGGCTGGCCACGGTGAGGTTGAGTTTTGGGTGGCGAAGAATGGATTTGGGGGAAATCTTAAATTCGAGCTCTCGATGGCACGGTTGCTAACGATTGCCGGTGACTGGGTGGGTGATGATGCTACACAGCTAGGGGAGGGCTCAATTTATAGGCGGCTTCACCGGTGGCGCACAATTTGGTCGAGCAACGCGGCGGCCGGAGGTGGAGAGGATTACTGGCGCGCGTGAATCGCTGTCCCATGCTGTGGCAAGCTCTCCGGCGTTGATTAGACAACAGTGGGGGTTTACGGCGATGCAGTGGAAAGGTTGAGCCACGCGGCGCATGGCCGGGAAGAGGCGGTCGCCGGTGAGCTTATCTGTTCCAGTCGTAGGGTAGAGGGGGAAGCACGGGAGGGTCACCGGAGTGGAGCCCAGCTCACGGCGGTGAAGATCTTTACTGGGCGATGCTTACCTGTTGACCACGACGCACGAATCACGGCGAGCGGCAATCGATGGTGACGGACCACCGGCAACGGGCAGGGGGGAAACCGTGATCTGTTTCAGTTTGGGGTACTGTACCATGGCAAGACCTCATTAGAACACCTGTCTGAGCAACTTCCGAGCCATTTTTTTCAAAATTTTGCATTACAACTTGGTCATCTCTCTGCACCAAAGTTGTAGAGCTATAGTTAATATTTAACTTTGCCACAATTCTTACCATAAAATAGTCACTGAATCCCATTCAAAATCGAGTTCAAAGTTCATCCCATCACACTGCTACTGAAAATTCAGTTCAGGGATTGATTGACAGCCCGACTTTGAGCTTAATTCTCTCTCAAATACTCTTAACAACTATGCTTGCAACCTTAAGCAAAGTTGTTCTCCTTAGTTTGCTCTATAATCTTTATGTGGTGACCTAGGGCAAAAACCCTAGAATTTGAAAGATACAATGCTCCAAAGTTGAGCCCTCAACACTGAATTTCAGACTTAGAATAGAACCTAATTGAGGTCCATTTTGCATTTAAGTCCAAAACCCAATATTTGGCTTACAAGTTCACACATTTGTGAACCAAGGGACTTGAGATACTTATTTGACTTGGTTTTTGCACTCTAGTCCAAAAGTGGACTAATTTTGCACATAGGTCCCTAGGGATGGGATTTAGGGTTTTCTAGGGTTCTAATTGAGATTTTTGGTATCCCTAGGGTATAAATGTGATTCAACTTTGTTTTTGGGGACATTTTATGACCCTTTCCCTAAAGCCTTTAGGTTTTTCTCATCTTGGGTTAAGTCTTACCCCTTTAATCCTTATTTAGGGTTAAGTTCCCTATCTAGGGTTCTATTTGCAAAATGTTATAACAATACAACTTGTTTGAAATTTTTACCTAGTAAATGCACTCTAGGTGTGTCACACATATGCAATGCCAATGTTTATGATGTCATGCTCAAGTTTTAGTTACAGTAACACCAGGGGTGTTACAGCACAGGGTTCAGTATTTTCATTTGATAGTTCGTAATATTTTGAATCCAGTAAAATAAGTTTGACTAAATTTGGTTGAACATTTCTCAAGATACAAATTTCCTAAGTTCTCTGCTTAATTTAAAAAGAATAAACAGAAATGGTTTAAAGGAAAAATGGTTTTGCATCTAGGTCCCTAGCGAAAGGTTGTAAGTGTATTACAGACAGGTCCTCGGTTTACTATTCATCTGAGTCTATGACTCTGCAGAAAACCCCCTAGGGTTTTGCTAAATCGAACCCACAGTCCTTCCCCTAATAGAACAGTGACCGCGGCGGAAGAAAAGTGCGGAGGGGCTTACCGGCGGCGAGGTTGCTCCGGTGAGGGGTCGGGCAAGGTCCGGGGGTCTCTGGCGATCACGTCGAGGTGCGGATCGTGAACGGTGGTGAACGGACTAGGTCGGTCCACGCGCGCATGCGGGGGAGCTCATCGACGGCGAGGAATCCGGCCTGCTCGTGGCACGATAGTCCAGTTGAATGGGTCAGAGAGCTTCACTGGAGGCTAGGGAAGACGTGGGTGCGAGGAATTGGAAAATGGCTTACTGGTTAGCTCGGTTCACGTGCGGCGGTGGGTGACCGAAGTCCAGCGAGGGCGATCCTGGATCTCCGGTGAGGCTTTGCCGGGTCCGAGGACTTGGAAAGCTTCACAGGCCTCTGGCGAAGCTAACCGAGCAACTGGCGCGGCCTGGAAGTGGCTGGAGTGAGCTGGCCTAGTGGCCGAGGCTCGGGTGGCTTGGCGGGCGGTGGCGCGGCGTGCTCGAGACGAAGTCCGGTGAACTGAGAGCGCGCGTGGAGGTACGGTCGAGGCCTTGGGCTGCTTTATAGGCATGACGAGGTGCACGGGCGGTCATGGACCGGCAAGGGCACACGAGGGTGCACGGCTGGTAGCGAGTGCGCGAACTGGCATGAACCGGGCGTGTCAGCCGCGGTTGAACACATGGAGCTGTTGCTTCTGCCCGTGTTCTAACGCCAATTTGGCGCAAATCTTCGTGAATTTGGGAAAGATCGCTGTGAAGGATTTGTTCCCCTGACTGTGCTTTGTCGTTTGTGTGCTGATGTTACGCAGTTTTAGGCTATGGACAGGGAGTTGTAACGTCGCCAAGTTGCGAGTGTTAGACAGCTGAGTCCCGAGGACAAACTGCGCCAAAATCATGTCAAACGGTTTTTGTTTGAGTTCAAACTTTACCAGAGCATGTTCAAAGAAATTTGGCGCCACTTTGATATTTGGACTTTTTGGTTTCGAGTTTTGGAAAACAGGGAACACATCTGAACTTGGGAAAGGGTTCTGAAATTAGAATTCTGATTTCTGAATCTTCCTATAGGGCCTTAGTTCATGGGCTGATTTGGGGATTTTGGAAAATTCGAATGGCCAAACTACCTTACTATATTTTGTAGGTTATTTAGTGCACTAGAACTTAGTTATTTGGCTCATATCGAAATTTTGTATTTTCCCAAGTCTTTTCCCAAATTCCCTTTATGTGCTTAAATGGCCCACTTAGGATTATTTAGGGTTTGTGAGTTCTTTTTACCTTGAGGTGCTTGGCATGATTAAGGAGAATTTCTTAAGATGAAAAAGACTTACTTAAACCTTTGGTCTTAATTTAAGTTTTTTTGTTCATTTCTCCATTTGGTTCACATGTGATAATGGTTTTGAGTCAGCTCTAAGAAGAAACCCTAGGTGACACTGGGGTGTCACAGCCTTCCCCCCTAAAAGGAATCTCGTCCCAAGATTCAGGTCGGAGTCCTCCTAGGGTGAAGTGAGGGTTAAGGCTTGCTTGAAGTGGGTGGTTTATTCATTAAGGTTCTTTTTGGCAAACTCCTCTTCGAATGTCATCTTCTTTGCAACTTCAGAAGGAAGTCCTTTTAATTTTAGTCTTACAATTAACTCTCCCTATACTAAGATCATTTTTCTTATGTTTTGATTCAAAGGGCAGGGGGAGGGGTTGGGCATGATTACGTACCAATTTCCTTAGGTAGACAATCGGGGAAGTTGGAACGCAGAAATTCCTCAGTCTCCCAAGTAGCCTCTTCTTCTGGGTGATTACTCCATTGGATCTTATACATCTTGATCGATTTAGCCCGAGTTGATCTTTCTTTGCAATCCAGAACCTTGGAAGGGTACTCTTGGTACGATAGATCTGGCTCTATCTCCAATTCTGGTTCTGCTATGATCTCAGTCGGCAATCAAACACACTTCTTCAGTTGGGATACATGGAATACATTGTGGATGGCAGACATTTTGGGAGTTAACTTGAACTTGTATGCCACGGGTCCACATTCTTCTATGATCTCATAAGGTCCAATGTAACGAGGGGCTAACTTGCCTTTGATCCCAAACCTCTGCACTACCTTTGTGGATGATACCTTCAAATATATGAAATCTCCCACCTCGAACTAGAGAGGTTTCCTTCTCTTATCATGGTAACTCTTATGCCTAGCCTGGGCAGCTTCTAGATTCTTCCTGATTAGTTTGACCTTCCTTTCGGCTTCAGTCACTAAGTCAGGTCCGAAAATTTCTCTTTCTCCAGGCTGAGACTAATTGAGGGGTGTTCAACACCTTCTTCCATATAGGGCTTCGAAGGGTGCCATCTTTAGGCTGGATTGATAACTGTTGTTATAAGCAAACTCTGCCAAGGAGAGGTGCTTATCCCAGTTCTTGCCACAATCGATCGCACAAGCCCTTAGCATATCCTCCAGGATTTGATTTACCCTCTCAGTCTGACCATCAGTCTGCGGGTGGTAAGTTGAACTTCTGATCAGCTTGGTCCCCAAAGACTCTTGCAGTTGTTCCTAGAATCTGGCAACAAATTGGGCTCCTCGGTCAGAGACAATGGTCCGGGGCAATCCGTGCAAACACACGATTCGGTCAATGTACAACTCTGCATACTTCTGAGCCTTATCAGTGGTGTGCACTACAAGAAAATGTGCCACTTTCGTCAATCGGTCCATAATGACCCAAATTGAATCATGATGATGAGAGGTGTTGGGCAGACCCACAATAAAATCCATGCTGATCTCATCCCATTTCCACGAAGGTATAGATAGGGGTTGCAAAGCTCCAGCTGATTTCAAGTGGCTTGCCTTTATCCTCTGACATGTGTCACATTATGATACATATTGGGCTATCTCCCTCTTCATTCTGGTCCACCAATACAAGGGTTTCAGATCATGGTACAGTTTGGTGCTTCCTAGATGCATGGAGAATTTGGAGAGATGGGCCTCATCCAAGATTTTCTTCTTGAGATCCCTATTTTTAGGAACCACCAATCTGCTTTCAAACCACAATATACCCTTTCCATCTTGGCAGAAACATTTATATTTCTCTATCTTCTGACGGAGGTTCTCTTTAATGATTTGTACTCCCTTGTCACTGAGTTGGGCCATCATGATCTGGTCTTGCAAAGTTGGCTCAACAGAAATGTGAGACAAAGCACCAGAAGGAATCACTTCAATCTTCATTTTGCTCAACTCATCACATAGGGTGTTGATGCGAGAATCCATCATAACACAGTTGCATTGCGATTTCTGACTCAAGGCATCTGCTACCACATTGACTTTTCCTGGGTGATAATGTACCTCTAGGTCATAGTCCTTGATCAGCTCTAGCCATCTTCTTTGCCTCATGTTGAGATCAGCCTGAGTAAAGATATACTTGAGGCTCTTATGATCGGTGAAGATGTTGCAGTGGGTTCCCATCAAATAGTGTCTCCACATTTTCAATGCATGGACCACGACTGCTAACTCCAAATCATGAGTGGGATAATTTTGCTCATGAGGCCTGAGTGCTCTTGATGCGTAAGCAATGACTTGGTTGTCTTGCATCAAGACACAACCCAGTCCAGTGCCAGAGGCATCACAGTACACATCAAATAGCTTGCTGCTATCGGGTTGCGCTAACACTGGCGTTGTGGTCAGATGTTGCCTCAATGTATGGAAGGCATCCTCGCACTTCTGACCCCAAACAAACTTGGCTTCTTTCTTCAACAATTCAGTTATGGGCTTCGCAATTCGAGAGAAATTCGGAATGAATCTTCAATAATAACCAGCCAATCCTAGAAAACTTCAAATCTGACGGACAGTCGTTGGCGGCTTCTAGTTCATCACCTCTTGCACCTTATCAGGATCAACAGCTATGCCTGCCTGAGAGATAGTGTGACCCAAGAATTTGATTTCCTTTAGCCAAAAATCACATTTTGACAATTTGGCATAAAGACGGTGCTCTCTCAGACGTTGCAGCACTACATGCAAATGACCGACATGCTCTTCTTCGTACTTTGAGTACACCAAAATATCATCGATGAAAAACACTATGAACTTGTCCAGTTTAGGCATGAAAACAGAATTCATCAGATACATGAAATATGCTGGTGCATTAGTCAGCCCAAATGACATCACCAAAAATTCATACAGCCCATATCTGGTTGAGAAGGCAGTCTTTGGAATATCACTTGCTCGTATCTTGATCTGATGATAGCCGGAGCGAAGGTCTATCTTGGAAAACACTTTGGCTCCGACCAACTGATCGAAAAGAACATCAATATGAGGCAAAGGATACTTGTTCTTGATAGTCACCGCATTAAGTGGGCGGTAATCTATGCATAGCCTAGAGCTTTCATCTTTCTTCTACACAAATAAGGCTGGACATCCCCAAGGCGAAGTACTTGGGCGGATAAAACCTTTGTCCAGCAACTCTTGCAATTGCTTCTTCAATTCTGCTTACTCAGCGGGTGGCATCCGGTAAGGCCTCTTGGAAATAGGTGTCGTTCCCTGTTGCAACTCGATGGCGAATTTAATATCCCGGTCTGGCGGCATTCCTGGTAATTCATCCAAAAAAACATCCACATACTCACAGACCACTGGGATCTTCTTCAGGGGTAACTCCATCATAGCAAAAGCACATGACCGAGTAGAATCTTGGCTAGGCAGAAGTAAGGTGAAACTCCCATAGATTGGGGAATTGATTTTGACAATGCGGCAGGCTACATCAAGCACTACTTGGTGTCGGGTCATCCAATTGGCTGCCAGAATAATGTCCACATTCTCCAATCCCAGAACAAGGAGGGTGGTTTTGATAATGTGGCTTCCCAGTTGAATAGGCACACTTTGATTTAATTGGTTGGTTGCAATTTTACCCCCAGGTATGGCTATCATGAATGACCCTTTTGCATGATAGAAAGGCAGTTGACATCTAGCACTGAACTTTTGGCTAATGAAACTATGAGATGCACCAGAATCAAACAGAATTAATGTAGGTTGATTATAAACTGAAAAGATACCAGTCATGATGGGGGCTCCCTCAGGTAACTCCTCCAGAGTAGTGAAGTTGAGCTTCCCTTGCCTGACTTGCACCTTCTGCTTTCTTCCCTTGTCTTGATTTGGTGCTGGCATCTGCCTCTGTTGATTTCTTGGGCAATTCTTGGCATAGTGGCCCACGTTGCCACAAGTGAAGCACTTGTTCCCATTTCCCTAGTGGAACTGCTGCTGCTCCAGAGGTTGATTGTTCCTTGGAGCGGGAGCTGAAAAGCGAGTGGGTGTTGGCTGCTGCTGCTGAGGTGGCTTGATCACCCATCTGCCTTCCTGCTGCTGAAATCCGCTGCTCTGATTGTGGGAAACAATCCTGAACCTCTGGGTCTGAGCGGAGGGTGCTGCCATTGGTGCCTTCCTCTTCTTCTCTGCCCGGTGAGCTACAATGCAATCCTCCTAGGAGATGGCCAGGTTGACCAACTCATTGAAGCTATTAGCCCGGACAGTGTTGAGACGCTCACGCAACTTGGTGTTGAGACCCCTGCGGAAGCGGTCTGTCTTCTTTTCATCAGAATCAACATGATATCCTGTGTACTGGCACAAGTCGTTAAAGGCCTGAGCATACTGCAATACCATGCGGGTTCCTTGATTGAGTGCCAGGAATTCATTCAGCTTGCGATCAAGAATTCCAGCTGGGATATGGTGCCCTCTGAAAGCAGTCTTGAATAGTTGAATTCCTCCTAAGAAACTTCACCAGCAGGTAGCATAGCACGGAAATGGTCCCACCAAGTCCGAGCAGATCCGCGAAGCTGCTGCACGGCGAAGCGAGCCTTGGTGTCATCAGGGCAGTCTCCCATGAGGAGGGGAAACTTGGACTCCACGACGCGTAACCACACGTCAGCGTCCAATGGATCCTCTGCCTTAGTGAACAAGGGCAGCTGCGTACTAAGGAACTCCTGGTAGGTTGCCGCGGCTGGAGGTCGCTGTGGCTAGCCTCCACCATACTGCTGAGGGTGGGGCTGGCGCTGCAAGAGCTATCGCAGAATCTCGTTCTACTGAGCCATCAGCTCCTACACCGTGGGAGCTGGAGGAGGTGGCGGGGGAACTTGCTCATTTTGCCCGCGATGCTGCCTAGCTGCCATCTGAAAATAGAGATTGTCACTATCGTTATCCCAATTCACAATATCAACATCAAGCTTTTATCTCTTATGGAAAAAAATGGTCATAATCATAACAATAAGTTCGAATGAGGATAACATGGTTACAAACATTCCACGGATCTCAAAAGTTCTCAAGGGTTACATCAATTAGGGGAAAGTGGAAAGTACCCGTAAGCCTAGTCCAAAATCTGTCATTACTAAGCTCACGTAGGTTTCTATCCTCCTAAAGCGTCAAAATGACTCATCAACCCTGAGTAGTGGAAGCGACACTGGATACGGGTGAAGGGGGCATCACGGAGGCAGTAACATTGGCACCAGGGGCTGGTGCTAACTCCTCAAGAGCCTCTTCTCCCTCTCTTCCAGCCTCATTGGCCTCCATCTCTAGGTGGTGCATGTCCAGGTGGTCATTAGCTTCTTCAAGTTCCTGCTGCTCATCATGGAGCTGGTTTTCCAAGACATCAATGGTGTTGTCTCGGATCTCCACCAGCTGCTCCAAGGTGGTGATGCGCTGGCTCAACCTTTCCACCTGTAGGTCCTTCTCCACCAACTCGGAGGACTAGTCGACCACGAAGTCCTCCCGGCTGTCGAGGGTGAGCTTGGTGGTTTGAGCGAGGTTAGCAAGATGTGCCATAGCGTCGCTCTGCAGGGCCTGAAGGAGGTATAGTGCGCTCATGCACTAAACAGTGACCCTCCCAACCAAGTTAGGATACATGGCCCATACGTCCTTCACATGGCTCACACGGTTGCACCACATGGGGTCATCCTTCTTCTCAGCAGGGAAGAGTCCCAAGGGGTGCATCCCCATCTCCAGGGGATGGTAGCCACAGAAAGTCGTCAGGGTCTTCATAGCTACCGCTTCAGTGGTGTCGTCCATCCTGAATCCAATCGTCTCGGAGTCAAGGGAACGCCAACCTGGCTAAAGGGGATGAGCCTCCAAAGTTAGCCAGACTCGGCAACGGGGTACCCGATGCTCCTCGTACAACTGCACTGTGTACAAAGGGGGCATAGGGTAACCAACAGAATTAAGCACTTCCCACAAGATGGAAGGAAAGCCATCGTGAGAAAGGAAATCAGAGCTGAAATGAGTGTCTCCTCCATTGGCGGGGGTAGGTGAAGTCATCTGCGGAAGGGTATCAGATGTAAAGATTATGGTGGAAGGGAGAAAATAAAAGAGCCCGAGTGGTTTAAAAGGAAGCTGGTTAGCTCAAATTTTTTACTTTTTTTAGTTTCTAATCCCTTTTTGTTTTTATAATGCATGCATGCTAAAAATAACGTCTCCTCTCCGAATAAAAGGGTGCTCTTAGGGCATCCTTTAAAAAGCTAAGTACTGGCCCATAGGGCCTACTTAATTTGCCACCTATTTCTCCCACTATTCCTGTGGCCTTTCGTCCTAGGTCTAGCGTTCTAGTCCTGACGATTTACACTAGTTTCTAAACAAGTTTTAGATTTTTGAAAATTGGTATTCATGGTTTATTGTTCTTCTCTGTGGTGGTATTTTCTCCGATACTAGCTATGACAGAACTGCCCGAATTATTCCAGTTTAAGTGCCCAAGTCACGCCTTAAAGGCCGCAACACACTTAAATCGGAATAACCCGTCAGTCCCTTAGATCTAGTCTGATAAAGCCACTTATCCAGGATCAAATACCACAAGCTCACTCGAAGGTGAGTCATAGAAGAAATACAATAAAACAGGAAAACCTCAAATTAAAGTACTAGAGTGAGTCTTTCAAGTAGCTGATATAAGTTCACAAAATAAACTGCAACAGATAATCGATGTCGTCAAAAGCGAGGAATAGGGCAAGGCCTAGCCCACTACTTCTCCTGCTCCTCTCCTGCCGGAGCAACATCCCACTCGACCGTCTAACCCGGTGGTAGGGTGGTAGGCCAAGTCACACCATCAACCATATCTTGAAGCGTACTTGCAAAAATTATGCCACAAGCAAGGCTGAGTATACTAATACTCAGCTAGACTTACCCGGTGTGAGGAATCTACTCCTCTACCTCTAGACCATGCAGCTGTTTGGCTGAGGGGTTTGATTTGCCAAAAGCACTAGCTGTATCTACGGTCAACTTTTAGCTTTTCCATTTCTAGTATCATTATTTCAGCTAAGTTTGCCCTTTCTAAGCATACATGGTAACAATCATTTAATGCAATCAACAAGTTATCTCATGTAAAACCTCATTTCACTTCTTACACAATGTAGTACAAGGGGTCAAGTAGTCTCACTAGCTGCGAGAAGCAGACGATTCAAATTGAGTTTTTAAACCTTGCAAGGTAAACCTAAACACACGACATGTAGGGGCACTCCGTCCCCACACATGTCAACCGTCCCCATCGATTCCCCGTTCGTGGCCAGGCCTCACCGCCTTGGCATACAATGCTCCACTGACCCTGGCTGCCGCCGTGCAGTGACCGCACTTGTACCACATTTCCCGACATGGGAAATCACTCAGGTACTAGGTAGCATGGGAGACCCAGTCTTAGGTCACGTGAGGGATAAAGTCCACGCCCGGCTTCACTCAGGTACTAGGTTTACCGGTTACCATATTTCTCGACATGTGTTTAGTACATTCAAAAGCTTGACTCAGGTATCCACACATTAATCCTTAATTCCTTTTCCCGTCTCATGGACAAGGCATCCTCCTTGGATCCAAGTCCATAGACCATCATAGATCCCGTTATAAAGATGAATACAATCACTTCTTGACCTCGCGCGAGTGCTAGAAAAATCAGTCGACTTCTACCGAGATCCTAATTAGCAAAGCGGCTACTCGACCTAGCATACTAGTATCCATCTCAAAAGGAATCCTGAGTTCATGCAACTAAAGGTTTCAAGCAACTCCTACACTTAAGTGCACATTCCAAGCCTACAAACATTAAGTGTAGTAAAGTACCATATATATATGGTTATGCATAAAACCGGGGCTTGCTTTCAATTGCTGGGGCTGCGGGGAGATCCTTGATGGCACTCTCGGGAGCTTGCTCCTGGTCTTCCTCGTGGACAGCTCCTTGCTCAGGGATGAGCACATACTCTCCGTCAGCAAGATTGCAATCTAATGAATGCAATGAGTAAGACATATGCATGGCATGATATGTAATTTAGCAATTAAGAATTGATGGGGGATGATCGAATTAATAAGGTAGAGCTTATCCTTACTACTGGAGATTTTTGTGGTACACTTAGCAATTTAGGGTCAAGTTTGGTCAAACTAACTGGTAAGTTTATTTTAGTGTCCCACTGATTTCCTGTTAATGTCTCAGTGAGAGTTTGCTAAGATTTCTAGCTGAATTCATTGAGGTGAGATTCATTTATTCCTTCTAATTTATCTCTTCTTTTCCTTTTTCTTTTATGCCTTTAAGGTGGGTTTGAACTACAAGATAGTTTTAAAATTTTCTAAAACTTCTGTAAAAATTACAGTAGCTTTTCACTGGTGAATAATTCTCTATCTCAAAATTTGGAGCTTAAAAAGTGAGGGGTTCTCTCTGTACAAAATTATCAAGTGTTAGGGCAAAGGGGGTGTTTTGAACTACAACTTTCTTTTAACAGTGGGTTATTCTCTAAGACTTATTTTTGCTGGCATTTAGATGTTATAATATGAATTTGTACAAATTTTCAGCCACTAATACTTATTAGTTATTTTACTATGATTTTCTAAAGTTTCTAGCCAAAGGGGTGCTTTCTACTACCACTATGCTTGAAAAATATCAAACAACAGAATTCTAATTTTTCCTATCTTCTTCTTTGCGCAAGAACAACCATTCTAAAGTTTGGTAACTTTTTGCTTAAGGGAAGGGTGGTAGGAATTTCTTGAATTAAATGGCCTTTTTCATGAAGTAGGGGCAATGAGTATTATTTTGTAGTTTTGAATAGGTTTTGCATTTTTCTATGGTGGCCTACTTCATCAATAACTTGGTAAAAATTTATTTGCCCATTGTTGCACACTTTTTGGCTTATTTATGATTTAATTGGAATATGGATAAATCCCAAGTTTTATTTATTCAATCCACTTAAAATGATGGGCTGGGGTGTTTATCATTTTTGTAGGGGTGTTCCAGTAGTTAGGAGTCTACTGAAGTTTTCTTACCAATTTTGAAATTGTTCTTATATTTTTAATAATGGTCTTTCTAGTTTTATTAGTGCATAATAAAACATTTCACCTTGAATTTGTTCTAGACTAGGGTTCCTTATATTTTCCTAGGTTCTTCATTACTTAAGTGGTCTAGAAAAAATATTTGCATTCACTGTTCATTATTTTTTAGTGCCTTTCTCATTTTCCTAAGTTTTGAGCAATTATGGCTTTTAATAGATAATCCTGTGTAGCTTTCAATACTAGGGTGCTTAATATTTTTAAATAGTGTCTAAGATGGATTTGGACTTCTACAAATTTTCTTAAGTCCAGCATAGAAGCATAACTATTTTTCTTCATCTTAATAAGGTTTGGGCAGTTTCCTTATTTAATTTCAAACTCTAAAATTTAAAACAGAAAGCACAAGGTTCAGTATTTTTATTTGATAGTTCGTAATATTTTGAATCCAGTAAAATAGGTTTGACTAAATTTGGTTGAACATTTCTCAAGATACAAATTTCCTAAGTTCTCTACTTAATTTAAAAAGAATAAACAGAAATGGTTTAAAGGAAAAATGGTTTTGCATCTGGGTCCCTGGCGAAAGGTTGTAAGTGTATTACAGACAGGTCCTCGGTTTACTATTCATCTGAGTCTATGACTCTGCAGAAAACCCCCTAGGGTTTTGCTAAATCGAACCCGCAGTCCTTCCCTTAATGGAACATTGACCGCGACGGAAGAAAAGGGCAAAGGGGCTTACCGGCGGTGAGGTTGCTCCGGTGAGAGGTCGGGCGAGGTCCGGGGGTCTTTGGCGGTCACGTCGAGGTGCGGATCGTCGGTGGTGGTGGTCGGAGTAGGTCGGTCCACGCGCACAGGCGGGGGAGCTCGTCGGCGGCGAGGAATCTGGCCTGCTCGCGGCGCGATAGTCCAGTTGAACAGGTTAGAGAGCTTCAGTGGATGCTAGGGAAGACGTGGATGCGAGGAATTGGAAAATGGCTTACTGGTTAGCTTGTTTCACGTGCGGTGGCTGGTGACCGAAGTCCGGCGAGGGCGATCCTAGGTCTCCGGTGAGGCTTTGTCAGGTCCGAGGACTTGAAAAGCTTCACGGGCCTCTAGCGAAGCTAACTGAGCGACTGGCATGGCCTGGAAGTGGCTGGAGTGAGCAAGCCACGGTGGCCGAGGCTCGGGTAGCTTGGTGGGTGGTGGCGCGGCGGGCTCGAGGCGAAGTCTGGTGAACTTTAGCTCGGGCAGGACTGAGAGCGCGCGGGGAGGTACGGCCGAGGCCTTGGGCTGCTTTATAGTTGCGGCACGGTGCACGGGCGGTCATGGACCGGCGAGGGCGCGCGGGCATGCACGGCTGGGCGCGGGTGCGCAAACTGGTGTGAACCGGACATGTCAGCCGCGGTCGAACACGTGGAGCCATTGCTTCTGCCCGTGTTCTAACGCCAATTGGGCGCAAATCTTCGCGAATTTGGCAAGGTCGCTGTGAAGGATTTGTTCCCTTGACTGTGCTTTGTCGTTTGTGTGTGGATGTTGCGCGGTTTTAGGCTAGGGATAGGGAGTTGTAACGTCGCCAAGTTGCCAGTGTCAGACAGCCGAGTCCCGAGGACAAACTACGCCAAAATGGTGTCAAACGGTTTTTGTTTGAGTTCAAACTTTACCAGAGCATGTTCAAGGAAATTTGGTGCCACTTTGATATTTGGACTTTTTGGTTTAGAGTTTTGGAAAACAGCGAACACATCTGAACTTGGGAAAGGGTTCTGAAATTCAGAATTCTGATTTCTGAATCTTCCTATAGGGCCTTAGTTCATGGGCTGATTTGGGGATTTTAGAAAATTCGAATGGCCAAACTACCTTACTATATTTTGTAGGTTATTTAGTGCACTAGAATTTTGTTATTTGGCTCATATCAAAATTTTGTATTTTCCCATGTCTTTTCCCAAATTCCCTTTATGTGCTTAAATGACCCACTTAGGATTATTTAGGGTTTGTGAGTTCTTCTTACCTTGAGGTGCATAACATGATTAAGGAGAATTTCTTAAGATGAAAAAGACTTACTTAAACCTTTGGTCTTAATTTAAGTTTTTTTGTTCATTTCTCCATTTGGTTCACATGTAACAATGGTTTTGAGTCAGCTCTAAGTAGAAACCCTAGGTAACACTGGGGTGTCACAGTCTGCTCCTTATGCAATAAAAAAAATTGCTGAGGAAAAAATAGTTTCTATGCTAGTGTTGCAAATAAGGGACTTGAGCTTGGTGTACAGCGGGTGCTGAGAGTCCAAGCTTCCTAGGGCATGTGCGGGCTGTCCGACCGCACGTGGCTCAAAAATTGCAGGGCCCCAATTTTAGTTGAGATCCATATATTCTTTTTATTATAGGATAAATTATTTGAGGTCAGGCTGCATCTCGACTCTAGTACTTAGGTGGTGTCCATTGCTCTTCCAAATTCTACACATCTAAAACAGAGCTTGATCGATGCTTAAGTAGTATATAAATGTACAAGCACCGAGGCCTAGGGGCAACTAATCTTCGAAGGAATTATCTACACTTGGAATAGAGATAAAGTGAATGACGACTGGTCCCAAGAAGATTTGAGCAGTATCAAGGTTATGACCAAAGAGCCTAAAATCTTGTCGCAATCCTTAGGCTACATATAAAAGAGATGGACAATTTGATATTGATGCAAACAACCTGTGTATGGAGTTGAGTTTTCTTCAAGATCTTATTCCACATGAAAATATGGGTCCATTGATATTCTCATTTTTTAAAATAACATGATTATTTTCCGAATGCAAGGATTGCAATATAAAGTTCTGTTGACCATTTCAGTGACCGTTGCATCGGCTGAGCAGAGTTTTTCAAAATCAAAGCTATTGAATTCCTAGTTACGCTCTACAATGAAATAAGAAAGGCTGAATTCATTGGCTATAATAGCAATTGAGAGTGAAATGCTTGATAGGATTAACTACGAGAACATCATTGAAGATTTCATTTCAAAGAATAGTCACGGAATAATGCTTTTTAAATAAAGAATATGTAACTAGTACAACTTAGTATAGACAATTTATATTATGATATATATTATTATTTATTATTTTTCTATATTAGATTAGGCCCTTTTTAGATATTTTGCACAGGCCTAGGAAAATACCTCGACTCCCTGGCTAAGAGAAGTCGTGCCATTGTCTTCAGGGGGATGTGGCTTGCGAGAATTTTATATTTTCTTATTTGTTGATCTCTGTTAATGTAAGCTGGGCAAACCTCTTGCTCCAGCGGTCGTTTTAAAAAACGATCATGTGGTTATGGGCTATGGTAAAGTGATGTCAACGATTCAGTTAGGGGGGCACGTCTGGTTCCGAAGTATGGTGGCTTCATTTCTAATTTATTGTTGTTTAAATTGGTTTATTATAGAATGAAGTGGCTCTCAAAAAAGAATATTGTACTCATATATTGAACCATCCGACTTTATAAAATCTACAGAACGGAGCTGCTCCTTGATGAACCCGTTCGGATCCTAGCTAGCTCCCGAACCCACTCCCTTAGGCCTTGTTCGTTTGTGTCGGATTGGTGGGTTGGAACGATTCCGAGCCGGATTGCTTCTCTAATTTATATAAAATTTGATTAGCCGGAACGATTCCGGGTACAATCCGATGTAACCGAAGGCCTTAGACTCGGTTACATCGGATAGCTCTCGCTTATTTCTACAGGGAAAATTTGGTGACCGAATACTAGTTGACAGTAGTTATACCAAACATTTGTGGGCACCACTATCTACATTAGATTATCCAGGATCTTGTTCCTGACCTTTAAGAAGATTCAAGAGGGTAAGATGCTGAGTCTCTCAGGTCCAAAATAATGATAAAATGGTGTTGGATGCCAGCTGGAGGAATCAGGAATCAGGCAACAAGACGACGCACGGTGACGTTTTTTCAGCACTAGTATTGTCCAAGGGAGGTTTTCAGTGTGCTGTGTAGTGTGCACTGTCAGCATCAATCTTGTGATAAACTAATAGCTACTGTAAGCAACAGTATAAAACCTGTTGATTGGTCCAAAGTCAACTGCTTGGCCCCGTCCAAAAGATGCTCTGTTTCTGCTCCCATGTAGTTTGCTTAGTGATGCTACATGCAAACGTTAGTTTCAGGCGACCTGAATTGTTGCAGCCGACCTGAACATGGCCTGGCGTTAAACAAGTTTTACGGGTAGTGCACTGTATAGCATCTGAACATGAAACCACGAGCTGGAGGAAGCAGATTGAGCCAGCAAGGGAAGAAAGTTCTTTTGTTTTTCATCTCTCTCGTTGTCCTAAGTGTTTTTAAGTCTTACTGGCATCGATCTTGTAAACTAACTTCACTAGGAGACAATGTAAGATTGTTCATTAATCCTAAGTCATCAACCACTCCTAGATCTGAGATGTACTCCATTGATACCCTAACTGCGGTATTTTAATTTCCCGAGGTATTTAAATTTCCATGCAGTGTTCTTTAGGACATGTACAATCACATTTAATATGTAGTCTCTTGAGAGGTCTATATAGGTCTAAGTGAAAAAATAAGAGATTAGCTCATCACGAAGAGGATGTCTCTTGACGACTTTCAATACACGTTGTGTCTTAGCTGTATTGATGATCCAGAGTCTCAGAATTATACCATAATATGTCTTAGTTATCTCTTATACTTAGAAACGGTCTCAGGATTGTACATGCCATCACGATGCAAAGACCGTTAATTCAGGAAACGTTAATTGCAGCTAAACTCAGCCTACCAGAAGTACTTAGATAAGCGTACCAAAGGAGTTGTCGCTCTCTCAACTCCTTGGTTGACTTAAGCTGTTTTACAGGTAATATAAGACCTATCAACTCTTTGGCTGACTTTACACTGAACACGAGCAAGCATTATATTTTTTTTAGATAATGGAACCTGTTCCTGCCACTGTACGGCTGTACCTCCGAAAAGATATACACGCAGCACAACACTACTTATGACTCACTCCCAACAGTACGAATAAACAACGATTACAATATGAGTACTTGTACTCGAAATTCAGCATCAACTTCGATTCGATTCCTAAACTTTCATCCAAATTTTACAAACACCTCCATAATGACTGGTTCCAAAAGACAGCAACCTAATTTCAGATTAGGCTTTTCAATCCTTCCTATACAGTTGAGACCAACAACCTACCCAATATGTCCCTCTAAAAATTACGTGCAAAAAAGTACGTATAACAATGAATACCGTACCTTCTATTGAACCAAATATGGCCCAACATATTTGAGGAATGCCATAAAGTCATGTACTAATATAAGGTCATTATGGAGGTGTAAAATCTGATTTTTAAGCTTTGGGGCTATGCCATAAAGTCATGTACCAAATATATTATAGGGTGTTTGGTGTGAGAAATAAGCTAGTCCATCATCTTCTTACTCCTCGCTTTTTTGTTTGGTTTATAGAATGAAATGAGTCGATTCATCACCACCTTATTCCTCATAGTTAGTTAGTATTAATATAAGGAATGAGATAATCCGACCAAATTTGAGGAATGGACTCATGATGCATTATCTCATCTTGGATGAAGTGATTCCTCAAACGAAACACTCCCTTAGATAAGCTGGCCGACAATTGAATTCTAAAAGTCATATGAACAATATTCTAAATAAATCTAGCAAAATGACAAGTTTAGTATATAAGAAACTAAGAAAACAACACTATACTTCCTTGCCATCCCTTTGAACTAGGTTATCTTTGGTTAGAGTCACACCTTTATGTAGATACCATAGAAAGATCTTAATTTAGAGCGGCACCCTTAGTTTGCATAGGCGACACGAATGAGCTATTCCATCTTGCATCAAAGAAACATGGATTGTAATGATAATTTGCCACTTTTATGTAATTTGCATAGGCGACAAGAATGAGCATCAAATAAACTTTGGTCACTTTTATGTAGCTTTGCCAAAGTTTACCATTCACTATTCTTGCCACTTGGTTATACCAAAACCTCAAGTTATCCCACCTCAAAGCTTGTCGAAAAGTAATATTGAGTGGAATATTGCTTAGCACATTTTCCCCTATACATTTGTATTTCTTGCAATGACATAAAGGGAAGGATATTGTTCCTAATTGATGGGGATCGGAAAGAAAATTAGTTCATTTCCACCCTCAAAGCTTGTTTAGGAGCAAGAGGAATTTAAGGGATTAGAATCCCTCCATTCCTCTTTCTCCTAAACATGTCTTTAATTCCCTTCAGTCACTGTGTAACCAGCACGTTAGAAAATGATTGGAGTGGATTGAGAGGGAAATGAACTAATTTCTCTTAATCATCTTGAATGCAAACAAGCCCTAAGAGATTTGTCTCCAATCCGAATGTCCCCCCTAAAGCAAGTTTGTGATCAATACGACAAATTGGGCCTACCACTCTGACATTAAAATGGACGGGGTCCTTTTTTTGTTTGCAAAACAAATGTTATCTTCTCACCGTCCAAGGAGTATTCTGCAGCATTGTCACCATTGATCTCGTAACCCAACTTCACGAAGCAGAGATGGAAACTTCTTAAATAATCCTAAGTCAACCACTTGAGGTGCCCATAGATACCTTAGCATATATAGTGCATCTTAAATTCTACTCCTGATAGTTTCCCTTGACGATGCCACCATTGGTTCAGACATCAGACGACCTAAACTTTTGCAGCCGACTTGAGCATGGTCTGTCACCACAAACAAAGTTCAGTACAAGTAGTGTTTTCGAAGTAATATGATTGGATCAACACATAATTTGGACGGCACCATGTTAATTGTCATTCCCACAAGTTGTATTTTGCATGTATAATGCAAATTTTTTATTGTGAATTGGGTGAGCCCGCAAGGGGATTCGACACAACCACAAATACAACAAAAATATAAACACCAAAAATTAAACACCAAGGCATATGAGCTTCTTCGATGATTCCTTTATAGAGAGGTGGATGACACCAAAAATGTAATCATCATCAGCCGAGCAGGAGCTTGGCAAGGCTTTCGCCCAAGTCCTGTGCCATGGATATTTGCATTGCTCAGGTTGACCAAGGAGATGAAGCAGCATGAGGTTCTTCAGCGATGCCTTCAAGAAAGAAATTCTGCCTGAGGGTGTCCTTTATCGTAGGCCCGAGCAAGATCTAAACTGAGCATTCATCTAGAATCCCTACCAATGCCACCGCCCTTGAGAAAACTAGAATGGTCAAGATGTCCAAGCGAGGCATAAATTAGGCTTTTCTATTTTTAATAAATTAAAGCCTATCAGGTTATCAACAAGCTCAGTCCATCCCTTATGGATTTAAGTTTTTCTATATATCTTATGATCAAGAATTTTACCTCTAAGGTTCCAATCTTATACTTAGTATAATAATTCTATTAGAATAAATAATTGAATATAATTGCTCAAAAGTAAAGCTTAAAGTAAAGCCAGAATTAGGAATGCCTCGATATTTCTAAGGTGTTGCAGAGTCGGCACTTCCTGGTAGTCCTTATTGGAGCACCCACGTAATAGTGCACTCTCCCTTGATCCACGTAAGAACCAAGTTCTCTCTATGGGCTTGTTCTTTGCCACTTCGGCACGGTGAGCCACCCATAGCCGTTAAATCTTGAGTTTGGTCACCCACAAGCTCTTCAGCTGATCACCGAATGCCCTGTAGCCACCAAACCATCTAGGTGATGCTGATCACCAAAGTAAGAAACATTAACTCTCACTTGACTAAACCAAGTCTAATAAGAATGGTCGATGCATAGTTTTTTCTCTCAATGCACTAATGTTGCCCCTAATCACACAATTATCAACTCTCAATTCCCTCACTAACAAAAGGCTTTTGCTCACCCTCCAAAGGATTTCTCCAATCGACCAAATAAGTAAGAGACCTCAAATGGACAAAGTGGAGGGGTACAACAAGCCAAACCAAGAAGCTAGTTGTTGGCACTCCACTCAGCTTTCACAGGTGCACCTCTAATGGCTAGTTTTAAAAACTAGTTATTACTGTACCTGTATCTAGTATTCTATCCAATGCCTCATCAAACATGTACGATGAGTATAACACTCGAATGTGCAGTTTGCGGACCTCTAAGTTTTATGTCTTTTGCCACACTAGATATGTCTCGGGAATACTTAGCTTCTCACACTCAGTTTTAACCTCTCTAAATTCCATATGCAGTGCCATGTACGATGCTACACCACACATGTTCGATGAGCATTAGGCTTCAAACACTTGTTTACATATCTCTTTGGGTGGCTTTTCTAGTGCATTGTGTCGATGCACACCGGACACACCAATGTCAACTCAATTCAACACAAGGCAAACTTGTGTCTAGTGCACATATCCAGTGCACATCAGACATATCTGGTGCCTTTGCAAGAATGATAACTCGCTTGTTTCAAACACTTTATAAGTTAGGTTTGATCGTAAACTTCCCATGGGTTCCCACCTAGCACTAGATTTCATAGGTGTGCATCATCACTCTACACTAGACCTACCATGGTCAAGCTACCCATCCATGCACTCCTTTATAGTACGACCAGAATAAAAAAAGATCCTATCACTAACCTATGACCATCAACTCCTTGTCACTTAGAACTAGCTGATCTTTAACTTTCTTTCTTATCCTTTGGAATGATAATTGATCTCCATCAATAGGGGCCTCAATACCACATAAGCCCAATCAATCTCCATTATTATGACCTAACTTAATTTTCCCAAGCAAAACACATGTTAGTCATAATAATCTTGTGTTGTCATAATCACCAAAACCCAATTAGGGGCCTAGATCTTTTAGTCTGATGACAACACAACCTTGAGTATGCGAAAGATTTGAGGGTTTGAAAGTACTTGATTTGCATGAACTTATGACAACAAAACATGGATGTTAGAGCAAGTTCATTCAAACCAAGTCCAGAACATGTACCATAGGAGTGAAAGATTAAGCGCAAGTACACGATTAAGTTTGTTTGCATGAAATGTAAATGTAAGAGCATAAAAAGCATAGGGGACATGATAAAGATAGAATGAGAGTGATCAAAGCAACAACATTTCATATGATGCAATATAAAGTAATGTATAATGCATGAAAGGTAATGTGCATGGAACATATGAACGAATGACAATATAATGAGGTATCACACATAATAGATAGTAAATCCTCTCCCTATATCACATACTCCCCTCCTCTCTCTCTCTCTATCTCTATCTCACTCACTCCTCCTCCTTTGGCATCAATCACCAAAATCTACAAAACCTAAGCGATACCAACTAGAAAAGACTTAGGCCCTAAAGTCCACTAGACCATATAGACAGAACAACTAGATATTGTGTAGTTAAAAGAGGTGTCATCTGAATTAGAGGCGGTGGCACTACAACTCATGTATGCTAAAAGGATGCAAAGTTACTAGCTCTATATACACGTAACTATTGGTGGAAATAGTCCGATCGAGCCTAGATAGTTTCAAATAGATTGAGCATCTGGTTAGTCTGATGTTGCTATGCATTAGCATGTTATCTTTGCTCCTCTATGGTGTCAGTCTCTCCATAGAGTTGGTCTACTAGAGTCAGGGTGGTGGCACCTAGTGGTCCTTGTCAAAGCTATCATATGTGTTGTACTATCTCTAAAAAAACTATTATAGCTCTATCCACTCAACTTGAAAGATAGCCTCATCTTGATCCTACTCTCGCCTCAACTGATATGTTATATGAACTGAGCTTGATAAAGGACTCATGTAAAGTAGTACTAAATTACATAAAGGCTCTAAGATCTTGTAGCTATAAGAACCACCTAGTGACAAGGATGTAGAAATTAGGCACATGTGGGGTGGAGTAGTTCCCCTCAGGAGCTAGTGTTTCATATTGTGGGAGTAGATGTATGGGATGCATAACAGGGGGAGTAGCATAAGGAAACAAGGTAGAGTATGCATCTGGTATTAAAGGATCGATGCGACCTAGAGTGAGGATCAAGCACACAATGCGTAGGTGTTAGTATCTCTTAGCCTAACAGGTTTTACTCTACAAGCATTGGGAAACCATTGTAGCTTTCACCCGAGAGTATTCCAAGGTATTGTATTATCCATGAGGAAGCACTGAGATAGAAAACCAACTCGTCTTCCATCTAGCTACTACTAACTCTTTCATTCCAACCAAGTGCTAGGATAGAGTAACCAAACCATGTGATAAAACACTAGGTACCACTAGTGATGAAATCAATGGGTAGTTAGGAGGACAACAAGACGATGGCTCTGTTCCTAATTAGCACTTTCAAAACTAAGACTAGCTAGATATACTAGGCCAGATTAAAGTGTTGCTCTGATAGAGGTAAAGCTTTATATAGCGATATATGCTTACTTCAGCCACCGAGCCGATAATCAAGACGAGAAAGGTGGGCTTCATAGAGAATTGACTATAGCAGCTACATGATTACCACCTAAATTATGGGAGTGGAAATACATAGGGAACACTCCCGATGTCACCAAGAGGACCTACCTAAAGCCATGGTGTGCCCCAACTGCACAACAAGGCACCCAAATATTCATGGGGTTGGGTCTATCTCAAGGTAAAAGAACCAGCCTAAGCATAATGGGTTACTACTACTCTAATGGACAAGTAAGAGTAGCACAAAAAATTTATACAACTTAATTATAACCATGCACAAGGTCCTCATAAGCATAACCGACTAAACTAGGAATTACCTCATAGAGCAACTCTAACTAAGGTCTAGAAGACATTCAATCACTACGATTATGCATCATCGTAAGGAAAGGATAAATACTCGCATGAAATAAAGAAAGAATATATATTAAATACCTCAAGTCATATAGGAAAGTAAATATACAAGAGGACTTATACCGAACTCCTGCTGCCGGCTCTAGAACAATAGAACCCTGACTCTAACTTCTAACTAAAACATTGATTTTAGAGAGAAGGAACCACCCGAGGGGCCCTCCAAGTGAGGAAATGAGTGAATTACAAGGATGGTGTGTTGTGAGAGTGAGGGGTACATCTATTTATACGAGAGGATGTGACTTGGGAGAGTGGAGATCCTCCCTTTTTTGTAGGGCTCCCTCTTTGATCATAAATGCATGTTTTCTTAGGACTGAAGAACCATGCTTGAGGCTTCAATGTGGAGTCAGATGAAAAAAGATAGGGCCAGCTAACTTAAGTGTGGCTGGTCGGCTGCATGTGGGGCCGGTCAGCCATGGCTCTAAGCCTTGGCCATTTGTTGACATCTCCTAGCTCCATTTGATGTATATTTTTGTAGAAATTTGAGTTTCACCCTGTAAAACACAAAAAACACACAACTTGTGGAAATTCTTAGTTCAATATGCATAATGCACATATTTGGCTCATACAAGCACCTACACCAATATATCCCACTTCAACGGTTGATAAGGCAACACTATTTTGCTTTTTGGATGACCAAGTCACTCTTAAACTACCAATCATATATATGATACCCTCTAGATGTGTTTTTTTTATCAATTATGTAACCTATATAATCCAAATTGGAATAGCCAATTAGTTGGAAACTAGTTCATTGGAATACCAAAGGCGAATGCTTAGTGTGTGCTTTAAGTACCTAAGGATTATTTTTATGGCAATTATTGAAAGAGCTTCCTTAAAATTACCTTGAATATAGCACACATGCACACACAAAACATGATGTTGGGCATATATGTTGTTAAATATAACAAGCTACCCATAACACCCTGAATTTTAGGGTATAAAAATTTCTTTGCTCTATACTCAAAATTCAGATGTTACTCTTTCCTTTCTTCGCTTTTCTTTTCCGTTTATCAAAACAATAGAGATTTATTTTGTTCTATATTAGCGTGAGCACCTAGTATAGATGGCCAATAGTGCCGGGCTAATCGGGTCAGCCCGGAGCACGGCACGGCCCGTAGTGCCTGGGCACGGCACGACACGGGTGGAGCCGGTCCCGTGCCGGCACGGCCCTATGGCTAGTGTCGTGCCTGGGCCGAGTGCCGAGCACGCTGGGCCGGCACAGGCATGGCCCGATTAGCTCTAAAGCACGATTAAGCATGATTAGGCATGATTAGACCCAAGCACGACTAGTGAGCTATGGGTTGTACTCTTTTTTCCTATCTAGGGTTTTCTCACAAGGGTGAGTTTTTACCTAGATAGGTTTTTAATGAGGCAGCCATTGCACTAAACAGCTCAATATTAGCTATTTTAGTATGTTTTAACTGTGTTTGTGAATGTCTGACTAAAATTCTGTGGTGTAGTGCTCGGGCCGGCCCTGGCACTACGGGCTGGTCGGGCCCACCGTGCCGGCACGGCACGGCTAAGCAGGCTTAGTGCCGTGCTTGGGCCTGGTCTTAGGCACTAGTGCCGGGCCAGCACGACACGACTATTAAACGGGCCAAACGGGTCGTACCCTAACCGTGCCGTGCCTGGCCGTGCTAGGGCCGTGCCGGGCCGGGCCGCCCATTTGGCCATGTATAGCATCTAGAAGTGTCTTGGTTCTTGCATTCATGCTGTTACATAGTATTTCTAAGTGCAAGAAGTGTTTGAAACATGTTATTATGCCTTGTAGAAGTTTCTGGTAAATTTTCATATTTTTCTGAATATTTTTCTATTTTCTGAAATACAAAATCTATTTATTAGAGGTACTTAAAAACATTTTCAAAAGTTCTAAATATGGTTTTTGAGTTCATTGGGTGCCAACTCATGCCTAGGAATTTTCCTAGATTTTTAGAGCTTTCGAGACATTTTACAAACATTAAAAACAATTTCAGCATTTTTGGATTTATTTTTAATTTTAAAAATTGGATTTTGGAGTGGCCTTTGCACCGGTTGCTCGACTTGAAGTCATCTGTATTCTTCTTGCATAAGCATCCAACAATAACATTAAACTATATCTAATGGATGTAAAAAGTGCATTTTAAATGGCTTCATTAATGAACCTGTATATATTGAGCAACCCCCTGGGTTTGAAGACCCTAGATAACCTAATCATGTTTACAGGATGTCCAAGGCGCTATATGGACTAAAGCAAGCTTCAAGGGCTTGGTATGAACGTCTTCGTGACTTCCTCATTGAGAAGGGCTTCAAGATCGGGGCTATCGACACCATGCTATTGACCAAGAAGCATAACAATGATATTTTTATTTGTCAAGTTTATGTTGATGATATAATCTTTGGCTCGATAAATCATTGACATTGCAAGGAATTTGGTGAGATATTGTCGAAGGAGTTCGATATGTCAATGATTGGGGAGCTTACATTCTTCCATGACTTTCAAGTTAAGCAAATGAAAGAAGGAAACTTCCTCTCTCAAGAGAAGTATACCAAAGACTTGTTGAAAAGATTAAAAATGGAGGATTGCAAGCCACTCAAGACACCAATGCCTACTAATGGACATCTCTACCTAGATGAGGGAGGTAAACCGGTTGATCAAACTCTCTATCGTTATATGATTGGTTTGTACCTTACAACATCTAGGCCTGACATCATGTTTAGTGTATGTATTTGTGCTCGCTTTCAAGCAAATCCTAAGGAAGCCCATCTTAGTGTTGTTAAAAGAATCCTTAGGTACCTAAAAGCACACCCCAAGCAATGTCCTTTGGTATCCCAAAGGAGGTACTTTTGATTTAGTTGGCTATTCCAATTCGTATTATCCCGGATGTAAAGTTGATAGGTGTAACACCCCCTCCACTCCCGGACCATCGATACTTACTCCTGGCAGCTCTCTAGGATCATATATTGTCCCCACGGACCAACACAAGTCTTTTATGCGCACTTGTCCTCACTCAGGCGCACCCGAGAAAACTTCACGGTCGGTCACCCATCCCAAATTGCTCCAAGTCAAGCATGCTTAACCTGGAGGTTCTTTCAAGATAGGCTTCCTAAAAAGAAGATACACCTTGTTGATTTGAGTACTCTATTAATTTTATTAAGCCTTGGGCCAGGATATCACCATCCTAGGGGCCAAGATGTCACAATCCACCCCCTTAGAAGACTGACATCCTCATCGGTAAAACCCCAATCTAGGAACCTCCCCTCTTAGCCACGTCTGTGTGTCTAGTGTCGTCATATATCATGCCATGTGACCACTTCAGGCTCATATGCGCCATGCGCCATATACCCAAACCCCTAACCCACACATGCCCGTGAAACAGCGAAGGTCGGCTCTGATACCACTTGTAACACCCCATCCACTCCCAGACTGGCGGTACTTACTCCTGGCAGCTCTCTAGGATCATATATTGTCCCCATAGACCAACACAAGTCTTTCATGCGCACTTTATCCTCACTCATGCGCACACGTAAAAACTTTTCGGTCGGTCACCCATCCCAAATTGCTTCAAGCCAAGCACGCTTAACCTGGAGGTTCTTTCGAGATAGGCTTCCGAAAAAGAAGATGCACCTTGTTGATATGAGTACTCTATTAATTCTATTAAGCCTTGGGCCAGGATATCACCATCCTAGGGGCCAGGATATCACAATAGGGAAGTTACATCCTGACGGTGCCATTTACTTGGAAGATCACTAGTTTCATGGACTTTAAAAAAGCAAAATAGTGTTTCCTTGTCAACCATTGAAGCGGAATACATTGCCATGGGTGCTTGTTGTGCACAAATTCTTTATATGAAACAAACATTCTAGACTACGGTGTAGTTCTAGAAAAGGTACCTTTGTTGTGTGATAATGAGAGTGCAGTTAAAATTGCTAATAATCCTGTCCAACACTCGCACCAAGAACATTTACATCCGTCATCATTTCCTTAGAGATCATGTTACGAAGGGAGATATCTTACTAATAATCTATTAAGAACCTAATGTGGGCACCTGGTGCTACCACGGCTTCACCCTACATGGTGACACTCCGGGCCCAGCCCACACGCCCCACCTCGGGGGCTGTGCCCTGTGGGCCCCACGACTACCGTCCGCGCAGCGCTCTCTCAGCTACTACCCTGTGGACCCTAACACTCTGGGCCTGCCCCACGCGCCACACCTCGGGGGCCGTAACTACTACCATGTGGACCCTAACACTTTGGGTCCGCCCCACGCGCCCTGCCTCGGGGGCTGTGCCTGATGGGCCCCACGCCCAGCGCTTGCACAATGCTCTGTCAGCTACTACCCTGTGGACCCCAGCGCCCGTGTAGCCAGCTACTGTGCCTGCCCAGTACCCGACCTCACCCGTGCTGCTAACACCAAACCACACATATCTTAATGTTTAGAAATAAACAATAATTATACAAAAAATAGTGTAGAGCGAGCACTTGAACCCACACCCCCTGCTCTAGATTTTTGGGGCTAACCACTAGACCACATGTACCTTAGTGTTTAGAAATAAACAATAATTATATTAGAATAAATATCTCAATATGTATTTATATGATATATAAAAACCGTAGCAAAGCGCGGACAACTGGCTAGTTTCACTAAAAGGAGTTAGGACAGATGATCAACTAGCAGATATTTTCACAAAACCATTAGATGAATCCCACTTTTGCAAGTTGAGGAATGAGCTTATTATTCTTGATCTTAGCAATTTCACATGAATCCAATATGGGGTGTCATGCTTGCATTGCATATTAATTTCATGAATTGCATCTAGGACTTGTCTAACCTAGTTAAGGTAACCGCCCGAAAAGCTTGTGAAAAAGCTTAACTCGGGCTCAAATTTGACAAGCTCTATCTTTTTAGCTTTTCTCGTGCTTAAATGTTCTTTATTATGCAAACATTGGTTCTTGAGATATGCATGTGTTACTACACTTAGAGGGAATATTCGCAACTCAATTCATACTTGAAACCCCTAGTGTAACTCTCAAATGCCAACTCTCACCAATTGCCCATTTTTCTAAAAACTACATAGCCTATGGCAAAATATTTTGAAAACTATGAGAGAATATGTGAGGGTGCCAATATCTGTCTCAACAGGTGTTATTTTGTGTGCTTTCAAGTTTGGATTTGGTTTGGCGCAAAAATTCTTAGAAAAAAAAATTCAAAATACCCTCAGTTTAGGCTCACCAGATAGTACGGTGCTCCGGCTTGGCCTCGGCTTGCTCTGCCTCTGTGCAGACTGTCCGGTGTGCACTTGGTAGTGTCTTGTTCACTGTCTGGTGTGCCCATAACCACGACTTCAAATCCCTTTTCACACCCAAGCCCGCACGTCAGCTGCCCTTACTCGTGCACGCTGTGTTCTTCTCAGCTTGTTCTCTCTACACCACTTCCATCGCACGTGCTGCTCGCCCCAATGCCACTGCCTCTCCCTGGCCGTGCTCTATTCGCTGCCATCTTTCTTATCTCTAGCAATCCCTTGGTAATGTCTTGGAGCATCCTCCCCTCCCCAGTGAGCGCCTCTCAACTCTAGATCATTTACTCTCTCCTATTTTCCCCATCTGTGTTCACCATGTATTTATGTTGTAATTCCTATGAAAATCTATGAATTCTAATGAAAATCCTTTGAATCTGTGTGTGGTTGTGTCTCCTTAAACATCTCTTGCAGAATCATCAATCCCTATGGGGGTTAAATACCTAGTGAAAGGATCATGATGCCCAAGAGGGGGGGTGAATTGGGCTTTTCAAAAAATCAACAACAATTAAACCATAAGCAAGAGCCCAACTTCACCCAACAACTAGCAATAAGAGAATACTTCTAGAAATACAACAATACTAAGACAATGCTTCAACTACATGATAAACAAATGCACAAGGTAAAGTGCCTGAATTTAAATGCGGAATGTAAAGCAAAGTTTAGAAGACTCCTCCAATTTTTCCTGAGATATCTAAGAGTCGACACTCTTCCGTAGTCCTCATTGGAGCACCCACGCAAGGGTATCGTTCCCCCTTGGTCCTCGCAAGAACCAATTGCTCACTATGAGATGATCCTTTGCCACTCCGGCGCTGTGGATCCCTCACGACCGCTTACAATCTCGAGCTGGGTCACCAACAAGTCGTCCAAGGTGATCACCATGCTCCCAATGCCACCAAGCCGTCTAGGTGATGCCGATCACCAAGAGTAACAAGCCGTAGACTTTTACTTGACCAAGAGAAGCCTAATGCATGTTGTGTGTGCTCTAGATGGCTCTCACTTGCACTAATGAGGTCCTAATACGGGATTACGATTTTCTAATCACCTCACTATGATTTGTGGTGCTTGCAATGCTCTAGCAATGTATGGGAGTTAATGTGGGCGGTAAGACATTCAATATGGTGGGTGGAGGGGGTATAAATAGCCCTCACCCACCAACTAGCCATTACCAACTCTTCCCGCGCATGGGCGCAATGGACAGTCTGGTGCGACACCGGTCCGCCAACCGTCACTTCCAACGGCTAGTTCTGATAGCTAGCTATTGGGCAGATGGCACACCGGACAGTCCGGTGTGCCGGCTAAAAATCCAATTCTAAACTCGTTGCTCTTGGGTTTCTGCAGGGAAGTAGGTCTTCCTCGGGCCAGACTGGCCCCACTATGAGAGGGCGCACCGGACAGTCTGGTGCACACCGGATAGTCCGGTGCCCCTAAGACAGAAAACCTATTTCTTATTTCCTTTTGATTTTCAAATCAGTTTTCGTTCTAACTCGTGAGTGTGTTATAGAGTGACACCTAGCACTAGATGTGAGTGTGAATATGCACCAACACTACACTAGAACTCTCTTGGTCAAACTACTCATCGACAACCCCTCTTTATAGTACGACTAAAATAAAATAGAAGACCTAACTCTATACCGAGTGTCCGCAACTCCTTGACACTCAGGATACGAAGACCTTCATCTTTTGATTTGTCGTTTCAGCCATCGCTTCAAGTTCTTATCTCGGAGATTGTTTTCACCGTTGTAGTACATCTTTCTGTAATGCAGCGTAACTTACCATTGTCTCTGCAAAGGACACGTTAGTCACATATAATATTACGTTGTCATTAATCACTAAAGCCAACCAGGGGCCTAGATGCTTTCAATCTCCCCCTTTTTGGTGATTGATGACAACCCTACAAGAGTGTGAGAGTAGTTTGTTTGTTTTCTGCCAATAGAGAAGATGGTTAGTTATACCCAATCATTTTGACAGAAAGAGCGTGTAAAATAATAATAAGTATAGGCGCATACACGACGTAAGTTTCTTGTTCATATAAGAATGAAATGAAATCGCTGAACAAGAACTAAAAGACTGATGATAACATATTAGGTGAAAACACAATACACACACAGTCAAAGTAAACATCGAGAGCATATTATAGAGTTGGTGAGTAAGCGTCATACAAAAGTGGAGCTATTACAGAGAGTATCAAGCACATATATTACTGCAAAATACAAAAGGCACTCTCAACTAACTTCCTAACTCCCCCTAGCTCTCACAACTCTCATATCTCTCCCCCTTTGGCGTCAAACACAAAAAGGGTTACCCAAACCTATAGCCAGAGGAGGAAGGAGGGGGCGGGGGCGCA
Organism: Zea luxurians; assembly: GCA_029449295.1. Classification (NCBI taxonomy): domain Eukaryota; kingdom Viridiplantae; phylum Streptophyta; class Magnoliopsida; order Poales; family Poaceae; genus Zea; species Zea luxurians. The sequence goes on from JAOPSE010000008.1 coordinate 118,004,524, forward strand.
TCCGATCGCGGTCGTGGCAGAAGTGCAAACGCAAGCTGGGGGTCGGAGTCAGTCTTGGATCCAGGATCTGTAGTAGAAGCTGGAGCTGGTACTGACTCTGACAGAGGCTATGCTGTAGGATCCACCGAAGCAGAAGTGATCACAGACACCACCATAGCAGCAGTGGTAACAGCAGGCGCTGGATGGTACTGGCGGCTGAGCACTAAAGGTTCCGACGATCGACAACGAGAAATCCGGAGTGACCAGCCGGAGCGGAGAGGGAGAAGGACCAAAAGGAGGAAGTGGGGGTCCTGCCTAAATCGCTGGCACAACGGCTGCCTAAAGAGCTGGAGGAGGGGCAGACTGAACTAGTGGGAGCTGAACACCGGTATGCTGAAGGATATGAGTCATAAAAGCCCGGTGCTCAGCCCTGTCTGCCAAAAGCTGCTGCTGCAGATTGTCCTGGTGGTCCTAAATGGTCTGAAATATGGATAGCATCTGCTTGGACATCTGCTGCTGGAAAGTTGCCTGTCGAGCCTGCTCGGCTACTTGATGAGCCTACTTCTATGTAAGAGACTGAAGTATCGCAGCCAAAGCAGGATCAATAGCAGGAGGGGCAGCACTAGAACTCCCTGCCTCGTGATCATGTGAGCGAGGAGGCACAGGAGGTGGTGGTGGGATCCCAAAGTCATCATCATCATCATCATCATCCTCATCAATGATAGCTGTGCCATGGGTCTCGAACTGTCTGAATGCCTCATCCTCAGCCTGAATGTCTAGCACTGGATCTGGCATAGGGGCTGGGTCCTCAGGGGCTAGACGATATGAACCAAACTGGAGGCATGAGGCCTTGAGGGTGCCCTGAAACTGAGGCAGCCTGATTAGCTGCGCGAAGATGTAACAGAGGTAATGCGCATACAACAGCTGACGACGAGCATGAAGACCATCCAAAACTGTGTCCTCGATCTCACAGATAAGAAAGTCAGCGACGTCAAACTCTGAGTGTGAGATCAAGGCACCAAGTAGCCATAGCTGAATATGCGTGGTGGCCTCTCTGTAACCCATCCTGGGTAGCAGTGTCCATCTCATCACCTGATATAGATACTTCGCTGCAGGGGTGAAGTCAGCTGGAGAGCGTCGCGACCCATCTGTGAAAGAAGGTCTGAAAAGGTCTGCGACGTGAGCAGTGGCTGGTGCAACTCCGTCATGAGGGCGACGAGGAGGATTTGATGTACAATAGCATAGACTATGAAGACGAGTCGATGACTTTGTAAATCCAAACAGCTATCGTATCTGGCTGGCATGCAATGTGACATCCTCTCTCTCAAAGCGGAACCTCATCCACTGATGATCCGGGTCTATCCACACTGTAGCGTAAAATACTCGGACCCACTCCTCAATGTATCTGCCACTTGTAGTTAGTAGAGAAAGAAGTCCTGGTAGATAGGAGAGATGCACCTCTGAATCGGCACCGGCTGCTAGCAGAAAGGTAGGTAGATCCAAAAGCCGATGCGCTCGCAGGGCAATCTGCACTGACAACTATGCTCGAAAGAAGGACTCCTGAGTCCTGGTACTGAAAAGATCTGCCACTGCAGGATCCCTCTGAGTTGGCAGCCAGGACTCCATGGGTACGTGTTTGAACCTACATACCTAGGCTGCAGTGGCACGCTGAAGATCAAGTAGTCAAGGATCAGCAGCTAATGGTCGCACCTCTGTCTCGTCTCGCTCCCTGAAGTGGGGTGGTGGAATGGGTGGAGCGGAAATGGGAGCGGGAGGGGGAATAGTGGAAGCTGGAGTGGTGGAGGTGGTGGGTATGGCGGAATTGGTGGATGGCTCTGGAGCAACAGGAGCTGGTGCAGTGGGAGGTGGAGTAGTAGCTGTGGTGGGTGTAGAGGGAGCAGATGAGCAAGGTCAAGACGCGAGGCGACGAACCCTATAGGCAATCTGGTCTGAGGAGATCTGCAACTAGCCACCTCGCTCTGCCTGCTCTGCTACTGCTGCCGCTGCAAGTGCTACACGAGTGGCTCTGTCCATATGCCGCTTCTTCCAGCCTTCCTGCTGCTCTAGGTACACTGTCTTGCCCTTGACCTGCCTGAAGGGGCGAAGAGGGTCCTTATCGTCTCCTCCCCCTAGCGCTGACACATTCTTCGTGCGCACCATCCTAACCTGAGTGCTGCATAAGTGAGTGAAAGGCTAAGCATGAGTAGATAGCAGCTCATAAGATCATAACCAAAGTGATAAGTACCTAGAAACCTCACGAGAGAGAGAGAATCCAGGCAGAATAGGAGACAGGCACACAGGCAGGTGAGGTCACTGAAATGACAGAAGTGGTGAGCACATATTAGTCACATAGCATAAGTATATGAAATTTGAATAAATACATACATAGAGAGTTATGACACAGAGACTGGGTGATTTGGAGAAACAGAGGTCAAACAACGCGGAAAACGACGTTTGAGCGAGGAATAGTGCCATAGAAGGTTTGAAATTCAAAATGGGCTTGAAATGACTTGGAATTGAGCCAATACTTCACGAGTAGGTATATATGAGTGAATATGAGTGAAGAGTGCGCTTGGTTTGAAATTTGGCGAATAAAGTGAATTTGGGGCACTCGACTCAGAATCAATCGCTATAAACGGGAATCTAAAGAAAATTTGTGTCTCGGATATCGGATTGGCGTGAAATTTGGCAAATATGTTGCTTGAGGTGTCACGAAGGTGTTGGAAAAAATCTAGGATCGATTTGAGCAAATTTGGCTGGTTTGGGCATTTCACTGAGCACTTGTGGTGCGGGGTTTTAGGTTTTGAGTGAAATGCTTATTCTAGAGATTGAAACCTCCCAATGGGAGAAGGAAACCTACAGGGACGCATAGAGGTCACACATGCACACATGTATCCAAGAGATTGCTCGGAATTTTGAATGGAATTTAGGTTTAATCAAAGGACAGGGTGGAGAGCTTTGCTGCTCAGAGTATAGTAGAGGGAGGGGGGGAAGCAGGAGCAGCTCACCAGAAAATCAGTGAGGGAGGCCAAGCCTTGAGCTTGGAGGAGATCACTGGAGCTCGGCTACGGTGATCAACGGTGGTGAGGGGTAGAGAGAGTCACCAGAGCACAAACCAGAGGCTGAAGAGTGAAAGAGGATGTGCTAGGCTTGGGCTGGGGGAATTTTTTTTAAAAATGGTTCATGGGCACACCGGACAGCCTACAGTGCCTGTCCGGTGCACACCGGACAGCTACTGTGCGCTGTCCAGTGAACCACCGGATAGTGCAGTGCAGAAGGGGATCTGTGCGCGCCCAACCGGCACACCGGACTATCCGATGAGCCCAGACAGAGGGAATTTTGAAATTTTCTATCTAATTTTGAACCAAACCAAATCCCAACTTATAAGCACACAAAAGAACACCTATTGGGACAAGTATTGGTACCCTCACATATTCTCTCATATTTTTCAAAATATTTTGCCATAGCCTAGATAGTTTTTTTTGAGAAAATAATCAAATGATGAGAATTGCATTGCGGCTTTGCACTAGGGGTTTCATGAAAGACTTGAGTTTTGAATACTCCCCCTAAGTGCAGTGCCACATGCATATCTCAAGAACCAACAATTGCATAGTAAATGAAAAAGCTTAAAAACTAAGACTTGTCAAGTTTGAGCTCGAGTTAAGCTTTTTCACTCGCTTTGTTGGCGGTTATCTTAACTAGGTCAGACAAGCTCTAGATGCAATACAAGAGATTTAAATATGCAATGCAGGCTTGACAACACCATTTTGAGATTTAAATGAAATTTCTGAGATCAAGAATGTTTAACTCATTCCTCAACATACAAAAGCAAGTTTTATCTAGTGGCTTTGTGAAAATATCCGCTAATTGATCTTCCGATCTCACTCCTAAAATAATGTCTCCTTTAGCAACATGATCTCTGAGGAAGTGATGACAGATATCAATGTGCTTGGTGTGAGAGTGTTGTACAAGATTATTAGCAATTTTAACAGCACTCTCATTGTCACACAACAAAGGTACCTTTTCTAGAACTAGACCATAGTCTAGAAGAGTTTGTTTCATATATAAAATTTGTGTGCAACAAGCACCCGCGGCAATGTATTACGCTTCGACGGTTGACAAGGCAACACTATTTTGCTTCTTAGAAGTCCATGAAACTAGTGATCTCCCAAGCAAATGGCATCCCCTGGAAGTACTTTTTCTATCAATTTTGCAGCCGGCATAATCCGAATCGGAATAGACAATTAAATCAAAAGTAGCTCCTTTGGGATACCAAAGGCCAACACTTGGGGTGTGCTTAAGATACCTAAGAATTCTTTTAACAGCGCGAAGGTGAGCTTTCTTAGGATTTGATTGAAATCTAGCACACATACAGACAATAAACATGACTATCGGGCCTAGATGCGGTAAGATACAATAGACTACCAATCATGGAACGGTAGAGAGTTTGATCAACCGGGTTACCTCCCTCATCTAGGTTGAGATGTCCATTGGTAGGCATGGGCGTCTTGATTGGTTTGCACTTCTCCATGTTGAATCTTTTCAACAAGTCTTTGGTATACTTCTCTTAGTGAGAGGAAGTTACCGTCTTTCATTTGATTGACTTGAAAGCCGAGGAAGTATGTCAGCTCACCAATCATTGACATCTCGAACTCCTTTGACATCAACTCACCAAATTCCTTGCAATGATAATCATTTGTCGAGCCAAAGATTATATCATCAACATAAACTTGACAAATGAAAATATCACCGTTATGTTTCTTTGTGAATAAAGTTGTGTTGACGGTCCCGATCTTGAAGCTCTTTTTGATGAGGAAGTTGCGAAGACACTCATATCAAGCCCTTGGAGCTTGCTTTAACCCATATAGCGCCTTGGACAACCTGTAAGCATGTTTAGGATATTTAGGGTCTTCCAACCCAGGTGGTTGCTCAACATATACAAGTTCACTTATGAAGCCATTTAAAAATGCAATTTTTACATCCATTTAATAAAGCTTTATTTCATAGCATGATGCACATGCAAGTAGGATACGGATGGCTTCAAGTCGAGCAACCAGTGCAAAGGTCTCTCTAAAATCTGAGCCTTCAACTTGAGAGAAGCCCTTTGCAACAAGTCTTGCCTTGTTTGGCACAATCACACCTTGATCATCTTGTTTGTTTCTAACACCCATTTTGTTCCAATGATCCTTGCATCTTGTGGAGGCTTCTCCAGGGTCCAAACTTGGTTGTGGGTGAAGTTGTTTAATTCTTCATGCATGGCATTCACCCAGTCCGGATCCTATAGCGCCTCATCTATACATGTAGGCTCAACATAAGAAACAAAAGAGTGATGTTCAATAAATGAAGCATGTTTATGAGAATGAGTGATAACCCCTTGTGAAGGACTCCCAATGATTTGATCTTGTGGGTGTGCTTGAAGTAGTGATGAGTTTCTCTTGTCAACCACTTGGGAAGAAGATCTTGGAGCATCAACATCTTCGGCTTACCCTTGCTTGTTCATGAGAGGCAAATGTATCTTCATTTGCATGCCTCTTGTTGTTCCTCGTTCTTGAATGCTATATACCAAGAATGAAGCAACAGCAATTGTTAATGATTAAAGACCTTCATCCTTTGAAGCATTATCTCCTCTTGGATATAATGATCTCCAGATGAAGGTCATCAAGGGCATACCTTCATTATCTCAGTGAACAAATATAATTGGAAATATGTGAGGCATGAAAGAGTGTAATAAATAATAATAGTATATCAATAAATCATATATTTTCTTATTTCATAAACACAAATAAATATCCACAATATATTTATATTACATTGATACCTTCGGCTTGTCGGAAGGTGAGAATGTGGATGACGTGAGGGCGATTACAATGCAGCGTGAACAATACAAGGGTATTGTTCATCTATTTATAGGCACGGGACGTAGCCCTGGGCGAAATTACATCCATATCCCTGATAACTAATTATGATCATAATACAAACTATTAAGGACTATACAGTCTTTTCCTCTTTAAGTTGGTATCATTCTTCGTCTTTAACATGACACCAAGCCGAAGCTCTTTCAATCGTAGCTTCGGCTTTGTCCACATCATCTTCGGCTTATATCTTCATGTCACACCTGCCTTCGTACTGTCTTGCCGAAGGTGTTTTTGCCTAGAGGACCTTTGGCAGAGAAGAAGACCCCCAACACCTCTCATCTTTATCATCATCATGTGGTACATTTTATGAAGAAGGCCTGTCAATATTTTGCACCTCTTCTTCATCTTCTTTTGGTTTGATGGCTCCAATAGGCATGTTGTTCATGGCTTTCCTAAGTGGCTCATCACCTACATCATCAAGATTTTCAAGTGCTCCTTGGGAGCCATTAGTCTCATCAAACTCCACATCATATGTTTCTTCTACCACACCAGTGGCATGATTGAATACTCGATATGCTTTGGATTTTGATGAATAACCAAGTAGAAAACCAATATCACAACGTCTTTGAAACTTCCCTAGGTGATTTCTTGTAGATGTAGCATTTGCATCCAAACACCCTAAAGAAGGAGACATCTGCCTTTTTCCCATTTAGTAGTTCATAGGGAGTCTTCTCAAGTAGCCGGTGAGGAAATAGCCTGTTTGATGCATAATATGCAGTGTTGACAAGCTTCAGCCCAAAACCTCTCCGGTGTGTTATACTCATCAATAATTGTTCTTGCAAGAGTGATCAAGGTCCTGTTCTTCCTTTCAACAACTCCATTCTATTGAGGTTTATATGTTGCTGAAACTTCATGATTGCTCCCAATTTCATCACAATATTCATGTATGTTAGTGTTGTCAAATTATTTTCCGTTGTCACTTCTAATCTTCTTGATTTTGCAATCAAATTCATTTTGAGCCTTCTTGGCAAACTTCTTGAATAACTTCAGACTTATCATGGAGAAAGAACACCCAAGTGTATCTTGAAAAGTCATCAACAATAACCAGACAGTAGAGGTTGCCACCAGCACTTGCATAAGTTGTTGGTCCAAATAGATCCATGTGAAGCAGTTCTAGTGGCCTTGATGTTGACATAAAAGCTTTTGTAGGATGTGTGTTAGCAACTTCCTTTCTAGCTTGACATGCACTACAAGGCTTATCCTTTTCAAATACAACATCTTTAGTCCTCTAACCATGTCTTTCTTTAGTACTTTCTTGAGTGTGCTCATTTCAACATGTGCAAGCCTTCTATGCCATAGCCATCCAAGTGATGCTTTGGTAAAGAGGCAAATTCTTAAGTTTGCATCTTCAGAGGTGAAATTCACTAAGTAGAGATTGTTGTATCTAAATCCTTTGAACACCATTGACTCATCATCCATTTTTGACACAACAACCTCTATAGGAGTGAATAACCATTGAAGGCCAAGATCACAAAGTTGACCCACTGATAGTAAGTTGAAGCTCAAAGGTGCAACCAAGAGAACATTTGAAATAGCCACCTTGCCAAGTCCTTGAACTTTTCCCTTTGAATTATCCCCAAAAGTGATTTTATCTTGTCCATCAACATTCTCATCAAGTGAGGTGAACATCCGTGGGTTATCAGTCATATGTTGAGTGCATCCACTGTCAATAACCCAATGACACTCACCGGTCTTGTAGTTCACCTACATCAACAGATAAATCAAGCTTCAACTTTGAGGGCCCTATTTTGCATAGGACCAGTGACTTTCTCAATCAAAGACTTTGCAACCCAAATTTGTCTAGGTATACTCTTGCTTGGTGGACCTAGGAATGTAACTTTGACTTTTCCATTTGCTACTTTTCTTAGGACATAATGAGCATTGAAAGCAAATGGTCTTGAGTGCTTTGGGAAAGGAGTTGGTGGTTTGGCTTTTCAGTTGTGGGCAAAATGTACTTCTTTTCCACACTCAAATTATTTGATAGGCTTATGAGTCTATTTTGCCTTGTATTGATTTGTAGCTTTCTTTTGCACAAAAGAATTATATCCAATACCACTATTGTTGTTTTTCATGACAGTGTTCATGAGCAATTCATTTTGAAGGTATTGGCCTTTATTGAACTTTTTGCACACTTGTGGCAAGATGTTCATTTTCATTCTTACGTTTCTTGACCTCATTTCTAAGCCTTTCATTGTCCATTGCCAACTCATTGTTAAAGTCATTGCTCTCTATGGCAACCTTTCCTCTAGTAGTTGCATCAGTCAAATATCTCTTCAATTTCTGATTATCTAATGTCAAGACTTCAACCTTTTCAGTCAGTTCATCATGAAGACTAGTTTGATCATCTTGGCTCAAACCATCACATGAGGTTGCTACATCAATCTTAATAGCAGGGTTAATAGCCTCATGTGTATTGCAAGATAAAAGCTCATTTGCAACAAGAAGATTACAATGATCAATTTTAATCTTTGTATAGTCTTCCTTAATTTTTACAAGTCTATCTTTCAACTCCCTATTTGCTTTATTTAATTTGTCACACTTATCCTTAGCATCTTTTAGGGAGGATTTAAGCTCATTTACAGTGGATGACATAGTTTTGTTTTCTTCTTTCATCTCATCACTAGCTTTTACAATTATGTCATATTTGGCAGTTAAAAATTCATTTTCATCTTTTAACTTATCACATTTAGCCTTTGACTTCCTAATGATTTGAGTGTATTCCTTAAGCAAGTCAGCAAATCCATCATAGGAAGGTGAAGCAAATTCATCATCACTATCACTATCATCAATAATATCATTATCAATTTGTACCTTCCGTTCACCTTTAGCCATGAGGCATAGGTGAGAAGTGGATGAGGGTGATGGTGGTGGTGAAGAGAAGTCCCCAGCGACGGCGACAACTTTTTCATCATTTTCTTCTTCACTTAAAGAAGACCCGCTTGAGGACTCAATGTCAATGAGCCAGTCACCAACAATGTATGTCTTTCCATTTTTCTTCTTATGGAACCTTTTGTGCTTCCCATCCTTTCTCTTGAAGAATTTCTTTTCCTTTTTATCGTCATCACTGTCATCATCTTTCTTGCCCTTGAACTTGTTCTTCTTGGGCTTGTTGCATTGATGATCAAAATGACCAAGCTCTCCACAATTGTAGCAGTCCATTTCAGAGATGGGCTTTCTTTTACTGGAAAAGAACTTCTTCTTTCTTGAGTCAAACTTGATGCCTTCTCTATTGAGCTTCTTTAACATTTTGGTGGTCTTTCTCACCATCAAAGCAATGTTAGCATCAAGATCATCATCACTTGAGGATTCCTCCTCAATTTGCACTTTAGCTTTTCCTTTCTTTTCTTGATTGGCTTTGAGAGCCAAATCTTTTCTCTTGGAAGATGACTCATCCTTGTTAGTTATGTACATGTACATTTCATGAGCATTGATCTTTCCCAATATTTGTGTAGGAGTAGCAACTGAAAGATTCATCTGATGTAGCACTGTGACAATGTGTCCATATTTGTTAATTGGAAGGACACTAAGAATCTTCCTCACAACATCCGGTTGTGAAATTTGGGTGAGCCCCAAGCCATTTACTTCCTCTACAAGAATGTTAAGACGTGAGCACATAGCATTTGCATTTTCATTTGCAAGCATCTCAAAAGAATTTAATATTCTCATTGCAATATGATATCTCTCCTCACGCTCACTTCCAGTCCCTTCATGTAGAGCACAAATATCCATCCACAAATCATGAGCATTTCTATGATTTCTAACTCTATTAAAAACATCTTTGCAAAGGCCTCTAAAAAGAGTGTTTTTGGCCTTAGCATTCCATTTTTCATAATTAAACTCTTCTACAAGATTTGCGGGATCTCTTGGTTCGGGGAACCCTTGTGTGGCGGCTTTATAGACAACAATGTCTATAGCCTCTAAATAAGCTTCCATACGAATTTTCCAATATAGAAAATCATCACCATAAAAAACGGGAGGAGGTCCATCCCTGCCAGACATTGCTACTCTAGCGGTAAGCTAATCTAAGAGCAACAAGGCTCCGATACCAATTGAAAGGATCACGATGCCCAAGAGGGCGATGAATTGGGCTTTTCTAAAAATCAACAACAATTAAACCCTAAGCAAGAGCCCAACTTCACCCAACAACTTGCAATAAGAGAATACTTCTAGAAATACAACAATACTAAGACAATGCTTCAACTACTTGCTAAACAAATGCACAAGGTAAAGTGCTTGAATTTAAATGCGGAATGTAAAGCAAAGTTTAGAAGACTCCTCTAATTTTTCCCGAGGTATCGAAGAGTCGGCACTCTTCCCTAGTCCTCGTTGGAGCACTTGTGCAAGGGTATCGCTCCCCCTTGGTCCTCGCAAGAACCAAGTGCTCACTATGAGATGATCCTTTGCCACTCCGGCGCGGTGGAACCCTCACGACTGCTTACAATCTCGAGCCGGGTCACCAACAAGTCCTCCAAGGTGATCACCGTGTTCCCAATGCCACCAAGCCATTTAGGTGATGCCGATAAAGAGTAACATGCCGTAGACTTTCACTTGACCAAGAGAAGCCTAATGCATGCGGTGTGTGCTCTAGATGGCTCTCACTTGCACTAATGAGGTCCTAATGCGGGATTACGATTTTCTAATCACCTCACTATGCTTTGTGGTGCTTGCAATGCTCTAGCAATGTACGGGAGTTAATGTGGGCAGCAAGACATTCAATATGGTGGGTGGAGGGGGTATAAATAGCCCTCACCCACCAACTAGCCGTTACCAACCCTTTCTGCGCATGAGCGCACCGGACAGTCTGGTACGTCACCGGTGCGCCACTGCTGCGCCAATGGTCACTTCCAACGGCTAGTTCTGAAAGCTAGCCGTTGGGCAGATGGCACACCGGACAGTGAACAGTCACTGTTTAGCGTGCCGGCTAAAAATTCAATTCTGAACTCGTTGCTCTCGGGTTTCTGCGGGGGGAGTAGGTCTTCCCCGGGCCAGACTAGCCCCACTATCATAGGGCACACCGGACAGTCCGGTGCACACCAGACAGTCTGGTGCCCCTAAGACAGAAACCCTAATTCTTATTTCCTTTTGATTTTCAAATCAGTTTTCATTCTAACTCGTGAGTGTGTTATAGAGTGACACCTAGCACTAGATGTGAGTGTGAATAAGCACCAACACCACACTAGAACTCTCTTGGTCAAACTACTCATCGATAACCCTCTTTATAGTACGACTAAAATAAAATAGAAGACCTAACTCTATACCGAGTGTCTGCAACTCCTTGACACTCGGGATACGAAGACCTTCATCTTTTGATTTGTCATTTCAGTCGTCGCTTCAAGTTCTTATCTCGGGGATTGTTTTCACCGTTGTAGTACATCTTTCTGTAATGCAACCTAACTTACCATTGTCTCTGCAAAGCACACGTTAGTCACATATAATATTACGTTGTCATTAATCACTAAAACCAACTAGGGGCCTAGATGCTTTCATCTAGAAAAGCCTATTTCTCTACACACCCACAGCCTTGTACACCACCTGTTTGATACAATGCCTAAACCAGGATTCAAAGCTCCAATCAGCACCTTAGCTCATCCCAGGGTTTCACCAAGCCTCCAGTAGCCTTCTGCTCGATAACCACTCAAGTCACACTAAGAAAATCAATTCAATTGGTCTCATGCCCATTTGTTTCAACCAAATTAACCCGTATTCTTATGCCTAATCCATCCCTATGCCTATTCAAAACCTCAAATCCTCTATGTGTCTCCACCTTCATAAGCCCCAACACATCCATGCCTAAAAGCATCTTGCACCATGACAGCTAAGCTTTTCAAAGTCGGAGGCAAATTGTCTTGTCACTTTGTGCTCTATCTCACACCTTGTGCCAAAATCTCCAAATCCGTGTAAGCTCTCTATGTGTATGTGTTTGTTCACATTTCATATGCTTATGACTATGTGACTAATACATGCTCACCTATTTTGTCATTTCAGTGTGTCGGCGTGCCTGCTCATGTGACTCTTCCTCTGGTTGGTTTTTTTCTCTAAAGACGTGCCCCAGGTAGCTAGATCTTCGCTTTTCCATTCTTATCCCTTGCTTTGCTATGCTGATTTATCTACTCTCATTCTCGTGCGATGTGTCAATGATAAGTGGGCAGTCAGGATGGTGAGACCAAGAATGTGACCCTAGCAGGAGGGGGCGATGATCATGATCCCCCTCGCCCATTCAGACAGTATAAGGGCAAGGAGGTCTATCTTGAGCAGTACGAAGGCAAAAAGAAAAGGAAGTTGGACAGAGCTACTAGAGCAGCACGGGCAGTGGTAGCAGCAGCAGCGGCTGAGACAGGAGAGAAGGGGGAGCAGGTGAGGATTGGATTAGATCAGATAGCCTTCTGTGTCTGTGCCTCTCGTCTTGGGCATGCTCCACTCTAGCTAGGTTCAACCCTCTGCTCCAGCCACCACTACCACTCCACCTTTCACTACCACGCTAACTTCCGCCACTCAAGTGCCTACCGCCACCCAAGCTACACCTACTGCCTCCACCACACCTGCTTCCACCGCTCCCGCTACCTCTGCCACTCCACCAGTACCTCTCGCCCGATTATGAGAACGTGACGAGAATGAGGTTTGACCGCTTGCTATGGACCCGAGACTGTTCGACCTTCACAAGGCCACTGTTGCCAAGGTTCATCGCTTTAGACACATGTCAGTGGACACTTGGCTTTCAGCTCAGTGTGATCTAGCAGCCAGTCCTCTCTTCAGCACTCGGACTCAGGAGTCCTTCTAAAGAGCTCGGCTGATAGCCTAGATAGCCTTGAGAGATCACTGGTGACTGATCAACCATAGTTATGGTCTTGCTGCCCCAACCACCTAGAACTTATTGCAAGAGCATTGCAAGTCCACAAAGCCTAATGAAGTGATTAGCAAAATCATAATCCCACGTTAGTGCGCATGAGAGCCACCTAGAGCACACATTGCATGCATTAGGCTTCTCTTGGTCAAGTGAAAGTCTATGGCTTGTTACTCTTGGTGATCGACATCACCTAGACGGCTTGATGGCGATTGGAGCTCGGTGATCACCCTGGAGGATTTATTGGTGACCCGACTCGGTGATTGTACATGGTCGTGAGGGATCCACTGTGCTGGAGAGGGAAAGGATTATCTCATAGTGAGCACTTGGTTCTTGCGAGGACCAAGGGGGAGCGAGACCCTTGCGCGGGTGCTCCAACGAGGACTAGTGGAGAGTGCCAAATCTTTGATACCTTAGAAAAAATTGGAGGAGTTTTCTTGTCCCTATTTTACTTTCCACATTTACTTTGAGTAATTTACTTTGTGTATTTTCTTTGCTAGTATTTTCCATAATGACTTAGGGTTGTTCTCCATTTCATAGCTTTCACATTCTAGTTAGTAGATTGGGTGAAGTTAGGCTCTTGTTTAGGGTTTAATTTTTTGTAAGAATTTTAGAAAAGCCCAATTCACCCCACTCTTGGGCATCGTGATCCTTTCACGGGGTGTGCATAGGGAGTGGCTAGTGCACGCTCGACCAGTCAGGCACGACATCAAGCACGAGGCAATACCCAGTTTAGTCACTTTCAAACGCCCATAGGTCGGAAATCTGAGCAAATTTGGGCAAAATCCTTGCGTAAGATTTCTTCCTGGTTTTTTACTCTATCCATCTTGTGCAATAGCTGAGGCGTCTTGTAGCATGGTTAAGGGGTTGTCTAATCCCTAAGTTTGGTTTGAGTTACTGACCAAATCCGAGAGCAAGTCACCATTTTGTCATGTCAAAAGATTTGGTCTCGAGTTCAACCTTGCTAGGGCATTCCTAAGGTAGTTTGGCTCATATTTCATAATTGAAGCTCTTATGTTTGGGGTTTGTAAGCTAACGAACATGTAAAGTCTTTGCTAAGGGCTGAATTTAGATTAATAGAAAATCTGAATTTTCTTTTTCTTCTCACACATTTTGACATGATTAGGGATTTTGCTAATCCTTTTTGGTGCTTAACCCTTAATAACTATTTTAGTTATTTAGTGAACTACAACTTTGGTTAATGGTTCAATTATGACGAGGTGATTTAATTAGTTTTCCTAATCACTCCTTTTTTGTGCTCCCTTTTACTCTTAAGGGTGGGCTTAGGGTTTTGGTTACTTCCCTTGCTTTGATCACTATGAGATGGTTAAGTTAAACCCTCTAAGATGGTTAGCACCTAACTAGAGCCTTGATCCATAATTGTGGTGTCTTTTTCCGTAGGTGATTCACATGTGATAATGGGTTTAGGAGTGTGTGTTGTGTTAACCCTTTTAGATAACAGCTGAGGTGTTACATAACACAATTTTCGTTATGCTAATCTTGTATATATAGAACTAAGCTAAACTAATTCATCAAGCTAAATAAGTAGAACTAATTAAGTACTTAATTAACTAACATAGCCAACATAAATTACCTAATTAAAAATGCTACTTGACTCATGATGGTGTGGGAGTCGGAGGTAGGTGCGGATGGGGGCAGCAGCAACACTGAAGCGAGGGGCAGAGTCGTCCGAGAGGCGGGGATCCCATGCTGGCGTCAGGGACGTGGGTGACCACACAGTCGTCCAACAATGGTGCACTAGGGCACGGGGCCAGGTCGGTAGCATGTCGAGACGTGGGTGTAGCCGTGCAGGTCGGTGCGCAAACGGGCGTGGTCGTGGCCGCGCAAGACCGTGGCAGAGCGAGGGCCAAGTGGCGGTATGTGGGAGAGGCGACAGAGAGGTGTGCGGGCGAAGTGGTGACTTGGCATGCCGGCGAGGCAGCGGCGCAAAGTGGTGGCTTGGCATGCCGGTGAGGCAGCGGCGCAACACACGGGCGAGGTGGCGACGTGCGTTGGTTATAGTACGGCGTGGGTGGTAGGTGGACGACAATAGGAAGATGAACAGACCAAATGAGAGCGGCAGCACGGTGTTATAGCCGGCAACTTCCGACGGCTTCCAGATACCGTCCGAAGTAAAGTTAATTTCCGATGGCTACCGAAAGTTTAGTTAATTTCTAATGGCCACCGACCTAGCTGTTAGAAATTATGTTTACTTTTGACGGTTTAGAGTTTCTTCGTCGAAAGTTACTATGGCCGTTGGAAGTCAAAGCTGCTGTGCTGGTCCGGTCTCAAAAATCAGAAACTGCAAAGGGAATTGTTAAACTGTATAGATAACCATATATATGCCAACTGGTCTCTGTTCAGTTGCTTACTTCTTTCTTAAGGCTGGCACAACGACATCTCGGTTGCAATTGTTTCTATCTTAATAATTAGACCATCGTATCAGTGTTACATAGCTTTCACAAGGAAAAGAAAGAAAGCACACCTATCAAAACTTCTGAAACTTAAGGCTTAAGCTCTTGTTGTAGTCCATGCAACAAAAAGCTATACTCCTTCTCCACTCTTCTAATGCT
Organism: Zea luxurians; assembly: GCA_029449295.1. Classification (NCBI taxonomy): domain Eukaryota; kingdom Viridiplantae; phylum Streptophyta; class Magnoliopsida; order Poales; family Poaceae; genus Zea; species Zea luxurians. The sequence continues at coordinate 118,019,832 of JAOPSE010000008.1, forward strand.
AGTTCTCATGAAAGCAATTCCGGTAGGTCGTCTTGTTGTGTGTGCATTGGATGCCACTAACAATCATAGCTTGGTTAGCTGCCTCTCCCAAGAACAGCATTTATGTTTGTTTATTTCAAAGGGAACTTGCCGCTTATATGGAGGGCAAAGCTATCACTAGTTCCTCCTTGCTCTGTCCAGTACTACCAAGTTAGTAACACTACTTGGCCTAGTGCCCTAGTTGTAGCATGAGAGGAGGAGCCGATAATTTTCCTTGTAGCATTATGATGGCTACTAGCAATTAACCAGGAAAAGTGTAAAGAAGAACAAACTTCCTTGGCTGGATTGCTTCCAGATATAAGACTTTTCCGTTACAAAACTGAAAGGGTGGCGATATAAAGTGACTCGACGAGTGGACGTAAAAGCATTCACCATATATTCTCAAAACCTGGACGTGGTTACACTTGTGGACGGAGAAGAGAGAGAGGTGATCTGAGCATAGTTACACATAGACGAACCACATTAGATTCTCCCAAATGACATTTAGATTAGGTTCCAAGCACGATCGAAATATTCTTCCATTGCAAATAAACCAGATCCCTTGCCTTTATGTTTCGACAAGGAGATTTATTTTGTGGGAAAAGAATGTGAACATAACTGCGATACATACTAGCTCATAATTCTTACGACGACCAAAAGGAAAAGAAGTATCCGTATTTTGTTAAAAGAAAATGCCTTTCGATGTTGCATTTCAAGTTTACAAGTTTTTTTATTTATTTCAGGGGGAGTGTTCATTATATTCTGGTTTACTCCATACTATTAATATTGCACCGCCTCCCGATCGACCATGAATAATATTGTTGCAGGAGGATAAGATAGACAGAAATAAATCCGAAGTCTATGCAGCGGTTACAGGATGACTAACAGGAGTAGCAAATTCTATATATGTGGATGGTAATCTATACCCTAAATAAAGCAGCAGTATACAAATTAATCTAGAGACACCCAACAAATAACTTCAGCAGGCATGGATTACCCTTCATGCAAAAAGAAACTACACCTGGAAAAGAAACTCATTAAACAAATGAATCGAATCTACTTCGGAGGAGGTGAATAAGAGTCAATAAAAATTGTGCTGAAACACTCTTGGTTTGATTTCCAAAGTTCCACCAAACCTCTCAAGACACCAAAAGCTACAAGAGGGTCAAATCAAGCATATCTCAATCAATTGTCGATTGGATACTCCAAATAAGTTCCTAGGATGATTACAAATCCATTAAACCAAAAATAACATGATTTGAACACCAAAAAGGTATAGGAAAAACCAAATAGGAGACCCTTAGAGCGGAGTAGAAGTGTCGGCCAAAAGTCCAGCACTCTTGTACGACAAAATCTGTTCTGATTGCCTCCAAATTTTGTGGGCAGCAAAAAGAGGAGTGACTTGAAAAGTTTGAGCACCAAAAGATCAAAACTTTTAACCTAGATCAAAAAAATCAAACTTGAATTGGAGTTTTGTCGAAAGTGCAAATTTCTTATAAAACTTGTCCACAAATTGGATTTGCTCATACTAGAGGTTACAATGATTCTCGGACAGTTTCTACACTAGAAATCACCCCCAAGCCACTTCCCAACTTACAAAGCCAAGAATAAACTCAAAAACTCAATCAAAAGAGAAAAGAGGAGATGAAGCAACTCAAAAACAAAAGCCCGTCAGTTTTTGACTCGATTTAAAATCCTATAGGGCAAATTGTGGTTATAGCCACACTACCTCAAAAGTGCAAGAACTTTGATGCCATGGTTCAAAGAATCTAAGGATCTCCTAACAAAATAAAAGTGGAAAATGAAGATTACAAGCTAGAGATACGGCTGAATTGTTATGTCCTCTCCTCCTATCAATAGAGGGTTATATAGAGCTTATCCACTCGGTTAGAGGCAAAATGGACCAACTCTTGAAGCTTTTATTGGATGACCACACACTATTCATGAAGTTGCTTTGCCTTGATGCACCCTACGCGATGACACCATGTTCCATCTTTGATTCCCTCTGAAACCGTGTCGCCAAGTTTTGAGGGCCAAACCCAACGAAACTAGCAAACTGTCACATATTTTCTTTGAGGCTCAACCACCTAAACTCCCACAGGTAGCATACTCCATATACATCCCCCATGTCGTAGACATGTGTCTCATCAGTCCACAACATCAATAGCAACACGATCCGCTCAACCATCTCTTTACGCCTATGGGTGTCCCCATGTAGTAGTCACCACATTTAGTCACCTTCTTCTCCAGTCTCTTGGTTAAGACTCAATGCTCGTCCTTCATCACTTCTCGGTCCATTAACACGAACCCACATGAGCTTCACCTTCATCGTCGACTACCGTCTCTGGATCCACAGTTGTGCACCACAAGCTAAGAGACATGTTACACAAACACTCTCATGCCATTGTTAGTCCACATGACGCTACTATTGTTGACAATCACTCATCACAAGCCAAACCTTCAAGGGCACATGCCAACCTTGTGTTTGCAATGTCCCCTTGATGAGTGCATTGTCAACACCACTACAAAAACACGAAGATCAATAGATAAAGAACTCTCTCAAATGACAAAGTCCATATAAAAGCTAAATCAAATTCATTGGACGTGAGAAAGCTTGGTCCCTAAATACACGAGCAATAGCTCAACACAACCAAACAAGACTAGCTAGTCATCACTGTAATACCCAAAATCCAATTTTAGGATCTATAAAAGATTCTCCAAAAGTATTTGAACTAAAATACCTTTTAACAAGGATTTTCTCAATTTCAAGTCAATTCTCTCAAAATGAATATCTTTGCTAATAAAAGAACAAATGAAAATATCACTAAGTGAATGAAGTTATCCCTTTGTTGACCTATACATTAATAGGTAATCTTTAACGAAATTTAAGTTAAATCATATCGTAATAGAAACCATACAATAGAAAATTATTTCTCTAAAATAAACTATTTATGTGTGAACAACCTAGCTAAAAGCATTTGCAAAAATAGGATAAAAAATAAATATGTATATAAAAATATATAGTAATGTATTCATGTTGGATTCTTTTTGTATGTGCATATTTCAATGGAAATTTGAATTTGGAAATTCACAAATTAAAATGAAAACAGAAAATAAAATATTGGAATAGAAAGTGAAAATATAAAAGAAAAAGAGAAAACTACCCAACCGTGCTTGGGCCAAAACTCTTTAAGCTCAGCACAGGAAGCGACTCTAGCTAGCCCACTCAACCCCTTCTTTTTTTCCACCGTGAGAGACCACCTCTGTGGCTAACTCGTGGGACCTAGTGTCTAGCCCTTCCTTCACCATCACGTGTGCGCCGTGTTGTTGTTCTACTGACGGGTGGACCCCTGTTCATCAGCCCCACGCCGCGTGGAGTCCGTGTGCTCCAATCCAATGACCAGTGGGCCCCCAATGACAGATTCATCTTCTCTGTGGTCGATGAACCCCTGTAACAAACTCCGCTCACCATGAACTCTAACCGTGGTTTCCTCTACCGGTTTCCTCGGGTCGGACTCCACCATGGATTATAAAATCCATTCGCCGTGACCCCCTCGTCCGTCCTATCTAGCCTCTATCAGTATCAGAGAGCCGTGCGCCATTGCAATGCCATGGAGGAGAGAAGGAAAGATGCCGTTGCGGTTGAACTCGAGGAGGAATGGAGCATATGCCTTGCGGAGGCCAGAGAAGTGATCACCGGGGTCTTTTGAACCCGTCTGACTTGTCGTCGGGCTAGGATAAGGGATGGCGTGGTCGGAATTATTCGTCGACATGCGAATATCACCGTCGTCTGCATCATGCCGTGGCCGGCTCGGTCAACGACTTCACCGTGTGTATGGTTCTCTCCTTACTATTCATTTTCATGTCCGCGTTGCATTGAGGCCATCAGAAAGGAGTTGGGAACACCACAACGTCAGTTCTATGTCACTCCAGCGAGACCTCCACCATGATGAGGTCGGGCGCCGCCACCCTAGAGTCTAGGTGGGGAAGACATGCTCGCAACCCTAGGATTCATGATGGATGGCTGTGATTAGTTTGATCCATGCCGGTTCGTAGTGTCCATCTGAGCCATTAGATCCGATCTGGACCATTCCTGTGGGACCTTGATTCTTTAAAAACCTATGCCGTCGATACTTGAGATCTAATCATGATGGTTGAGTAGCGATCGGACAGATCTAGTTGCCGATACCTCTTCGGCTTTAACATTTCCGAAATGAGCCCCTCGGCTTTGTTATATTAAACCCACCGCCCGCCAACACTTAGAAAGTGTTATGTTTAGGTCCTAAAATTTACGAGTTGAACCCTGAGTTTTCAGAATATCATACCCACCATCCCTAGACTTTAGTAAATCCTATAATAAATCTAGAAAATGATTTCTAGTAGAAAAATAAACATAAAAACTTAGAAAATTCATACTTTATTTATTTTAACTCCTTTTTAACCTATTCCAGTTGCGTTAGTCTCATATTTATATTACCTACATATCAAACCATATTGTTTATAATGTAGCATGTTTTCAAAAATAACTAGATACTTGTTTAGCCCATAGTTACTAGATTAACTGTTATAAACCGAGGTAAATATAATATTGTAAGTTGGTCCATGATTATAGAGTGAGTAAAATACTATTTCTAATCAAGTTATAATTGATATTAAAGTTAAATTAGTTATTGCTTTGCCTTTTCTCGCATAACTATGGAATATAGTTTTATTGTTTAAACACCTAAAACTTTAGAGAAACATATCTCTTTAACCAAAACTTCGATTTTAGTGATTCTCGAACCTGCGATCTCATAGCATCACGTAGAATGTTCTTACATTGTTTGTTCTCATGTTTGGTGTCCTGTTATTTTTATGTACTTCTTGTTTATTTGTATGTATTGCTATGAGTAGCAGTGAGGTCACGAGAAATCTGAAGACTAGTTTGGTGAAGTACCTGGGATCTCAAGTCATAGGCAAGTTGTGCCCTTGATCACTCTTCTTTACCTAATAATGTTCTTGTTAATCACTGTGACATGCTCAGGTTAATTTGATGGTACCCAATAGGTTTCCCTAGTATTGTTTATCTCACACCTTGCAAACAAATGAACTCATGGGTAGATTTGCTATTGCTCTACCTAGTTTTTGGGAAATTAATGTTATATTATGATCATGTTCCAATTTTGTTGTTGTTAATTATTGTTCATGATAAGATCATCATGTTTATTGGAACATGGAGAACCACCCGAGAAAACAGTGCTACCACAAGGGTGGTATGTGTTGGGGACTTGTTCTCAAATGCTTCGGATTAAGAACAAGGCAACATAAAAAGTGTTAAATGATAAAGTCCTTCGTCCCTTAAAACATTATTTCCCTTCGGGATATAATGTGTTCTGGACGAAGGTCACAAACAACATATCTTCGTAAGCACAATAAATTATGACGAAGAACTTACAAGCAACATAAAAAGTAATATAAACATTTAAATATTATCACAACGTCATTTCTATTTTATTATCATATAAAAATAGAAATGATTTCAGATTACAAGTGTACCTTCGGATTGCAGGAAGGCAAAAGTACAAGGATGACGGAAAGCAAATGCCAAGTCAGCGTGTCCAGTACGGGAGTACTGTTCATCTATTTATAGGCGTGGGACGTAGCCCATGCAAAATTACATTCATGTCCATTACATTTGCTAATGACTTATGGGAATCTATCAAGGCCTAAGTAGTCTTTTCATCTTTAAGTCGGTTCCCCTTTCTGCTATCGCGACGAAGCTTTCTGCGCATAGCTTTAGCTGTGCACCATCCTTCGTACAGCTTGGTAATCAGCCCGTCCTTTATCTCAATCCCCCTTCGTCTGGCTTGGGCTTCGTTCTGACTATACTCCATGTTCATGATCTGAGTCCGAAGATACCTGTTCATATAATTCACTTGGAAAATATTGTCAAATTATGTTTTTGAGGACCTTCGGAGGACGAAGGCACCCAACAGTATGGGACGCCCTTGGCTGACTAATTAGGAAAGCTAGTGGAGGACTACCTTACCCGAAAGGGGCAAGGGCGGTAGAGGAACTGTGGTATAGGGAGGTTCTCAGGTCGATCATGCTGCAATGGCTTTTCGGATGAGGGATTCCTATATCGCCCTTCTTAGAAACCGTAGTGGGTTTTCTAAAGCTAGTGGAACTTTGTAAAGGGTTTGTAGTGCTACCCTGCTCAGTAGAGATGTATGGGATTCATGACCCGTGGCAAATGGGTAACATGACTTGTGGGTAAAGATACACAACTTCTGCAGAGTGTAAAAACTGGTATATCAGCCATGCTTACGGTCATGAGCAGCTCGGACCCTCACATGAGTAATTTATGGAACTAAACTTAATTTGTCATTTGCATTGCATTATGGGTGTTATTATTAATTGTGATATCTTATTTATTTGGGTTGGTATTTACTTATACTTAATAACTGTTAATAAAACTTTGACCAACTTTAAATGCAATGCTCGGCTTTAACCATCTCCTTTGGTAAGCCTTACACTTCACATGAGCCCCAGTATAAGTGAGCTCATGCACATTATTCCCCAGGTCATGAACAGGTATCGTAGGATGAGAAGCATGAAGGATGTCGCGATGAGTTCAGGAGAGGTCTAGGCTGTTGTCTGCTATTCAACTATGGTTGCTGGATCGTCGTCTTCATATGATGTAATTATATAGCTATTTTGTATAGAACTCTTATTATATAGTAAAGATGTGACATTCGCTTTTGTACCATGAGTCATCATATGTGTGAGACTTGATCCTAGCACACATTTGATTCGCTCCCGGATTTGGCCCCTAAATCCAGGTGTGACAATCATGAAGAGGCAGAAAGTGCCTCAACACCACTAGCCAAAGATTGGACCCAAATCAGAGCAAAGGACGGTATTAAGGCTGAGAGCAAAGCTAGTCCCTCTAGAAAGAGGAAAAGTCTCAACACAACTATCAAAATATCTCCCAAAACACACTTTGCAAAAAACAACTCCCCCTGAAGAAATGTTCAAAACCTCATAAATGAATGCATCCTCAATAAGATTTCTATGACTGTATAATTCTCCACCTTGTTGATAAATGCTCTCAAAAAGAACCTCTTAGATGCACAGAATCTGCAACTCCCCTCAAAAGAAGACTCTCCTTAGGATATGCATTAGAAAGAGATGCAAAAATACAAGAGCTTTAGGAGTAGAGCAAATAAAATGTAAAGAGGCACTAAGTGGTGATGTGCAATGAGTGCAGCAATAAATGTGTTGGGGGTCTTCTTCTCCGTCGAAGGTCCTCAAGACAAAGGTATCACTGGCAAAGTGATGCTGAGGATCCTCTCTGCCAATGGTCCTCGAGACGAAGATACTATCTGAGAGCTACAATGAGGAATACCGAAGCTACCACCGAAGGACAACAACTTCGGCTTAAGGTGGCGATGAAGGTCAAGCATGACGCTGAACCGAAGAGGAAAAGACCAATTAATCCCTAATGACTTATGTTACGATTGTGTATACAAATTGAGGTCACAAATGTATTTTCACCTGGGCTACGTCCTATGCCTATAAATAGGTGAACAGTACCCTCGTACTATTCACGCTGGATTGTAATTGCTCTCGCGTCAACACCTCCAAACAAGCCGAAGGTATCAATGTAATATAAATTCTGTTAATTAATGTTCGTTTATATATATCATGAAATACATATGTGAATGAATGAATGGATTACATATATTATCCCTATGGATTCTTATTCTTTTAAATCATGAAGGTGTGCCCTTCATGACCTTTGCCTAAAGATCATTATATCCGAAAGGAGATAATGCTTCAGAGGATGAAGGTCCTTAATCTTTAACAATTGTGTTGCCTTGTTCTTGATTCATACCATTTGAGAACAAGTGACCAACAATATGCATGTGCTAGAATATGCTAAAATTGATCATATGAACAAGAGTTGTGAAGTATAAGCATTTGAATCAATTTTAAGCATGTCAATAACAGAATTCACCAATAAAACAACACTAGACATATGTAAACAGGAAATCAATGAAGTGATAGTCAAAGGCATAGAAGGTGAACTATCACCATATAATGGTCACCCGTCATGCTAAAGAAAAACTTAAACTTGTATTTGATCAATTTATTAAAGTTTGCACAATGACACACATTTTAGTAAAAAGCATGTGAGTGTGAGATGTTGTAAGCATTGTCAAGTCTAACTTTTCAACCGGGTGTAGCCTATGCGGAAATGCAATCTTAAGCTAAAGACCCAAGTTTTTGATCATCCACTAATCTACTCATGTTCTCCTAAATGTGTATGTAGAAGTGGTATTGATATACTGATGTAATGACAAATGCAAATTCATCTCGTTATCTCTATTTTTCACTTATCTTGATTCAAGTTTTAGCATAGTATGAACATAACCAAGGCAGTCAATGACTCAAGACATGAGACATAGTGACCTAGCATACTAGTGATAGCAAAAAGGATATCAACACATTTTACACATGCTAGTTGCCAATTTCAGTGGTGAATAATTTTCACATTTAGCAAGTATTTTCATCATGTTCATAATTTGAAAAACAAGCTTAGCTCAACAAGATTGTTTCAGTATGAGCAAAAGTAGCTAAGATTGCCTTAGCATTCTCATGTACACATGAACATACTACAAAGAGCATAGTTGTATTGTAACTAATATACACATGAAGCTCAAGATGCTCTATGATACATGATGTGACGCAATGTAGATATGATACAAAAACTAAAAGTAAAAACTAATCTATAATTAAAAATAGAAAATTGTATGATATAGAACAAAGTCTGTCCCTCCTATTTAAAAGGGAACACATAACCAACTCTGATGTTGTTGACGTTCGTTATTTCATGATCTTGGCCATGTTATGTTGAAGTATTTTGGATGTAGTTAATACAATTTAGCAAAACAGAGTGAGAATGGGCAACATGTGAAAACAATAGCCAAAACCATGGAGGACCATGCCTAGCCAAGGCAATGGCCATCCAACCAACTATATGGTCAGTAGGTCATGTGTTGGCCGCCTAACCATCCCCATTGTCCTACACATGTGTCACGAAGAATACAATGCAACTTGGAGGTGTTGCCACGTGAATGACGTATATGAATCAAAAGGACCCCACTTCATCAATCCATGTGTTTCAATCCAAGGGACAAGAAGAAAACACAACTCCAATCCAATGATGGATGAAGAAGAACACTTTAACTACCAAACCAACCTCAAACAGAGTTAAATGAAGAATGGAGGGAGGGAGGAAGTCGATCGACCACCGTCTTAGCTGTATGGACATATGGAGGCCACTCGGCCTACCACATGGTAGCTCCCCTCTACCCCGACTTAGTTCCCAAACCGACCTAGGTTTGCTATAAATACTCCCAATGCTTGTGGAAGCTATAAATAGCCCCTTAGCGCTCACTTGTGAAGAGAAGAAATTTGGGAGTGGATACATCTTAGAGAGCTTCCTCTCTTTATATTAGTAGTTTAGGTAGTTCCTAGGAGTTAGAGTTAAGTCTGAGCTTGGTCTCGAGAGTTCTAGATATATCTTTGGAGTCTTTGGATATATCTCTTCTATAACACTAGCTATCAAGTGAAGTTTAGTTATGTTGTGTTCTACTGTGAATACTACCATTGGTTTTACTTTAAGTATTACATTCAAGTATTTCTTTACTTTACCTTTACTTCTTGGTTATTATTGTGGTAGTCTAGAACAGTTTAACTCAAGGCTTAGGATTGCGTCTGTTTGTAATTATCAAAACTTGTCTAGCTTACTAGTGTTATAAGCCCCAACTAGTCCTAGTTACTAGGCTAGTTAGCTCTGACCCTCTGATTAAGGAGGAGCTTTAGTGTTCAAGCTCCACTAGAACACTATTATAACATGCCATCCTGTCACACCCGTTTCCCAAGGGCAGAGCCGGGTGCATAGCATATGTGTGCCAGGATCTATTTCCACACATATGTTGACGTCACAAGTGTAATATATCAAAAGAACAATGCATAAAAGCGTAAATAACGACTTTATTAACATATTACACTTCAAACAGACATAATGTCTTAACCTTTATTCATCAAAGTACAGCGAACATGGACATCCATCCATAGGAAGATGATCGGGGGTATCACTAGACTAGCATCCATGGAGTTCAGCATCATATCTTCATCTGCAACTTCTGATCAAAATTAAGCAAGGGTGAGCTCACTTATGGTCGGGGCTCAGCAAGTGGGGGAAAAACTAATGTAGGTTTAACAAGGCGAGGCTAAGGCTGAGTAGTAAGCATTTTAGTTGGTCAACATTTTATTATCAACACCTGTCTTACTAATAAGTGTGAATCCCAAGTATTCCCATTAAACAAAAGTATATGAGTATATCAAAAACACTTAAGTGAAACCACTTAAGCAAACCATTGGCAGATCATCGGATCTCGATTTATTTCCATATTCATGTTCAATTATCATGTGAGGAGTCCAGGCTGCTCAAACCCGTGAGCACGGCTGATATATCAGTTTTACACTCTGTAGAGGTGACGCATCTTTACCCATGAGTCGCGATTCCCTTTTTGCCCGGGTTAGCTAGACCCGTATTCACTTCCGAGGTGAATGGCCAGGGTCTCACTACGAGGCTTCTCCCTAGAGTCCTCATTATGCAAATGCTAGAAATGGTCAAACTGCATAAAGCACACCTAACGTAACCAACTTATAGCCCGAACTGCAGGGTAAAGCTTTGGGAACTATGCCCGTATCCAATCTGCCTGAGCCGGAACTATAAGAGCTTGCCAGGTGCCCCCGTTCCTGTCAACCACGACCAGCACCCAACATAAGACTTCCCTAGTTATTTAGCCAAGACCAGAGCCATGATAGTTCTCATGGTAGCACTGTTTTCCCGGGTGGTCACTCCATGTTCCAATTAATATGCAATAATCTTGTTTAACCATCGGGTTAACAACAATAAAGTAAACTTACCATTTGGAACATTAGTATCATAAATAGGAATGACTGCATAAATTTAAAGTTGTAGCAATAGCATAGCTACTAAGGTAAAGTATAATTCCCAGGTTTGATCAAGGAATAAGGTTGGAAAGGTTATCTAAATAGGTAACCCGTCAAATTATGCATATATTCATCGAAGAATAAACTTTATTAAATGTATTGTTTGGGATCAAACAGAGTATGCAGAGGGAGAAGTCCACTTGCCTTGCTTATTGAAAACTCGAGGTTCTTCCATGGATCGGAATAGGTCTTGATTCTTAACTACTAGATCAACCACTGAATATCACACAAACAAACAAGAAGAACAAACACCACTCAATAACATATTATATTCACCATATGTAAAGCTAAAAGAGAGCCTAACGAAAAGAGCGTTCGCTTTTCCAAAACGTTGTAAGTAATGGTTATAATAAGAAGGTATTCTTTTCAAAAATGTGTGATCTATACTTTATAAAACAAGACATGAGCATAAAATATATTAATTAAAATATACAAATATTTGGTTCACCAAATTAATCTTTTATAAAACGTCATATGTGATATGTCTAAGATTAAGGGTTTATAACACGTTATAATGATATTAAACCTTTTTAACCTTTTAGAACACATATAAGTTATATCTAAGGTTAATGGGCTACGAAACATGTTATTAATCTTAGAAGCATTATGGAACGTATTATAATTTATTGTTAGACCTTCACTTAAGACAAATTAAGATATAAGTCTAAATAGGTTTTATGTGAAAAGATCATTATTACTAAATACCTATTTATGGAAAGTTATGATATATGCTTTAATGAACTTTTATGTAAAAGACAATGAACAACAATTATATTTTATTTTTATTAGAAAATACATGCCCTATATCTTATTAAGAAAGCTATATACAAAACAATATATAAACTAACATTATTATTAAAGAACATGAACACTAATTTGCTTAGTTTATTCTTTAGGAAAAACTAAGTGACACATATATAAGTAATATGAACTAAATTTGATTAAATGATTAATTAAACCTATATAACCAGATGTAAACAAATATAAATCTAATTAACTTGGTTATGAGAGAACATAATTACTCTATTATTTATCTTTACATTTAGTTTAGAAACATATGACCTAGATATTTAAAATGAATATTACATTCATTGGTATGTTATTAACTATTGTTTTAGTTATGACGATGTGAGCACTTAATTAAGCCATTATATCATTATTAGACATATTACTATTTAGTACAGCTACACTTAAACATCTATAACAAATCCTATTAAATTAAAATCATGATGTCTATTAAAAAGGTCATTTTATAGTTAGAAACAAATTCTCTAATTCTTTAGTAAGAAACCTATATTTACCAATATAACTATCAATATAACTATCAATTTCTTTAGTAATAAAATTCTATTCTTTCGATTTTCTCCTTAAATAGAATTTATACGTATACTAAAAATTGTTCATTTAATTCCTTTAACATTAATATACGTGAATTAATTGTACATTACTAAATGAGACTTTTAATAACTTATTCATGGTTATTATGATATAAAGGAGTATCTTACTAATTCTAAGTACTTAAGTGCTATACTTATGAATATATTTTATTATGAATAGTAAATTTTTATAAATTTTCATTCGACTAGACAATGCATGACTTGGTGTCTATTTCGATTTCTTCAAGCAAATCAGTTTATACTTAAACTACTACTAACAATTATCGTTCCATACACAAAAGCGAAATTATATAAACATTTCTAGTATGAAAACCACTGAAGTAGTGAATAGTGACCGTGCACATTTTTAGAATTATAAAATCATACGCATTTTAAAATATTATCGCGGGTTCGATTTTGGTTACACGTGTACCTCGGAATTATTTTTCACAATCTATAAACTGAAAATCCTAAAAATAATTCAATTTACAAAACAGAGACTAAACTGAAATATCGTCTTCTACCTTGGTCATGGCGTACAACAAGTATAGAGCTGGGGACAGAGGATGGCGTCACGGCGTGGTTGTCGTCAGTGATTTCCAACGAGCAACGTGTGTGGCGCAAAGAACTCTGGGCTCGGTGGAACGACGGTGAGCAAGGGAGGGGCAGGGCTTGGCGTGGTCGCGGACGGCGGACAGGACCACGGCGACGAGCTCCGATGGCAAGCTGAGTACGACGCGGTCAGGGAGAGAGAGGAGAGCGTGAGAGAGAGAACTCGGGAGGAAGAGAGGGAGAGAGTCCGGGCGTTTTTATAGAGCGAGAGCGGAGAGAAACGGCGACCGGTGCTTCATGGCGGCCATTGATGGCATTCAAAGAGCTTCAATGGAGGGAGGGATTAACGGACGCAGTGAATCTCCATTAACGCGATGCAGAAACGGACGGCGCGAGGTCGGGCTTTGGTCCTTGGGCATGGCGTCCGCTCGGCACCTGCTAGGGCGTCGAGCACGCGCGGCGGGTCGAGGCAGTCGCGGCACACGCCTGGGGCTCGGGCTGGTCAGATGTATGGCTCGCGCAGGGTCGCGGCAACCTGCGCGGGGCTTCGGGCAGGTGCGGCTCGGTTGGGTTGCAGGACGGCGCGGCGTCGCGGTGTCGCGGGCGCGTGGCGCGTCGCGGTCCGCTCGGCTGCGTATGGCACGGGCGGGGCGGCTCTACTGGCTCCTCGGCGGCGCGTCGGGGCGAAGCAGAGGGAAGAGAGAGAGAAAGGCCGAGTGGGGCCCGCGCGCAAGAGGAGGAAGGGGATTTCCCCTGGCGGCGGCAGCTAGCAAAGGAACAGGGAGGCGGCTAGGTCAGGGGCGGCGGCTCCTTTTAGTTGGGCCCTTAGTGGGCCGATTCGGCCTGGGTAGATTAGGGTTTTTTTGTTTTTTTTCTAATTTCGAAATACCTATTCAAATAATCATAAAATTTATAATAATCAAACCGAAATTATATATAAATAAAATATAAATTCTTGGACTAATATTTATTATATTATTTATGTGAATTTTCATTTAAGAGAAATGATATTCCATATTCAAAATCAATCATTAGCATTCAAAAATCATTCCAAATGCACGTAAATAACAAACACTTAAAAGAAAATTTATTACCATAAATACCATTAATAAACTAAGTATATTATTTTTATTTAATGATTTATAGTGTTAGAAATCTACCCCTCTTAAAAAGAATCTCGTCCTCGAGATTAAGAAAGGCAAGCATGAAAGCAAGGGAGATACATGGTTTATTTGTAGGTTATTAGTTCTCATTGAGCTCTTCTAACATTAAGGAATTTCCTTACTACTTTGCTCCACAATGTATACTAATCAAGCGACCTTCATCATCGTACTTATAAAATGGTGGGTCTTCTGAATTTTTGCTTAGGTCATGCTTAGCAGCTTTCTTCTCTAGTCGGTCTAGACGCTTCTTGGGGCATTCGCGAATAAGATGTCCTTCGTTTTTGCAGTAGTAGCAAGCACCTCTTGCTTTCAGTTCTTTGCGAGTCAACTTTGCTTGACCAACAGAGGGTGATGATTGATTGGGTGTCTGTATCTCATATAGCTGAGCCTGGCTTGATTCTTCTGTTTGGGTATCCCTGTGTTTCGGGGCTTTTGCTTGTGGTTGAGGAGAACTAATCATGTATCCAAACATTTTTCTATTCCTTTTGTTGTTGTTCATTCCATTCATTGAATATCTCTGTGACTCATTTTTTTCGTTCATAGTTGTTAAGTTAGGAATATTGTCGTTGGCACCATTTACTTCCTTTCCATTGGGGTTCATCATCTAGTCAGAGGGTAAAAGAGTTAGTGAGACAGACTTCATAAGAGGCTTGCATGACATTAAGATAAAGAGCATATACAACTTTTCGATTTCCAAGATAAGATTAGTCAAGGAACAAGGATGGTTTCAGATTTCTACTGGCTTCATCATACTACAATAGCGTACAAGTGTCATAATCCTTAACAAAGATCCTTTTGAACCTTATAGATTACAGAGCATGATATCCAAATCATCTTTCTGATCCAACAGTATTTCTTTGAGCACAAATGAGACAAAGACTTGAGCGGGACTTTAGGGTAACTAGAATAGAGCATCACAATGTTTGCATACAACAGACAACATACTTTATTTCCTTATAAAGAGGCAAAACACAATAGGTGCGAAAGATTCTCCAAATTTATTCATATATTACTTAGCACTATTACAAATCTTGAAAGGGGCAACACCTTGACATTTTTTTGTGAGACATACTCCTTCTTCTAGCTAAATGATATATTATTCTTCCTTGTCAGATGCACCAATCTTCAGAGCTGGAGGTCGATTGTCTTCCACTACTATTCTTTCTCCAGATGAGGTTTCCAAACACATGGTTCTCTCAGTATGTTGGATTACTGCCTTAGCTCTTTGTAACCAATTATTTCCAAGAATCACATCCTTTTCCATTGATTCTATCACTAGGAGATCAGCTGGAAAATCTATACCATTGATTTTAACACTTACATTTAGACATATGTAGTTTACTAACATTTTTCCTTCGAGTGCACTGATGGTCTTTCTTGATCTTAAGGGACACTTAAAGATACCATACTTTGTTGCAAACTGGGCACTGATAAGAGAATGTGTTATACGAGGATCATACAACACGGTGGCGATGGTTTTGTGAATGACTAGTGTTCCAAAAATCACCGCATTATCATATGGAATAGTTTCTGTCACTACATAACTTATCCTTCTTGTGGTCTCTTTCCGTTGTTTATTCTTTGTTGATGCATGGGTTTGAGGGTGTTGTCTTTTCTTTTGGACCTTATTGATCTCCACAACTTTCTTAGGACAACCATTAACAAGATGGCCGATATCACCACAGCCAAAGCAAGTACGACTTGATAAGTTACATGGTAGAGTTGTCTTTACGTTGTTGGTAGAGGTTTCTATGCATTTATGTTCATATTCCATGTCTGGAGACTGAGATAGCTTCATCTCGGAGGTGATCTATAGTGAACTCTTCTTAGGACA
Organism: Zea luxurians; assembly: GCA_029449295.1. Lineage (NCBI taxonomy): Eukaryota > Viridiplantae > Streptophyta > Magnoliopsida > Poales > Poaceae > Zea > Zea luxurians. Next base: position 118,035,845 of record JAOPSE010000008.1, read on the forward strand.
GTTACGGAGGTAATGACCTTCATGTCCACATTGATAGCAAGCTTTTCTTGAAGTTATTTCTTGACTTTTTCCATGTTTTCCTTTTTGTTTCTTGGACCTGATGCGACGACGAGGCTGAAACTGTGTGCAAGTAATAGTCCATCCATCAATGTAACACTCATGTGTTTCATTTTGGTGCTGGGCATCCTTGTGATGTTTCCTCTTTGGAAAACCTGGCAATTCATCGTCTGACAGTGCATCTGCTATTAGATGTTCTTGGGGGGACATTTGTCTATTTATGCCAGAAAATAAAATCTGGTTCTTCTGTTTTGTAGTTTCACTTTTGTTTGCATTGACTTGGCGACAAGGAATTCCATAGTACTCACAACAACAACATGTTCCAAGGTCACTTGGTTGTGCATCTTTTTGTGTCTTGAATGTCTGTTCATCAGCTGTTTTATTTATAGTGTTGTTTTGACTTGCCAACACACCACATTCTTTGCATTTAGTGACATCACTTGTAGTTGACATTCCAAGGTCTGACATCTGTATGGGTATGGAAGAATGGAAGGGATGAAAGGGTTGAGCAAAGATAGATTATAGCGAGCAGAGAAAACCCATCTATCTAAGGTTTTACCTAGCTAACTGATGCCATTGTGGACAAAAATCACACAATACACCAACAATCATTTCAAAGAAACAAATCAAACATGAACACAAAGGACAATGAACTCAAGCATACCAGCACAACATAATCCAGTTCTACTCATTCAACCAAAACAAAAGATGAGACAAGATTTGGAATAAGAAAGATATTATAAAGTCAAGGAGTTGGGTAAGAATTATCAAGGAGTTAGACAAGACATATTTGTTGGTGGCCAAGAGTGAGATAAGATAACCATGAACTATTAAAGTGAGGATAAATGATACAACCAAGGATTTGAAGTGAGTTAGGGAGAAAGCATTATCAAGGAGTAGAGAGCCAAATGTTTCATACATCAAGGTAGGTATTGCGCAAGGGTGGCAATATAATGGCATGAAAGCAAAAGTATAAGAATTCAATAGGGAGAAAGCATTATCGAGGAGAGGCAAAAGTTTAATATATCAAGGTAGATATTGCACAAGGGTGGCAATACAATGCCAAGACAACAAAAGTATAAGAAGTCAAGGGTTATATAGCAATATTAGGGATTAGAAAACCACTTATAATATAATATCGCCATTACCGATCTAGTCGAAAATCTTAATACTAAAGAACAATCCTATCACCTTAGCCAAGAAGTCAAATAATAGATCCTGGGGATCCATAACAAAACTTCTTGTGGAGTGGGGATAAGACAGAGAATAGGGCATCGTCGATAGGTTCAAAAGGGTTTCTTCTGGCAAACTTCGCTTCAAGTTCTGAAATCCTAGCTTGATCATCTTGCAATGCTTCTCATTAGAACCTTCTGATAGACGAAGAATCAGATAAGAAGAGTTGAAAATAAAAGAGACGAGTTTGATATAAAGTAAATTTTTATAAAGACAATTAAGTCAAGTTTTGAACGACTGACTGGGCTTTCCATTTCTAACTAATCTAGCGACCTACGGTCACATTGCTCTGATACCACTTCTGTCACACCCGTTTCCTAAGGGCAGAGCCGGGTGCATAGCATATGTGTGCCAGGATCTATTTCCACACATATGTTGACGTCACAAGTGTAATATATCAAAAGAACAATGCATAAAAGCGTAAATAATGACTTTATTAACATATTACACTTCAAACAGACATAATGTCTTAACCTTTATTCATCAAAGTACAGCGAACATGGACATCCATCCACAGGAAGATGACCGGGGGTTTCACTAGACTAGCATCCATGGAGTTCCGCATCATATCTTCATCTGCAACTTCTGATCAAAATTAAGCAAGGGTGAGCTCACTTATGGTCGGGGCTCAGCAAGTGGGGGAAAAACTAATGCAAGTTTAACAAGGCGTGGTTAAGGCTGAGCAGTAAGCATTTTAGTTGGTCAACATTTTATTATCAACACCTGTCTTACTAATAAGTGTGAATCCTAATTATTCCCATTAAACAAAAGTATATGAGTATATCAAAAACACTTAAGTGAAACCACTTAAGCAAACCATTGGCAGATCATCGGATCTCGATTTATTTCCATCTTCAAGTTCAATTATCATGTGAGGAGTCCAGGCTACTCATAACCGTGAGCACGGCTGATATATCAGTTTTACACTCTGAAGAGGTGGCGCATCTTTACCCATGAGTCGCAATTCCCTTTTTGCCCGGGTTAGCTAGACCCGTATTCACTTCCGAGGTGAATGGCCAGGGTCTCACTACGAGGCTTCTCCCTAGAGTCCTCATTACGCAAATGCTGGAAATGGTCAAACTGCATAAAGCATACCTAACGTAACCAACTTATAGTCTGGACCACAGGGTAAAGCTTTGGGAACTATGCCCGTATCCAATCTACCTAAGCCGGTACTATAAGCGCTTGCCAGATGCCCCCGTTCCGGTCGACCACGACCAGCACCCAACATAAGACTTCCCTAGTTATTTAGCCAAGACCAGAGCCATGATAGTTCTCATGGTAGCACTGTTTTCTCGGGTGGTCACTCCATGTTCCAATTAATATGCAATAATCTTGTTTAACCATCGAGTTAACAATAATGAAGTAAACTTACCATTTGGAACATTAGTATCATAAATTGGAATGACTGCATAAATTTTAAGTTGTAGCAATAGCATAGCTACTAAGGTAAAGTATAATTCCTAGGTTTGATCAAGGAATAAGGTTGGAAAGGTTATCTAAATAGGTAACCCGTCAAATTATGCATATATTCATCGAAGAATAAACTTTATTAAATGTATTGTTTGGGATCAAACAGAGTATGCAGAGGGAGAAGTCCACTTGCCTTGCTTATTAAAACTCGAGGTTCTTCCATGGATCGGAATAGGTCTTGATTCTTAACTACTAGATCAACCACTGAATATCACACAAACAAGAAGAACAAACACCACTCAATAACATATTACATTCACCATATGTAAAGCTAAAAGAGAGCCTAACGAAAAGAGCGTTCACTTTTCTAAAACGTCGTAAGTAATGGTTATAATAAGAAGGTATTCTTTTCAAAAATGTGTGATCTATACTTTATAAAACAAGACATGAGCTTAAAATATATTAATTAAAATATACAAATATTTGATTCACCAAATTAATCTTTTATAAAACGTCATATGTGATATGTCTAAGATTAAGGGTTTATAACACGTTATAATGATATTAAACCTTTTTAACCTTTTAGAACACATATAAGTTATATCTAAGGTTAATGGGCTACGAAACATGTTATTAATCTTAGAAGCATTATGGAACGTATTATAATTTATTGTTAGACCTTCACTAAAGATAAATTAAGATATAAGTCTAAATAGGTTTTATGTGAAAAGATCATTATTACTAAATACCTATTTATGGAAAGTTATGATATATGCTTTAATGAACTTTTATGTAAAAGACAATGAACAACAATTATATTTTATTTTTATTAGAAAGTACATGACCTATATTTTATTAAGAAAGATATATACAAAACAATATATAAACTAACATTATTATTAAAGAACATGAACGCTAATTTCCTTAGTTTATTCTTTAGGAAAAACTAAGTGACACATATATAAATAATATGAACTAATTTTGATTAAATGATTAATTAAACCTATATAACCAGTTGTAAACAAATATAAATCTAATTAACTTGGTTATGAGAGGACATAATTACTCTATTATTTATCTTTACATTTCGTTTAGAAACATATGACCTGGATATTTAAAATAAATATTACATTCATTGGTATGTTATTTACTATTGTTTTAGTTATGACGATGTGAGCACTTAATTAAGCCATTATATCATTATTAGACTTATTACTATTTAGTACAGCTACACTTAAACATCTATAACAAATCCTATTAAATTAAAATCATGATGTCTATTAAAAAGGTCATTTTATAGTTAGAAACAAATTCTCCAATTCTTTAGTAAGAAACCTATATTTACCAATATAACTATCAATTTCTTTAGTAATAAAATTCTATTCTTTTGATTTTCTCCATAAATAGAATTTATACCTATATTAAAAATTGTTCATTTAATTCCTTTAACATTAATATACTAGAATTAATTGTACATTACTAAATAAGACTTTTAATAACTTATTCATGGTTATTATGATATAAAGGAGTATCTTACTAATTCTAAGTACTTAAGTGCTATACTTATGAATACATTTTATTATGAATAGTAAAATTTATAAATTTTCATTCGACTAGACAATACATGACTTGGTGTCTATTTCGATTTCTTCATGCAAATCAGTTTATACTTAAACTACTACTAACAATTATCGTTCCATACACAAAAGCGAAATTAATTATAAACATTTCTAGTATGAAAACCACTGAAGTAGTGAATATTGACCGTGCTTATTTTTAGAATTATAAAATCATACGCATTTTAAAATATTATCGCGGGTTCAATTTTGGTTACACGTGTACCTCGGAATTATTTTTCACAATCTATAAACTGAAAATCCTAAAAATAATTCAATTTACAAAATAGAGACTAAACTGAAATATCGTCTTCTACCTTGGTCATGGCGTACAACAAGTACAGAGCCAGGGACAGAGGATGGCGTCACAGCATGGTCGTCGTCAGTGATTTCCAACGGGCAACGTGTGCGGCGCAAAGAACTCCGGGCTCGGTGGAACAACGGTGAGCAAGGGAGGGGCAGGGCTTGGCGTGGCCGCGGACGGCGGACAGGACCACGGCGACGAGCTCCGACGACAAGCTGAGTACGGCGCGGTCAGGGAGAGAGAGGAGAGCGTGAGAGAGAGAGAACTCGGGAGGAAGAGAGGGAGAGAGTCCGGGTGTTTTTATAGAGCGAGAGGGGAGAGAAACGGCGACAGGTGCTTCATGGCGGCCATTGATGGCATTCAAAGAGCTTGAATGGAGGGAGGGATTAACGGACGCAGTGAATCTCCATTAACGCGATGCAGAAACGGGCGGCGCGAGGTCGGGCTTTGGTGCTTGGGCATGGCGTCCGCTCGGCTCCTGCTAGGGCGTCAAGCGCGCGCGGCGCGGCGGGTCGTGGCATTCGCGGCACGCGCCTGGGCTCGGGCTAGTCGGATGCATGGCTCGCGCAGGGTCGCGGCATCCTGTGCGGGGCTTCGGGCAGGTGCGGCTCAGTCGGGTTGCAGGATGGCGCGGCGTCGCGGTGTCGCGGGCGCGTCGCGGTCCGCTCTGCTGCGTATGGCGCGGGCGAGGCGGCTCTGCTGGCGCTGCTCGGCGGCGCGTCGGGGCAAAGTAAAGGGAAGAGAGAGAAAGGCCGAGTGGGGCCCACGCGCAAGAGGAGGAAGGGGATTTCCCCTAGCGGCGGTGGCTAGCAAAGGAACAGGGAGGCGGCTAGGTCAGGGGCGGCGGCTCCTTTTAGTTGGGCCCTTAGTGGGCCGATTCGGCCTGAGTAGATTAGGGTTTTTTTTTGTTTTTTTCTTTTTTTTTCTAATTTCGAAATACCTATTCAAATTATCATAAAATTTATAATAATCAAACCGAAATTATATATAAATAAAATATAAATTCTTGGACTAATATTTATTATATTATTTATATGAATTTTTATTTAAGAGAAATGATATTCCATATTCAAAATCAATCATGAGCATTCAAAAATCATTCCAAATGCACGTAAATAAAAAACACTTAAAAGAAAATTTATTACCATAAATACCATTAATAAACTAAGTATATTATTTTTATTTAATGATTTATATTGTTACACATCCTATCCATGCAGTTGTGGTTGGTAGCACCTCTTGGTGACATCAAGAGTGTGGCCTATATATCTCAACCCCGTCATCTAGTAGGCCCATAGGTGATAGTTGGTTTCCCTTCGGTGTTATGCATATCCCCCAAGAACCCTTGAAATCTATAGAATTTCGCTTAAAGCAAGTTCTTTCTTGTATTTGATATCAATAAATTAACCACAAATAATCTTTTGCAGCATAGTAAAAGTAATAGTTTGGTTCTTTACTCCTCATTATCCTCCCACGCAACTTTACCTAGCTATAGACCATATAGTCCCTATCTGCTTCTTCCTCATATACCTATCTTTGTATTGCCTTTACCCATGTCTACTTACTAGTGTGTACATTTATGAAGTTTATAAATCAATTCAACTTTGAGTGGGTTAGTTTACCTTTATCTTATCGCTTCCCTGTGGAAAATATGATATCTGGAATATTCTCGGCAAAGGGCTACAATCGGCCTCCGTGCACTTGTAGAGTAGAAGATACCAACAAGGTGTCTATGGGTGTCAATATGTCACAAGTTTAAGTCTCCTTCCTCATAATGATCCCTTAGGAAATGAAGGTGGACATCTATGTGTTTGGTATTGGAGTGCAGCAATAGATTTTTGCAACATTAATCACATTAGTGCTACTACAAAGCAAAGGCACATGCTAAAAAACCAAACCAAAATCTTTCAAAATGGTCATCATCCAATGCAACTGTGAACAACAACTAGCAGCAACAACATATTCGACCTCTATGGTGGATTGGGATACACACTAGACTATTTGCGAGAAGACCAAGAAATAGAAGAAGACCTAAAAACTAACAAGACTCAGAAGTGGATTTGCAATCCAATCGACAACCTACAAAATCTGCATTAGGATAACCACACAAAGGCATGACTGAAGAAGAGGAATACCATAATTCGAACTCAAGAGTAAAATGAAGGTACCTCATGATCTGTTTGATTGTCTGTTTATGGGATGTGCATAGGGAAGCCTGGAACCAAGTGCACAGACACACAATAAAGTGTATGTCTAGACTTATCACCATCAAGTATAGGAGTGAGCCAATCATGCTCTTGTACTCCTTTTGGTCCATGAGCTATGTCCTCATTGGCATCTAATGCCATCATGGTGGACATGAGCATCGATACAGGCTTCATCTCGCCCATGTTAAACTTCTTTACTGAAAGGAACGTGGACGCCTAAGTGGGGTTGAATTAAAACTTCTATTTTTCACACTAATCTTGGCCTCTAATTAATATCTTAAACAAAACCTATTGTAATACCCAGATTTGTAACTCATATGAGAATAGAATAGTTCTTTATCTATATGCGTGTACCACCTCTAGTTACCATCACATGTGAACACCTCATTAAAAAATAATTAATCAAGGACATGCCACTAAATTGCGCATCATGATGGAGTTTTGCTTGTTTGTGCACTTAGTAATAAAATAATAATAAAAGAAATACAATAATGAGATGGATATTTGAATTTAACCCAAAGTTGCACTTTTGGGTTTTGGAAGTATTATGTAGAAGAGAAAAAGAGAAGACATATAAAATATAAAGGAAGTTTATATATTTCCAAAATTATTACCTTAAGGTCACAATATAACTCAAAGATAAATTTAGTACAAGATTTGAATGTAAATTTGAATTCAAGTTGGATTAGGGATTAGAAAAAGAAAAAGGAAAAAAAATAAAAGAAAAAGGAAAGGATTACCTGTTGGGCTGGCGGCTCCCTTTTCGGCCCATGTCCCGCTTACCTTCCGCGCAGCCCAATTCCCATCTTGTGCATGTGCTGCTCCACTCATCCCACTGTCATGTGGGGGCCTTGTGTCAGGGTCCGATGATGGAGTCCTGTGCCTCTTCTCGCCGGACGGAGCGCATGCGCAGGAGCCGTCTCAACCATACGCGCGACTTCCCCGGAGCCATGCGCGGCAAATTCGCCGTCGCCCAACGTGCAGCCGAGGAGTCCACATGACCTCGCGACCAAGCCCGGAGTACTTAAGCGACGCGGTGTCCTCCCCTTCGCACTCAAGTCGCCGTACGCGCTGCCCTTGCAACCCTCGCTATTCCCACCGGCGACCTTACTTCCTCCGCTCTGGTGTGGTGCTTGGCCGGGGATGCATAGGTGTTCTACGCTGGTGGCAAAGCTATTCCTCGTTCGTGCACAGCTGGGTTTCCTCTGACGTGGCCCATTCGTCACCGGGAAGAAGGGAGCTCTCGCTTCGCCGTGATCGGTGCGCCGCCGCAGCCGACTCTCCCCTCATCGCGTTCCTGGTGAGGACCTTTCTTTCCCATCGTATTAGGGGAGTTCTCCGCGTTCGTTTAAATAGATTGGAGGGGTCATTAGAGTTACTAATGCGCCGGGTGGAGTTACCATTCATGGCGCCGCCGCGGCAATAGCGCTCGTCGTAGCTTTAACGCGGGCGCCGCTCGGTGTGTTGGCGGGTGGTAGGTGACGACTGGGACAGTTGTGATCTACTATCGGATGGTCTAGGTTTGAACCAGCGTGGGCCGTTGATTCTGTTTTTAGCGATCGGGATTGAGTCATCAGGGGCAGAGTGATGGGATGCATCGCAACCGTAGATCAGCAGTGGAACGAACGAGAGAGGTCCCCGGGTATTTAACGGATGACCGTCAGATGGCCATCTGACGGCCAGGACGGGGATTCCGGTTCAGGATGAGGTTAGTTCAATCTATGCCGTCCGTTTCTAATCCGGCCGCGGGGATGCATCCATACCCCTTCGCGGGTACATCTTACTGAAGAGTCCCTGAACTTCCTAGGAACCAACCCGCCATCCCTCGCGTCTGTGCACTGTGTCTTAGGATCTTTGCGCAGAGGCCCCTGCTTTCCCCATTAATTGAGGCCCAGTCCAGAGCTTATTTAAACTGTATAAATGAATTAGAAATTGAATTTTAATAGGAAAATAATTGCTAGAACTTTATAAATTCATAGAAAATTCATGCTAACTCCAAATTACTTCATTCCAGTTCCTAAAATTTTGTAATTTTATTCTCTAGCACTTAGTGTCTCTGTTTATCATGACAACAGTAAGAAAATTAATCTCAAACTTAATCCTATTTAAAACACATAAAACCTTTGAAAATCCATAACTTAAAATCTATAACTCGAAAAATTATGATTCCTGTTCCTAGGATTTTATTTTAATGTGTAGATTATTACTGTGTATTTTGTTTATATGTTTGGTGTAATGTTAATTTCTCTATATTGTAACACCCGGTTTTAAAGGACAAAGCCGGGTGCATCTCATACATGCGCCAAGAAGACAACATATATAATAACAGAGTGTATAGAGATAAATGTCATAATACATCAGAGTATTTATTACATAGCGGAAGTCTTATTACAAAATAAAGATAAATATAAAACGAACTAAGGATCGTCGGCGCCAATGTCGACTGAGAAACGCCACCTAGATCGGATCGAACTCCTCAGTGTTAGGCGGCTCCTCTTCGACCACCTGATCTTCTCCTGTGGGGGGGTGAGACAGCAAGAGTGAGCTCACATACGTTCATAGCTCAACAAGTCGTGGGGAATAATGTGGCATAAACTCACCAAAGGTGGGAGTTCATGAAGTGTAAGGCTGATCAATGAAATAAAGGCTAAGGCTGAGCATTGCTTTTATAAGTTGGTCAAAATTTTTATTAGCAATTACTATGTGTAAGTAAATACCAAACCTTAATAATAATAAAGAACAGTAATAGTAAAATAATCCCAAATGCGATGCAAATGTCAAATTGAATTTAAGTTCCATAATTAATCATGTGAGGGTCCGAGCCGCTCATGACCGTGAGCACGGCTAGTATACTAGTTTTACACTCTGCAGAGGTTGCGCATCTTTACCCACAAGTCATGTTACCCATCTGCCAAGAGACGGCCAATCCCATACACCTCTACCGAGGAGGCGAGGCAGGGTAACACTACGAGGCCTTTACAAAGTTCCACTAGCTTCAGACTACCCGCTACAGTTTATAGGAAGCTCCAGTGCAGGGTTCTTGCCGACCGCCATCGCAGCAAAATCAAACAAGGACCTCCCTACACTGACCACTCCCCTACTGCCCTTGCCCCTTTCGGGTAAGGTAGCCCTCCCCTAGCTTTCCTAGTTAATCAGCCAAGGGCGTCCCATTAAACCCTTGTGGTAGCACTGTTTTCCCGAGTGGTCGCTCCATGTTCCCATTAATTTAATGATCTTAACATGAACAGCAATAATAACAAGATAATAACAGAATAATCATGAATAGTGTATCTCCATACCCAATCCACATAAAGCAATAGCAAGTACTACCCAAAAATATTTCAGGGGTGAACAAGGTATAGAGGTAATCAAAACTGGGGTAACATAAAGGCTCCCATCAAAATTAACCTATGCAGATCATTAAAATTAATAAGAACATGGCTGGGAAAAGTAAGTGATCAAGGGCACAACTTGCCTTCAATGAGCTCCTGCTCAGCTATCTCTACTTGTTGAACCTCAGTTTCCACAGTGGCTTGCTCGTCTACTCGCATCAACACAATACATACATAGTATAGCCAAAATCAACATCACACCAAACAGTTGAATAAAATATACAGTAAAAATCTACACATTAAAATGAGATCATAGGAACTGGAATCACTAAATTTGGAGTTATAGAATTCAAGTTATGAATTTCCTAAGGTTTAATGTGATTAAAATAGGATTAGATGATAAATTAATTTTCTAACTGAGTTCATGTCAAAACAGTGATTCTAAATGATAGAGAATAATATTACAAAATTTTAGAAATTGGAATGGGTCAATTTGGAGCTAACATGAATTTTCTATGGATTATACAAATTCTGGCATTTAATTAATACTAAAAATTCATTTTTAAATGCATTTCTCTGGTTTTATTTGTCATCTGGACTGGGCGTCATTTTCTGGAAAATGCAGGGGGCCTGGCGCAAGATTCCCTAGACTCAGTAAATAGTGAACATGGACGGCGGGTTCTATTCTGTAAAATCATAAGGTCTCTTGTGTAAAACGTCACCGCGAAGGGGTACGGTGCGGTTTGGACCGTCCGATCACACGCGGACGGTGAGGATTTGATCCGCGTGGTCGGGAAACGGTATGCGCAGGGAACCGTTGGATGTGAATACGACGGGTAGGATTTTATTACACCAGATTCTTTTCCACCCGTCCGATCCAGATGAACGGACCAAAACAACTCGACGCGAGAGGGTAAGCGGGGACTAATCCTAGCCGTCCGGCAGGAGATCAACGGCCCACGCGTTTTCCCCCAATCACCAGACGAGCGACGGCGGCGCCGCCCGGAACCACGGTGGTTCACCACCGGAACCCGGCCAAGCTCGCACCCAGAGCACCAATCCCGCGCTCCTACGGCACTACGCATAGCCCTATCGACCACGAACCCGATGGCGGCTCAACCATCCCCGGATTCCAAACAGAGAACCCCGCCCGCGCAAGGTTGCGGCGACGCCATTGCCGGCGACGTGAATCCTCAACAAAGGCGCACCAATCACCGAATCAAGCAGTTCTACTCGTTGCGGAAACGAAGGTGAACAAGGTCAACGGGTCCATACCGAGAATCGTGCGCGTAGGCGTGCAGTCCACGGCGACGGTGCGGTCCACGGCGACGGTGATAACAACGGTGAAAAATCTCCGCCGTTCCGCAGTTTCCCACACCCGAGTACGCCCTTGCGCACAATCAACACTTGCTTTAGGACCCCAGGGATCGCTTCGCGGGCGTTGAGAGGCGACGATGGTGACGAACGACTACGGCGGGTCTCACGGCTCGAAGTGGATCCTGGTGGTGGCGCCCTAGGTATGCTCAACAGAGGCCGAGAGGGGTTTTATATGCGTGGTCCGAGTCTCCTCCCGTCCGCCCATAGCGCCGGTCCGATAGGAAGGTCGTTGCGCCCTCCAGGGAGGTGCGGTGAGCTAGGGGCAAGATTCCCGGCGAGAGAATCGGTCCAGGCGTACCCATTCAAGAAGAAGACCGGCCTGACCGGTGGGTCCCGCGTTGCAGTGTAACAGAGCCGCGGCGCTCAAGGTTTCCAGTGCACGCATGGCATGAGGAGTGGATGACAACGTGGGCCCGTCGCGGCAGGGAGTGCGCGCGGGTGGTGGGGTTTTGGGCTGGCGCGCACGTGGGAAAAGTGAAGCTGGGCCAAATTGGAGGCAGGCGGCCCAACTGGCTGGTTTTGTTTTATTCATTTATTTTTTTATTTTATTTTCTATTCCTTTTCCAATTCAATTTGAATTCGAATTTGACCTTCAAACTTTGTACAGAATTGTTCTCAAATTATATTGAGACTTTAAAATACAAATTTTTGGAAATATATATACCTTTCCTTTACATTTATATTTCTTTCTCCTTCCCATTTTCGTTTCCAAATCCTAATTACCATTTGGGTTTCAATCTAATTTCTTTCTTATTATGTTTTGATTAGTAGTGTTAATATGGTTGTTAATATTTAAATGCATAGCAAACAAAACTCCAATGAGATACACTTTCTTTTATTTTAGTGTCTTTGGTTTGATTTAATCACTCTTTATTTTATGTATGCTCTTTTCATGATGCAAGTAAGGCACATAGAATAAGGATAACTCTCTATTATTCTTTGTATGCAATTTTGAGTATTACAAATCCTACCCCCCTTAAAAATAATCTCGTCCTCGAGATTTAAGGAGATCTAGGGAAAAGATGGGGAAAATCTATGCGAAGCTCTTCTTCTCTTTCCCAAGTTGCTTCATCTTCACCGTGGTGGCTCCATTGCACTTTGCACATCTTTATAACCTTATTCCTCGTAACTCGAGTCAAAGTATCCAAAATCTTTATGGGGTACTCAGCATAAGTTAAATCCTCTTGAACACTAAGGTCTTCAATTGGTATCTGTTCTTCAGGCACCCTGAGACATTTCTTCAACTGAGATACATGAAAAACATCATGAACATCCGCGAGATGATCCGGTAATTCCAATTGATATGCCACCTCTCCCACTCGCTTTAAGACCAAGAAGGGTCCAATAAAGCGAGGGGACTGTTGGAGCGAAGGCAGAAACGCCACCCTTCGCCCGAAGTCTCCACCGCTTAGCCCCCGCCCTGACAGGCAAAGCAGGCAGGGACACCCTTCGCTCGATTCGGCACCAGACGAAGGCCTGCGGCAACGCCTCCCTACGACGCGGCCTCGGTCGGCTCCGAGGCCCACATGAGGTCGGGCCCATTGTAACAGGCCCTGCGTGGCCGCGGTTGTGTTACGGGCCTAATTTGTAAAGGCGTACATGTAATTACAGCTTGTAACCCCGCTTTATAGGAATATTCTGGGGATAAACTAGGTACCTGAGGGCACATGCGTCCTTAACGCAAGGCGCCGTGCACTCGGATACCTATAAATACCCCCGCACAGTGCCCGTGAGAGGCCAGATTAACAGAGCTTTTGCCATCACGCGCGAGTGCCCTGTTGCCATCTCCATTCACCCGTGTTGGATCTCCTTGCTGTCGAGAGACAGTGCCAACAGGGACAACTTTCCTTTGACTTTGAACCTTCTCATACCCCGGAGTGGTGACACCTTCAAATAGACATAATCACCCTCCTGAAACTCAAGCAGTCTTCTCCGGGTATCAGCATAACTTTTCTGTCTTGACTGCGCAGTTCTCAAATTCTCCCTTATTTGTTGAACTTGTTCTTCTGCTTCCTGTATAATCTCAGGCCCAAACAACTGCCTTTCACCAGTTTGATTCCAATATAAGGGAGTCCTGCACTTCCTGCCATACAAAGCCTCAAACGGTGACTTCTTCAAACTGGCCTGATAGCTATTATTATAAGAGAACTCTGCATACGGCAAACTCTTATCCCAACTACCACCATGCTTAAGAGCACAAGCTCTTAACATATCTTCCAGTACTTGGTTAGTCCTCTCAGTCTGCCCATCAGTCTGGGGATGGTAAGCCGAACTAAAATTCAATCTCGTATCCAATGACTCGTGCAACTTCTTCCAATACCGAGAAGTAAACTGTGATCCCCGGTCCGACACGATTTTCTTTGGCACACCATGCAGGCAGACAATCCGTGCCATGTACAACTCTGCCAACTTGGCTCCTAAATACGTGGTCTTCACTGGAATAAAGTGGGCTACTTTAGTTAGCCTGTCCACAATCACCCATATAGAATCATATCCAGCAGACGTGCGGGGTAATCCAACAATGAAGTCCATGCCAATCTCTTCCCACTTCCACTCGGGTATCTTAAGCGGTTGCGATAACCCAGCTGGCCTATGGTGTTCAGCCTTAACTCTTTGACACACATCGCACATAGCCACATGTGTAGCCACATCTCTCTTCAATCCATACCACCAATACTTCCGTTTCAAATCCTGATACATCTTGGTACTACCAGGATGAATAGAATAATCCGAATCATGGGCCTCCTTTAAAATAGTCTCTCGAAGGCTTTTAATATCAGGAACACACATCCTGTCCTTGAACCATATAGTGCCTTGCTCATCCTCCGTAAATTCCGGAACTCGACCTTCAGTAATCAGATCCTTAATCTCTTTTATTTTAGCATCCTCAAGTTGACCTTTGCGGATTTCTTGCTCCAAAGTAGGTTCCACATCAATAGTAACTCCTTTAGTGTGAGCAACTATCCCCAGGTTAAGTCTCCTGAAATCCTCAACAATCTCATCGGGTAACTGGGCAACAATAGCTGAATGAACATGCTCCTTCCGACTCAAGGCATCTGCAACCAAATTCGCGTTGCCTAGGTGATAGTGAATCTCCAAATCATAATCCTTAATGAGCTCCAACCAACGGCGTTGCCTAAGGTTGAGATCCTTTTGAGTGAATATGTACTTCAAACCCTTATGATCCGTATATACTTGGCACTTAGTTCCCATGATATAGTGTCTCCAAATCTTCAGCGCATGCACAACGGCAGCCAGCTCCAAGTCATGAGTGGGGTAGTTCAATTCATGTTTCCGCAACTGACGAGATGCATAGGCAATCACATGTCCTTGCATGAGCACACATCCAAGTCCTTGGCCACATGCATCGCAATAGATATCAAATCCTTTCTGTAGGTCTGGCATAACCAATACTGGTGGTGACATCAACCTCTTCTTCAATAGATCAAAGCTGTCTTGACACTTCTCGTCCCACTTAAATTCTTTTCCTTTCTCCAAAAGCGAAGTCATAGGTTTGGCAATCTTAGAAAATTCCTTCAATAAATCTCCGATAGTAGCCTGCTAATCCCAAGAAACTCCGAATCTCCGTGACTGTAGTGGGTACTCTCCACTCCATTATCTCCTTAACTTTAGCAGGATCCACTGAAATTCCTCCATTAGAAATAATACGACCAAGAAATGGCGCCTCGCCAATCCAAAACTCGCACTTGCTGAACTTGGCATATAGCTGATTATCTCATAGCTTCTGTAGCACCATCCTCAGATGTTCCTCATGATCGCTATCACTCTGAGAATAAATAAGAATATCGTCGATGAATACCACGACGAATCTGTCCAAATATTCCATAAACACCTTATTCATCAAGTTCATAAAATAAGCTGGGGCATTGGTTAATCCAAACGACATAACAGTAAACTCATATAATCCATATCGAGTCGAGAAAGCCGTCTTGGGAATATCCGATGGTCTAATCCTCATCTGATGGTAACCGGATCGGAGATCAATCTTCGAGAATACTCTAGCTCCTCTCATCTGGTCAAACAAATCCTCAATATGGGGTAATGGATACTTGTTCTTCACAGTAACATCATTATGGGACCAATAATCCACACCCATCTCTTGTGATCCATCCTCCTTCTGTACAAGCGTACCGGTGCTTCCCAAAGTGAGGTACTCGGACGTAAGTAACTAGCCTCTTGTAATTCCGTTCACTGATTCTTCAGTCCCTTTAACTCTTCTACAGGCATCCGAAAAATCTCTAACCACATGAATGTTGTCACCAACAAACTTCCCATTTACTAAAAATGTCGCTAGTCTGGTGGCAGTAGTTACTGCAATTCCAACTTCAAATCTTTCTTCTTTGGAACTGGTGAGTTCTATGGTTCCCTTAGCACAGTGTATAAACTGTCTTTGCCTTTCTTAACCATGACATACCAAGGATCAGATCTATACTGCTTGACTCTAACATTATAGCAGTGGCTCCAAATTCTCTACCCATAATGGTCAATGACAATCTACATGTCATTTGATTCGCCACAACAGGCCCTTTAGGTGTAATTACTCTCATGGGTTTTCTCATATTGTCCAACACATATGCCCAAACCAAAATCTCAGCATGACGCATAATTTTATTAGCAACACATGGGGTCAAATAGACCTTTTTATTCCTCCTAAAATAGTATCATACCGAATACTAACTAAAGGAACATGTAGATCCTACAAATAGTAGTAATTTATATATATGTTTATGTAGCTTGGTGGAGCTGGTGGTGGTGAAGATGGTGGTTGTTGTCGTTGTCTCTCCAACCGTGATTGCCTTATTTCTTGATGTATCTCCAGACGGGCCTCACGTATTTCCTCGCGTTCTTGTCTTATCTGGTTTTGCATTTCGGTCACCATGTCTGTCAATTGTTGTATTACCAGCCTTTGGGTTGCAATCACTTGATCGGTTTCAACAGGTGGAGGATTTGGAGGATTCATTTCTGTTTGCTGTTGCATGATAATCTTTCCTTTCCTGGTATTGACCATCTGAGTTAGATACATATGGTAAGAGAATAGTAGCCAAGGCAGGTACTTACAAATCAGGTTACTTTGGGGGATTTATTAGCTAAGCAGGTTAATATTCCACCTACTATAGCTAATCCATTACCTTATAGTGGTACATGCCAAGATGCCCGACTATAATGTTTCAATCAATCAAAGAAGCAAATCAAGCATTTATCATCAGAACAATCAATCAACATTTTTTAAATAGAGAAAATAGTTTTAATTTCGTCTTAGGTTCCTGTTGGAGACTTGTTCTCAAATGCTTCGGATTAAGAACAAGGCAACATAAAAAGTGTTAAATGATGAGGTCCTTCGTCCCTCGAAACATTATTTCCCTTCAGGATATAATGTACTCCGGACGAAGGTCACAAATAATATACCTTCGTAAGTGCGATAAGTTATGACGAAGGACTTATGAACAACATTAAAAGTAATATAAACATTTAAACTTTATTATCATGTCATTTCTATTTTATTATCGTATATCAATAGAAATGACTTCAAATTACAAGTGTACCTTCGGATTGCAGAAAGACAAAAGTACACGGATGACGCAAAAGTAAATGCCAGATCAGCGTGAACAGTACAGGAGTACTGTTCATCTATTTATAGACGCGGGACGCAGCCCACGTAAAATTACATTCATGTCCATTACATTTGCCAATGACTTATGGAAATCTGTCAAGGCCCAAGTAGTCTTTTCATCTTTAAGTCGGTTCCCCTCTCTGCTATCGCGACGAAGCTTCCCTGCGCACAGCTTCGGCTGTGCACCATCCTTCGTGGAGCTTGGTAATCAGCCCGTCCTCCATTTTAATCCCCCTTCGTCTGGTTCAGGCTTCGTCCTGACCGTACTTCATGTTCATAATTCTGAGTCCGAAGATACCTGTTCACATAATCTACTTGGAAAACATTGTCAAATCATGTTTTTGAGGACCTTCGGAGGACGAAGGCCCCCAACAGTAGCCCCTCGCAATATTAATTTGTTAATGATAAATTCAGATTGCGATATGGACGAAGGCCTCGAGCCGAAGGTCCGAAAAAACACCTTCCCTTTGCTAGAATAGCAACATTCACTGACAAGCGGGGTCTTTCAATTTTCAACGCCCTGGGGGTATAAATAAGATCATACCGCAAACTTATTTGGTACGCACACTTGCCATCTGCTTCGGCCCACTAAATTTTTAGCTCTTGTGCACTAAGATTTGCTGATCTTTTTGATTTTGAAGCTTCGGCCTTGAAAACAGTTTTTTAGCGTTTCCGAAGATGTCTGAAGGTAAGAAGATCCCTGCTGAGACGAAGCTGAGTCTCGACGAAGAGAAGAACTTGGGGTTCCTTATAGCGATGGCGGAGACCAATACGGAGAAAATCACCAAGGAGATTCTTGAAGGTTTGTCCGAAGATACTGGTGACAGCGACAGTTATGATGTAGAAAGTGGTGGGGAAGAGTCCGAAGATCGACCATGGCGGCCAAGTCACACGGTTTTCGGGAAAACCACTATTAAGCAGAATCATATTGATAATATGAGGGGGAGGTATTTTCGAGATATATCTATTGTGAGGGTTGATGCTGGAGAAAAGACTTCTCCCACCCCCGAAGAAGATGAAGTCGTAATCTTCCGAAGCTTTCTCAAGGCTGGGCTTCGATTCCCCCTAAGCAACTTTGTTGTTGAAGTCCTGAACACATTTCAAGTCTACCTTCATCAAATTACTCCCGAAGCTATCATAAGAATGGGGATGTTTGTCTGGGCTGCGAGAAGCCAAGGTTTAGAACCAAATGCTAAAAGCTTTTGCAACATTCATGAGTTGTTATATGAGACGAAGCCCTGGGGGAAAGAACAATATCACAACAACTTTGGGTGTTACAGCTTCGGTGCCCGCTCCAGGTCAAGCCGCCCTGTGCCGACCTTTCGGAAGAGGTGGCCCGGAGCCTGGATGACTGAATGGTTCTATGTAAAGAATGACTTAACAGCGCAAGAAGATGTCAAGAGTATCATTATGCGCCCCATCTGGCAACGCTTCGGACTTCGAAGGCCGAAGGTTGAAATGGATGAAGCAGCCGAGGAATGCCAAAGAGCCTTCGGCGTAGTCTGCTCTTTTATTGGGACAAGGGACTTGATTCAAGAACATATTGCCTTCAGGGTGTGGCCATTTGCAGGAAAGTGGGAAATGCCGAAGGAGACCATCAAAGAGTCCGACGAAGGCGGACTGGTCAGACTGAAATACACATTCAAATACGGGGATAAATTTGTTGAACCTGATGACGACTGGTTGAAAAACATTGAAACATTAAGTGACGAACTGCTTGGGGTGTACTCGAAGGCCGAGAACACTGCGTTATCAGCAGCCTTCGGAGGCCGAAAGAAGAAAAGGCTCAACCGGGTATTTGACGCAGTCGGGTTTGTCTACCCTGACTATCACTATCCGGTGTCGGGTCGCAAAAGAAAAAATACTTCTCCTGCGACAGAAGCTACCACGAGTGCCACTAGCGAGCCCGCGCCGCAAAGGAAAAAGATAAAGGTGCTCACTCACCGAGCGCGTTTTATTGAGCCGGCCATAGTGCCAGAATTTATTGGTGAAGTCTCTTTGGCCTCTGAAGCTACAGAACCAGCTCCAGTGCCGAAGATGGAAGAAAAGACTGAAGCGCCTTCAGCAGAAAAAGCAGAGAAACCGAAGATTGAAGAGCCAAAAATATCGGAAATCTTAAGTCCTTCAGCAAATGTCGAAACAATAAAAAATCAAAAGGGCCCGTCGGTGACCCCGAAAAGAAAAAGAATGGTGAACGTGCTAGATGTTTTGGAGACAATTAAGTCTTCAAGCACAACTCCAAAGAAGACTATTGAAGTTGCTGAAGTGTCTACCGAAGCTGTAGTTGCTGAAGCTTCGAAGCAACAACCTGAAGCTGAAGCTGGGCCTTCAGAGCCCACCAAGGAACAATCTTTGGAAACAAAAATATCAGAACCAAATTTGGTTGAAGAAATTGACACTGCCGCCCCCGAAGCTCCTTCCAGCATATGCGATTACATCGTACGACATGCTTCGGGGAAGAAATTATCTGAAGAAGAGACTTACGAAGCCAACTACTATGCCAGAGAGCTAAAATATCCGAAGGGGGCAGTAGTGTTTAATGGGACAAATGAAGATGACTTCCTGTACTGCCTTCCTGATAATAAAGAACTATCTGTCTGCCGAGAGATGGCTAGAAGTATGGGGTTCCCGAAGCTTGAAGCTGGATTATGTGCTATGACAAAGGAGGATCTCGCGGACAGTCTTGCGTACAATAGCCTAAAGGTATGGGAATTAGACGCTTGAAAAAAAAATTTTTTAATACATAATTCATTCTTTTATTCTTATATGGATTCTTTTTCGTATAGGGCTTAATCCTAAGCAACGCATTAAGAGCACAAAAGAGTGCCGAAGATGAGAGCTATGAAATTGCGTTCAACAATTTACGCTCAGAAGTTATTAAACTGAGAAACGAAGCTCTAGAAAAAGATAAAATTCTGCTTACATTAGTAGACAAAATAAAAAAGGACGAAGCTGCTACAAAGGTTCAGGCCGAAGCTCAGAGACGCAAAATTAAAGATCTTCAGAAGCAATTGGCCCGGGCGAAAGAAGAACGCATACTTGAAGAAACAAGACGGGAATGCAGCGACCAATGGGCTGATCATTTGGAAGCAACCGTGGAAGAGCTTCGGTCTTCTAAGAAAAAATGCTTCGAAAAATCCATGGAATGCGTAAAGAAAATTAAAACCAGCTTCGCCAGCGTGGGCGCATTTTCCAGTGAAGAGAACTTCTCAAGAGGCAATCCCGAAGGTCCAATAGAATGGATCAATCACGAAGCAGAGGCCTTCGAGGAAATCCTGAGTAGCCGCGGTGACATCTGCGCTTTTTCGGGCGCCAGGGGAGTTGCTACTGTCTTGGAGAAGAAAGGTTGTGAACATGTAAAATCTTTAGCTCAGTCCGAAGCTGCCTTATCCTGCGAAGACATCAAAGACCCCTCGGCCGAAGCAAGCATGGTTGGTGGCAAATTCTTTACTGATGTCTGGGACAACGGCGGCCGAGAAATGGCGCAAGAAATTATTCAAAGGAGTGAAAAAGGCATCCATGATGCTAGGAAAGTGACAGAAGTTGCCGAAGGGCAAATAGGT
The DNA here is from genome assembly GCA_029449295.1 of Zea luxurians. NCBI lineage: Eukaryota > Viridiplantae > Streptophyta > Magnoliopsida > Poales > Poaceae > Zea > Zea luxurians. The sequence continues at coordinate 118,056,579 of JAOPSE010000008.1, forward strand.
ATTAATTAGTCGCTCTTATTGTGTTGTAATTTTTATTTCAAACTTTGCTCGCGGTTTGTAATAGTAATGCAAAAATATTCTCTTCCCTCAGAACCTGCTGGATCGTCTGTTGACCCTCACACAAAAGAGGATGACGAAATCAAACAAATGGCTGAAGCTATCATGGATAAAGTTGTTGAACAACTTCTAAATGAGGCTGCCGAAGTAGTATTAAGAGAAGACTAGGTGTTATTAGAAAAAACATTTGAAGTGTGATCTATGTAATATTTTGTACATTTGAATGTAATATACAAGTCTCTTTTCATTATTCAATTCTTTACGATGCATGAAATTCTACATACATACCATTTTTGAGCCTTCGGCGAAAAAACACCTTCCCTTCTTTTCATGCTTCGTGAAGAAGACATTCTCCGTTAAAACTATTCTGATGACTTACGTCCACGCTTCGTGAAAACATTCTCCGAAGCTGTGCAATTTCGATATTACTCTGATGAAGCACGTCCATGCTTTGTGAAAACATTCTCCGAAGCTGTATTCCGAAGATTATCATTGTATTCCCTCGTGACTTTACACAATTTTCGCTTTCTCAAAGCGTCCTTTCGAAGGTTGATACTGTGTCCCCTTCTTTTGCCATATGCAACATGATGTATGATGCTTATGCTATGCAAAATGATGTGATGATGTTATGTTATGCAAATGACGTTTGTTCCGAAGATACACACAAAATATATTTGTAAGCTCTGCATTCCCTTAGGAACGTCTTTGGAGCTTCTTCGCCTTTTACTTAGGCGGTATCAGCGTTGACTTTTCGCTGTAAGCTCTGCATTCCCTTAGGAATGTCTTTGGAGCTTCTTCGCCTTTTACTTTAGGCAGTATCAGCGTTGACTTTTCGCTGTATGCTCTGCATTCCCTTAGGAACGTCTTTGGAGCAAAAAAAAAACTTACACTGCGCTCCCTTTGGAACGACTTTTTGTAACTTCGGCAACTTACTCTGCGTTCCTTAGAACGACTTTTTGTTGCTTCGAAGGATTTTTAATAATTCGAGGGTCCTCCTTGTTACCGCAAATTTTTAAGCTTCAGCAACTTAAGCCTGTGGAGAAGATAGGTTTTCCTGATAACCAACCACGAAACTATTACATGAAAACTGAAATGTTCTTTATTACACAGAAAATAGAACTAAACGGAAAAGACTGCTATCAAAGTAGGATATTTGTCAATAAATGTGCTTCGACTCTGGCACAGTACTATTGACTGTGCGAGCTTCAGATTGCTCTCTGAGATCCCTTTGGTGCGGAACATATTGGCTCCCTTCTGGCTGTTGGCCTTGTTGCAGCGGAGGTGGGGGCGGGGGCTGTTGCCATGAAGCTTGAGGTTGACTCGCCGAAGCTACGGAAACTGCAGGGTGGTTGCCCACGTATTCCGGGATGTAAGGCTGATGGTTACGAAGCAGTATGCATGACCTGCTTCGGCTGGCCCTGTTGCGCTGCAGCTTCTGCTAGCTCCTTTTGTTTCTGGATGGTAACATGGCACATCCTGGTGGTATGGCCCTTGTTTTCACCACAGAATAAGCAAAATACCCTCCTTGGTTGATCTCCAAATCTTCCGCCGAAGCCCCTGGCGCCTCTGCCTCTTGGAGCTGGTGGCCGGAAGAAAGTTTGTTGTTGCCCCGAAGCCTGTGAGGAGCTCTGCGGTCTGTTCTGCTGACTCCCCTTATCATCATTTTGAGTGGAGTTGTGGATGGACCTGACATGCCTCGGATAAAATCTTCCTCCGAAGCCCCTGGTCATTTCAGAAAATCTGAAAGCCTCCTCCCTTCTTTGGTGAAAGTCATTGTCGGCACGAATGTACTCGTCCATCTTTTGGAGCAGCTTCTCCAGAGTCTGAGGAGGCTTCCTAGCAAAGTATTGAGCTGCAGGTCCAGGACGAAGCCCCTTGATCATGGCTTCGATGACAATTTCATTGGGCACCGTTGGTGCTTGCGCCCTCAAACGCAAGAACCTTCTGACATACGCCTGAAGGTATTCTTCATGATCCTGAGTGCACTGGAACAAGGCTTGAGCAGTGACCGGCTTCGTCTGAAATCCTTGAAAGCTGGTTAACAACATATCCTTCAGCTTCTGCCATGAAGTGATCGTTCCTGGTCGAAGGGAGGAATACCAGGTCTGAGCAACATTCCTGACGGCCATAACGAAAGACTTTGCCATGACTGCAGCATTGCCACCATACGAAGACACTGTTGCTTCGTAACTCATCAAGAACTGCTTCGGGTCTGAATGGCCATCAAACATGGGAAGCTGAGGTGGCTTATAGGACGGAGGCCAAGGTGTAGCCTGCAGCTCAGCGGACAGAGGAGAAGCATCATCGAAAACAAAATTTCCATGATGGAAATTGTCATACCAGTCATCTTCGTTGAAGAAGCCCTCCTGACGAAGGTCTTTTTGTTGAGGCCTTCGGTTCTGCTCATCGTGGGTAAGATGACGGACTTCTTCAGAAGCTTCGTCTATCTGCCTTTGCAGCTCAGCTAGCCTGGCCATCTTTTCTTTTTTCCTCTGCACCTGTTGATGAAGCATCTCCATATCCCTGATCTCTTGGTCTAGTTCATCCTCCTGAAGCGTCGGGCTGACGGCCTTCCTCTTCTGGCTTCGGGCCTCCCGAAGAGAGACGGTCTCCTGGTTGGGGTCCAGCGGTTGCAGTGCTGCAGCCCCAGTCGCTGAAGCTTTCTTCGGCGCCATAGCGAGGGTCTATAGCTTCCGAAGGTGTTCGAAAAACTCGAAATGGAAGTGAGTTCACCGGAGGTGGGCGCCAATGTTGGAGACTTGTTCTCAAATGCTTCGGATTAAGAACAAGGCAACATAAAAAGTGTTAAATGATGAGGTCCTTCGTCCCTCGAAACATTATTTCCCTTCAGGATATAATGTACTCCGGACGAAGGTCACAAATAATATACCTTCGTAAGTGTGATAAGTTATGACGAAGGACTTATGAACAACATTAAAAGTAATATAAACATTTAAACTTTATTATCATGTCATTTCTATTTTATTATCGTATATCAATAGAAATGACTTCAAATTACAAGTGTACCTTCGGATTGCAGAAAGACAAAAGTACACGGATGACGCAAAAGTAAATGCCAGATCAGCGTGAACAGTACAGGAGTACTGTTCATCTATTTATAGACGCGGGACGCAGCCCACGTAAAATTACATTCATGTCCATTACATTTGCCAATGACTTATGGAAATCTGTCAAGGCCCAAGTAGTCTTTTCATCTTTAAGTCGGTTCCCCTCTCTGCTATCGCGACGAAGCTTCCCTGCGCACAGCTTCGGCTGTGCACCATCCTTCGTGGAGCTTGGTAATCAGCCCGTCCTCCATTTTAATCCCCCTTCGTCTGGTTCAGGCTTCGTCCTGACCGTACTTCATGTTCATAATTCTGAGTCCGAAGATACCTGTTCACATAATCTACTTGGAAAACATTGTCAAATCATGTTTTTGAGGACCTTCGGAGGACGAAGGCCCCCAACAGTTCCCTATCTCTGGAAAAGTTCATAGTTGTAGGATTCCAAAGTGTGAAATCCATCTTGTCTTGAAGTAGAAAAGATAAGAATAATCAGAGTAGAACAGTAGAATTTAAGTTCCATAATTAAATTAATCATGTGAAATTAAATTTAAGTTCCATAATTAATCATGTGAGGGTCCGAGCCGCTCATGACCGTGAGCACGGCTAGTATACTAGTTTTACACTCTGCAGAGGTTGCGCATCTTTACCCACAAGTCATGTTACCCATCTGCCAAGAGACGGCCAATCCCATACACCTCTACCGAGGAGGCGAGGCAGGGTAACACTACGAGGCCTTTACAAAGTTCCACTAGCTTCAGACTACCCGCTACAGTTTATAGGAAGCTCCAGTGCAGGGTTCTTGCCGACCACCATCGCAGCAAAATCAAACAAGGACCTCCCTACACTGACCACTCCCCTACTGCCCTTGCCCCTTTCGGGTAAGGTAGCCCTCCCCTAGCTTTCCTAGTTAATCAGCCAAGGGCGTCCCATTAAACCCTTGTGGTAGCACTGTTTTCCCGGGTGGTCGCTCCATGTTCCCATTAATTTAATGATCTTAACATGAACAGCAATAATAACAAGATAATAACAGAATAATCATGAATAGTGTATCTCCATACCCAATCCACATAAAGCAATAGCAAGTACTACCCAAAAATATTTCAGGGGTGAACAAGGTATAGAGGTAATCAAAACTGGGGTAACATAAAGGCTCCCATCAAAATTAACCTATGCAGATCATTAAAATTAATAAGAACATGGCTGGGAAAAGTAAGTGATCAAGGGCACAACTTGCCTTCAATGAGCTCCTGCTCAGCTATCTCTACTTGTTGAACCTCAGTTTCCACAGTGGCTTGCTCGTCTACTCGCATCAACACAATACATACATAGTATAGCCAAAATCAACATCACACCAAACAGTTGAATAAAATATACAGTAAAAATCTACACATTAAAATGAGATCATAGGAACTGGAATCACTAAATTTGGAGTTATAGAATTCAAGTTATGAATTTCCTAAGGTTTAATGTGATTAAAATAGGATTAGATGATAAATTAATTTTCTAACTGAGTTCATGTCAAAACAGTGATTCTAAATGATAGAGAATAATATTACAAAATTTTAGAAATTGGAATGGGTCAATTTGGAGCTAACATGAATTTTCTATGGATTATACAAATTCTGGCATTTAATTAATACTAAAAATTCATTTTTAAATGCATTTCTCTGGTTTGATTTGTCATCTGGACTGGGCGTCATTTTCTGGAAAATGCAGGGGGCCTGGCGCAAGATTCCCTAGACTCAGTAAATAGTGAACGTGGACGGCGGGTTCTATTCTGTAAAATCATAAGGTCTCTTGTGTAAAACGTCACCGCGAAGGGGTACGGTGCGGTTTGGACCGTCCGATCACACGCGGACGGTGAGGATTTGTTCCGCGTGGTCGGGAAACGGTATGCGCAGGGAACCGTTGGATGTGAATACGACGGGTAGGATTTTATTACACCAGATTCGTTTCCACCCGTCCGATCCAGATGAACGGACCAAAACAACTCGACGCGAGAGGGTAAGCGGGGACTAATCCTAGCCGTCCGGCAGGAGATCAACGGCCCACGCGTTTTCCCCCAATCACCAGACGAGCGACGGCGGCGCCGCCCGGAACCACGGTGGTTCACCACCGGAACCCGGCCAAGCTCGCACCCAGAGCACCAATCCCGCGCTCCTACGGCACTACGCATAGCCCTATCGACCACGAACCCGATGGCGGCTCAACCATCCCCGGATTCCAAACAGAGAACCCCGCCCGCACAAGGTTGCGGCGACGCCATTGCCGGCGACGTGAATCCTCAACAAAGGCGCACCAATCACCGAATCAAGCAGTTCTACTCGTTGCGGAAACGAAGGTGAACAAGGTCAACGGGTCCATACTGAGAATCGTGCGCGTAGGCTTGCAGTCCACGGCGACGGTGCGGTCCACGGCGACGGTGATAACAACGGTGAAAAATCTCCACCGTTCCACAGTTTCCCACGCCCGAGTACGCCCTTGCGCACAATCAACACTTGCTTTAGGACCCCAGGGATCGCTTCACGGGCGTTGAGAGGCGACGATGGTGACGAACGACTACGGCGGGTCTCACGGCTCGAAGTGGATCCTGGTGGTGGCGCCCTAGGTATGCTCAACAGAGGCCGAGAGGGGTTTTATATGCGTGGTCCGAGTCTCCTCCCGTCCGCCCATAGCGCCGGTCCGATAGGAAGGTCGTTGCGCCCTCCAGGGAGGTGCGGTGAGCTAGGGGCAAGATTCCCGGCGAGAGAATCGGTCCAGGCGTACCCATTCGAGAAGAAGACCGGCCTGACCGGTGGGTCCCGCGTTGCAGTGTAACAGAGCCGCGGCGCTCAAGGTTTCCAGTGCACGCATGGCATGGGGAGTGGATGACAACGTGGGCCCGTCGCGGCAGGGAGTGCGCGCGGGTGGTGGGGTTTTGGGCTGGCGCGCACGTGGGAAAAGTGAAGCTGGGCCGAATTGGAGGCAGGCGGCCCAACTGGCTGGTTTTGTTTTATTCATTTATTTTTTTTATTTTATTTTCTATTCCTTTTCCAATTCAATTTGAATTCGAATTTGACCTTCAAACTTTGTACAGAATTGTTCTCAAATTATATTGAGACTTTAAAATACAAATTTTTGGAAATATATATACCTTTCCTTTACATTTATATTTCTTTCTCCTTCCCATTTTCGTTTCCAAATCCTAATTACCATTTGGGTTTCAATCTAATTTCTTTCTTATTATGTTTTGATTAGTAGTGTTAATATGGTTGTTAATATTTAAATGCATAGCAAACAAAACTCCAATGAGATACACTTTCTTTTATTTTAGTGTCTTTGGTTTGATTTAATCACTCTTTATTTTATGTATGCTCTTTTCATGATGCAAGTAAGGCACATAGAATAAGGATAACTCTCTATTATTCTTTGTATGCAATTTTGAGTATTACATATATGCACTGTGCTTGTTTGTATTGTGGCGAGTAGAAGAGCCCGTGACTGAGGATCCTGGTGAGCAGCAGATAGAAGTAGCTGAGCAGGAGTTCATTGAAGGCAAGTTGTGCCCTTGACCACTTTTTGCCCAATAATGTTCTTTAATATCATCTATTCATGCATAGGTTAATTTTGATGGGACCCAATAGGTTACCCTAGATTGTTTATCTCATTACCTTGTTTACCCCTGAATCACTTGCGTAGTTTGCTATTGCTTTACATGGTATTGGGATAATCATTTATTATATCTATGTTCCAATTATTCTTGTTATTCTAGTTATGTTCATGTCAAGTTCATTAATGTTAATTGGAACATAGAGCTTAACTTGAGAACCACGTGCCACCACAAGGGTTTAATGGGACGCCCTTGGCTGACTAATTAGGAAAGCTAGTGGAAGACTACCTTACCCGAAAGGGGCAAGGGCAGTAGGGGAGTGGTCAGTGTAGGGAGGTCCTTGTTTGATTTTGCTGTGATGGTGGTCAGACAAGAACCCTGCATTGGAACTTCCTATAAACTGTAGCGGGTTTTCGGAAGCTAGTGGAACTTTATAAAGGCCTCGTAGTGTTGCCCTGCCGCGCTTCCTAGGTAGAGGTGTATGGGATTCGCGACCCCTTGGCAGATGGGTAACATGACTTGTGGGTAAAGGGTACAACCTCTGCAGAGTGTAAAACTGGTATACTAGCCGTGCTCGAGGTCATGAGCAGCTCAGGACTCTCTGATGTTTAAATTATGGAACTTAAATTCAATTTTGTCATACGTATTGCATGGGTTTATTATTAATTTTGTTCTAATATTCTTATTATGGTTTGGTATTTACTTACACCTAGTAACTGCTAATAAAATTTTGACCAACTACTTAAAAGCAATGCTCAGCCTTAACCCCTATCATTGATTAGCCTTACACATCTCATGAACTCACACCTTTGTGAGTTTATGTCCACTGGTTCCCCACAACTTGTTGAGCTATGATCATGTGTGAGCTCACCCTTGCTGTCTCACACCCCCCCACAGGAGAAGAACAGGTGGTTCAGGAGGAGCCACAAGGCGAGGAGTATGATTTGATCTAAGTGGCGTTTCTCAGTTGACATTGGTGCCGTCGATCCATAGTTTGTTTTATGTTTATTCTTTTATTTTGTAATAAGTCTTCCGCTATGTAATAATTACTCTGATGTTTTATGACATTTATCTCTATACACTCTGTTATTGTATATGTTTTCTTCTTGGCGCATGTATGAGATGCACCTGGCTTTGTTCCTTAAAGCTGGGTGTGACAGAAGTGGTATCAGAGGAAATGTTGACTGTAGGACGAAACCTAGATAGAAATGGAGAAAACCCTTACCTACTTACCTTACTCTGTTTCATTCTATACTTATCTTATCTTGATCCTGTCTCACCTTCTACTGTTCTACTCTGATCATTCTTACCTCCTCTATCCTAAGACAAGATGGATTTCACACCTTGGAATCCTACCACTATGATCTTTTAAGAGATAGGGAACCCAAGACAAAATTTAAAACTATTTTCTTTAAAAATGTTGTTTGATTGTGCTGATGAATAATGCCTGATTTTCTTCTTTGATTGATTGAAATATTATATGGGCATCTTAGCATGTACCACCATAAGGTATTGAATTAGCTATGGTAGGTAAAATATTAATCTGCTTAGCTAATAAATCCCCCAAAGTAAAACGATTTGTAACTACCTGCCTTGTCTACTATTCTCTTACCATATGTATCTAACTCAGATGGTCAATACCAGGCGGGGTGGCAGAATTGATTTGCCTCCTAACCAACACACTCGAAGGATATATAGACAACCTCAGCCACAGCCTTCAGAGATGAATCCTCCTAATCCTCCACCAGGCGGAGTTGACCCACTAGTTGCTGCTCAGATGACGGTGATGCAGCAAATGGCAGACACTATGGCTGATATGCGTGCCCAGATGCAGCAAGAACGCCAGGAGATGCGTCAGGAAAGAGAAGATATACGCCAGGAGTTGCGCCAGGAGCGAGATGAGATACGCCAGGAAAGGAGGGCACAACAACAGCAGCTGCAACAACAAATGCAACAGCAGCAGCAACAGCAACAAGTACCACTGCCTCCTCCACCACCACCAGTTCCACCCCGAGATAAGCACCGGGCGTTCATGAGTCATAAGCCACCTACATTCGCTAGCTCACCTGATCCACTGGACGCGGATGATTGGCTGAAGTCCGTTGAGAAGATGCTGAATATTGCACAATGCACTGACCAGGAGAAGGTTTTATACGCTTCTGGACGTCTGACAGGTCCTGCTGCTGACTGGTGGGATTCATATACTGTTGCCCACGATGCTGCGGATAATATTACTTGGGCGGAGTTCAGTACACAGTTTAGGAACTATCATATACCAGCTGGATTGATGAAGATTAAGAAGAAGGAATTTCTGTCGCTAAAGCAAGGAAGTATGTCAGTCAGCGAGTACCGCGACAAGTTCATCCAGTTATCTAGATATGCCCCTGATGAAGTTGCTGAAGATGAGAGGAAGCAGGAGCATTTTATTGAAGGGCTTAATGGACCACTGCAGTATGCTCTAGTGGCACACACATTTCCATCATTTCAGAGGCTGCTTGATAAGGCCCTGGCTATTGAACACAAGCGTGTTCAGCTGGGAGATCTGAAGAGAAAGGCTATATCTCAAGGACAAGGAAGCAGCAGTGTTCGTCCTCGCTACAGTTCACCCCAGGGTACACCAGTTCGCACTGGCGGAGGCCAGCGCCCAGTTTGGCAATCACCATTGAGGACTCCACCCCCTCGACAGGCTACCCCTACTGGCACCCCGACGAAGTTTTCAGGACAGTCCAGGCACTACTTGTTTCAAGTGTGGGAAGGCTGGTCACTATGCAAATGTCTGCCCACAGAGGATTGCTACTACTCCAGTTCAGAACAGGCAGCAAACTCCAGGATCTAGGAAGGGATATTCTATTGCCAAAGTTAATCAAGTCAGCGTTGATGCTACCCCGGATTGTGGGGACCTCGTAATTGGTATGTTTTATGTTAATGCAATTCCTGCAACCATATTATTTGATTCTGGTGCTACACATTCATTCATGTCTGCTAGATATGCCAACACAAATGAAATACCACTACTAAATATGAGAAAACCCATGATAGTAATTACACCTAAAGGGCCTGTTGAGGCGAATCAAATGACACGTAGGTTGACATTGACCATTATGGGTAGAGAATTTGGAGCTACTGCTATAATACTAGAGTCAAGCAGTATAGATCTGATCCTTGGTATGTCATGGCTAAGAAAGGCAAAGGCCGTTATAGCATGTGGTAGAGGTACCGTAGAACTCACTACCACCAAAGGAGAAAGGTTTCAAGTTAATATTGCAGTAACCTCCTCATCCATGCATGCAATGTTCTTTATGCCTGAGGAGTTTGTTGGTGACAATATCCGGGTGGTTAGAGATTTTCCGGATGTCTTTCCAGAGGAGTTACCAGGGATGCCACCTGATAGAGAAGTTGAGTTTGTTATTGATCTCTTACCTGGAACCGCCCCTATTTCTAAACGGCCATATAGGATGTCCATAGAGGAGTTGAAGGAACTTAAGAAGCAGTTAACTGAGTTACAAGAGGCCGGGTACATTCATCCGAGTTCCTCACCTTGGGGAGCACCGGTCTTGTTTGTACAGAAGAAGGATGGATCGCAGCGGATGTGTGTGGATTATAGGTCTCTTAATGATGTTGCGGTGAAGAACAAGTATCCATTGCCCCGTATTGAGGATTTATTTGATCAGATGAGAGGTGCTAGAGTATTCTCGAAGATTGATCTCCGATCGGGTTACCATCAGATGAGGATTAGACCATCGGATATTCCTAAGACGGCCTTCTCGACTCGATATGGATTATATGAGTTCACAGTTATGTCGTTTGGATTGAACAGTGCCCCAGCTTATTTTATGAACTTGATGAATAAGGTGTTTATGGAGTATTTGGACAGATTCGTCGTGGTGTTCATCGATGATATTCTTATTTATTCTCAGAGTGATAGCGATCATGAGGAACATCTGAGATTGGTGCTACAGAAGCTACGAGATAACCAGCTATATGCCAAGTTTAGCAAGTGCGAGTTTTGGATTGGCGAGGTGCCATTTCTTGGTCATATTATTTCTAATGGAGGAATATCAGTGGATCCTGCTAAGGTTAAGGAGATAATGGAGTGGAGAGTACCCACTACAGTTACTGAGATTCGGAGTTTCTTGGGACTAGCAGGATATTATCGGAGATTTATTGAAGGATTTTCTAAGATTGCTAAACCTATGACTTCACTTTTGGAGAAAGGAAGAGAATTTAAGTGGGACGAGAAGTGCCAAGACAGCTTTGACCAATTGAAGAAAAGATTGATGTCGCCACCAGTATTGATTATGCCAGACCTACAGAAAGGATTTGATATCTATTGTGATGCATGTGGCCAGGGCTTAGGATGTGTGCTCATGCAAGGACATGTGATTGCCTATGCTTCTCGTCAGTTGCGGAAACATGAGTTAAACTACCCCACTCATGACTTGGAATTGGCAGCCGTTGTGCATGCGCTTAAGATTTGGAGACATTATATCATGGGGACCAAGTGCCAAGTGTACACGGATCATAAGAGTTTGAAGTATATATTCACTCAGAAGGATCTCAACCTTAGGCAACGCCGTTGGTTGGAGCTTATTAAGGATTATGATTTGGAGATTCACTATCACCCGGGCAAGGCAAATTTGGTTGCAGATGCCTTGAGTCGCAAGGAGCATGTTCATTCAGCTATTGTTGCCCAGCTACCCGATGAGATTGTTGAGGATTTCAGGAGACTTAACCTGGGGATAGTTGCTCATACTGAAGGAGTTGAACCTACTTTGGAGCAAGAAATTCGTAAAGGTCAAATGGGTGATGCTAAAATAAAAGAGATCAAGGATCTGATTACTGAAGGTCGAGCTCCAGAATTTATGGAAGATGAGCAAGGCACTGTATGGTTCAAGGATAGGATGTGTGTTCCTGATATTAAAAGCCTTCGAGAGACTATTTTAAAAGAAGCCCATGATTCAGATTATTCTATTCATCCTGGCAGTACCAAGATGTATCAGGATTTGAAGCGGAAATATTGGTGGTATGGATTGAAGAGAGATGTGGCTGCGCATGTGGCTATGTGCGATGTATGTCAAAGAGTTAAGGCTGAACACCAGAGGCCAGCTGGACTATTGCATCCACTGAAGATACCCGAGTGGAAATGGGAAGAGATTGGTATGGATTTTATTACTGGATTGTCTCGCACCCAGAAAGGATATGATGCTATATGGGTGATTGTGGATAGATTGACTAAAGTGGCTCACTTCATTCCTATCAAGACTACTTATAAAGGTTCTCAGCTAGTAGAGTTATATATGGCTCGGATTATGTGTTTACATGGAGTACCAAAGAAGATCGTGTCTGATCGAGGTTCACAGTTTACCTCAAGATTTTGGAGAAGCTTTCATGAGAATATGAGTACGAAGTTGAATTTCAGTACAGCTTATCACCCTCAGACTGATGGACAGACTGAAAGGACTAATCAAGTTTTGGAAGATATGTTGAGAGCTTGAGCCCTTCAGCATGGAGGAAGTTGGGATAAAAGTCTACCTTATGCTGAATTCTCATATAATAATAGCTATCAGACCAGTCTGAAGATGTCACCTTTTGAAGCTTTATATGGGAGGAAGTGCAGGACTCCTTTGTATTGGGATCAGACTGGAGAAAGACAATTCTTTGGGCCTGAATTGATTCAAGAAGCAGAAGAACAAGTTCATATAATTCGAGAGAATTTGAGGGTGGCTCAAACCAGGCAAAAGAGCTATGCTGATAATAGGAGAAGGCCACTGGAATTTGAAGAAGGAGATTATGTGTATCTCAAGGTGTCACCACTTCGTGGAATGAGGAGATTTAAAGTTAAGGGCAAATTGTCCCCTCACTATATTGGACCATTCTTGATCTTTAGGCGAGTTGGGGAGATGGCATACCAACTCGAGTTACCTGATAGTCTATCGGACGTGCATAATGTGTTCCATGTATCTCAACTGAAGAAATGTCTTCGTGTCCCTGAGGAAAAGTTACCAATGGAAGAGCTTAGTGTTCAAGGTGATTTGGCTTACACGGAGTATCCTATCAAGATTCTTGACACTTTGACTCGAGTTACAAGAAATAAGGTGATAAAGATGTGCAAAGTGCAATGGAGTCACCATGGCGAAGATGAAGCAACATGGAAAGAGAAGATGAGCTTCGCATTGATTTTCCCCACCTTTTTCCCTAGATCTTCCTAAATCTCGAGGACGAGATCCTTGTTAAGGGGGGTAGGATTTGTAATACCCAGATTTGTAACTCATATGAGAATAGAATAGTTCTTTATCTATATGCGTGTACCACCTCTAGTTACCATCACATGTGAACACCTCATTAAAAAAATAATTAATCAAGGACATGCCACTAAATTGCGCATCATGATGGAGTTTTGCTTGTTTGTGCACTTAGTAACAAAATAATAATAAAAGAAATACAATAATGAGACGGATATTTTAATTTAACCCAAAGTTGCACTTTTGGGTTTTGGAAGTATTATGTAGAAGAGAAAAAGAGAAGACATATAAAATATAAAGGAAGTTTATATATTTCCAAAATTATTACCTTAAGGTCACAATATAACTCAAAGATAAATTTAGTACAATATTTGAATGTAAATTTGAATTCAAGTTGGATTAGGGATTAGAAAAGGAAAAAGGAAAAAATAAAAGAAAAAGGAAAGGATTACCTGTTGGGCTGGCGGCTCCCTTTTCGGCCCATGTCCCGCTTACCTTCCGCGCAGCCCAATTCCCATCCTGTGCATGTGCTGCTCCACTCATCCCACTGTCATGTGGGGGCCTTGTGTCAGGGTCCGATGATGGAGTCTTGTGCTTCTTCTCGCCGGACGGAGCGCATGCGCAGGAGCCGTCTCAACCATATGCGCGACTTCCCCGGAGCCATGCGCGGCAAATTCGCCGTCGCCCAACGTGCAGCCGAGGAGTCCACATGACCTCGCGACCAAGCCCGGAGTACTTAAGCGACGCGGTGTCCTCCCCTTCGCACTCAAGTCGCCATACGTGCTGCCCTTGCAACCCTCGCTATTCCCACCGGCGACCTTACTTCCTCCGCTCTGGTGTGGTGCTTGGCCGGGGATGCATAGGTGTTCTACGCTGGCGGCAAAGCTATTCCTCGTTCGTGCACAGCTGGGTTTCCTCTGACGTGGCCCATTCGTCACCGGGAAGAAGGGAGCTCTCGCTTCGCCGTGATCGGTGCGCCGCCGCAGCCGACTCTCCCCTCATCGCGTTCCTGGTGAGGACCTTTCTTTCCCATCGTATTAGGGGAGTTCTCCGCGTTCGTTTAAATAGATTGGAGGGGTCATTAGAGTTACTAATGCGCCGGGTGGAGTTACCATTCATGGCGCCGCCGCGGCAATAGCGCTCGTCGTAGCTTTAACGTGGGCGTCGCTCGGTGTGTTGGCGGGTGGTAGGTGACGACTGGGACAGTTGTGATCTACTATCGGACGGTCTAGGTTTGAACCAGCGTGGGCCGTTGATTCTGTTTTTAGCGATCGGGATTGAGTCATCAGGGGCAGAGCGATGGGATGCATCGCAACCGTAGATTAGCAGTGGAACGAACGAGAGAGGTCCCCGGGTATTTAACGGATGACCGTCAGATGGCCATCTAACGGCCAGGACGGGGATTCCGGTTCGGGATGAGGTTAGTTCAATCTATGCCATCTGTTTCTAATTTGGCCGCGGGGATGCATCCATACCCCTTCGCGGGTACATCTTACTGAAGAGTCCCTGAACTTCCTAGGAACCAACCCGCCATCCCTCGCGTCTGTGCACTGTGTCTTAGGATCTTTGCGCAGAGGCCCCTGCTTTTCCCATTAATTGAGGCCCAGTCCAGAGCTTATTTAAACTGTATAAATGAATTAGAAATTGAATTTTAATAGGAAAATAATTGCTAGAACTTTATAAATTCATAGAAAATTCATGCTAACTCCAAATTACTTCATTTCAGTTCCTAAAATTTTGTAATTTTATTCTCTAGCACTTAGTGTCTCTGTTTTATCATGACAACAGTAAGAAAATTAATCTCACACTTAATCCTATTTAAAACACATAAAACCTTTGAAAATCCATAACTTAAAATCTATAACTCAAAAAATTATGATTCCTGTTCCTAGGATTTTATTTTAATGTGTAGATTATTACTGTGTATTTTGTTTATATGTTTGGTGTAATGTTAATTTCTCTATATGCACTGTGCTTGTTTGTATTGTGGCGAGTAGAAGAGCCCGTGACTGAGGATCCTGGTGAGCAGCAGATAGAAGTAGCTGAGCAGGAGCTCATTGAAGGCAAGTTGTGCCCTTGACCACTTTTTGCCTAATAATGTTCTTTAATATCATCTATTCATGCATAGGTTATTTTTGATGGGACCCAATAGGTTACCCTAGATTGTTTATCTCATTACCTTGTATACCTTTGAATCACTTGGGTAGTTTGCTATTGCTTTACATGGTATTGGGATAATCATTTATTATATCTATGTTCTAATTATTCTTGTTATTCTAGTTATGTTCATGTCAAGTTCATTAATGTTAATTGGAACATAGAGCTTAACTTGAGAACCACGTGCCACCACAAGGGTTTAATGGGACGCCCTTGGCTGACTAATTAGGAAAGCTAGTGGAAGACTACCTTACCCGAAAGGGGCAAGGGCAGTAGGGGAGTGGTCAGTGTAGGGAGGTCCTTGTTTGATTTTGCTGCGATGGCGGTCAGACAAGAACCCTGCATTGGAACTTCCTATAAACTGTAGCGGGTTTTCGGAAGCTAGTGGAACTTTGTAAAGGCCTCGTAGTGTTGCCCTGCCGCGCTTCCTAGGTAGAGGTGTATGGGATTCGCGACCCCTTGGCAGATGGGTAACATGACTTGTGGGTAAAGGGTACAACCTCTGCAGAGTGTAAAACTGGTATACTAGCCATGCTCGCGGTCATGAGCAGCTCAGGACTCCCTGATGTTTAAATTATGGAACTTAAATTCAATTTTGTCATATTCATTGCATGGGTTTATTATTAATTTTGTTCTAATATTCTTATTATGGTTTGGTATTTACTTACACCTAGTAACTGCTAATAAAATTTTGACCAACTACTTAAAAGCAATGCTCAGCCTTAACCCCTATCATTGATTAGCCTTACACATCTCATGAACTCACACCTTTGTGAGTTTATGTCCACTGGTTCCCCACAACTTGTTGAGCTATGATCATGTGTGAGCTCACCCTTGCTGTCTCACACCCCCCCACAGGAGAAGAACAGGTGGTTCAGGAGGAGCCACAAGGCGAGGAGTATGATTTGATCTAGGTGGCGTTTCTCAGTTAACATTGGCGCTGTCGATCCATAGTTCGTTTTATGTTTATTCTTTTATTTTGTAATAAGTCTTCCGCTATGTAATAATTACTCTGATGTTTTATGACATTTATCTCTATACACTCTGTTATTGTATATGTTGTCTTCTTGGCGCATGTATGAGATGCACCTGACTTTGTTCCTTAAAGCCGGGTGTGACACCTATGAAGATAACCAAGCAAGCTAGTGCAACTAAGGTTTTGTCTAAGTATTGTTATCTCTACTACAAAAGTAGTTATGCATCCTAGGATCCAAACCTTCCAAACTAGCTTATATTCAAAGCTAAGAAAGGTAAAGCATATAACCAAGGGAAACACTGTAAATGCAGAAGCTTAAGTAAGGTAGAGCCCCAAGCCAAAAGAGCAATTGAAAGGAAGTAGACTTTTCTGCGTCACATAGGACTGGTCCGGTGCACCAATGGTGTACACTAGACCTGGTCTTGTGCCCTTTTACATTAGCTAGATGTTACTATTCTATCAGATTCTATATTACATGTCAAATCTCTAGTGTGCATCGGACTAGTCTGGTTACTTCCACGTCAAATAGTCATTGGAGCTAGCTGTTGCCGACCGTTGAGCCTCTAGGGTCCGGTGTGCCACCGGTGTGCACTAGATGGTCCAGTGCACTAGCAGACTTAGGGTATATATAATATGCTCTCTGCATGTTTGGCCTAGTACCTTGGTTTGGTGAACCTCCAAAAAGTCTGGTGCACCTAGAAACAATTCAGTGTTCAATTCTTCAAGATTTTTCACTTGGGCTTTTATTGTCATGTGTCTTGGACTTTGCTTGATGTTTGCAAGTCTTCCATGAGTCTTCTAATGTCTTCTTTGAGGTGTTCCTCCCTTAATGCCTTAGTCCAAGTCCACTCTGCATCCCGGGAACTATGAACATAAACACTATCAAACACATTAGTCCACAGGTTATGTTAATCATCAAACACCAAAATCACTTAAGTAAATGGGCCACAATCTATTTTCCATACATTCACGACATCCTTGGTTTACTTGCTTTGGTGAACAAATGTTCTGTCTTGGGTCTTCTTGGTTTGCTGCCCAAGTAAGAAGTTGAGCTCTCCCATCATGCTGATCTCAAACTCCCTACTCATAGTATCTGAAAACCAAGCAACCAGGGCATGAGAAGAACCACCAAAGATGATATCATCCACATAAATCTAAACCAACAAAGTGCCATTTCCTTACTAGAGGAGAAAAAGAGTTTTGTTAACCTATCACATTTTAAAACTTTTAGCAAGCAAAAATGTTTTAAAATGCTCATACTAGACACTAGGGCTTATTTCAAACCATTCAAAGCTTTTCAAAATTTAAAAACATTGTTTGAAAACATGGGATTCTTGAAACAAGGGGGTTATTTTACATAAACCTCTTATTATATATACCCATTAGGAATGCACTTTTAACGTCCATTCAAAAAGCTTAAATACCTTTAAGCAATAAAAGCTAAAATAATTCTAATGGCTTCTAAATGTGAAACATGAACAAAGGTTTCCTCAAAATAAATCCCCTCTTTTTGGCAAAAACCTTGTACTACCTGTGGGGGACAAATATCCCCCAGGACCACTAGAAGGAGAAAACCCTGCTTAGGGCCACAAGCCAGTCGTCCCGCAAGGTCACCGCATCGTGGGCCAGGCAAAGACTATAGTTGAAATGGGCCGACCCAAGAAGGTGATGGGCTTACATCCGGATCATTCGCAGATTGGGCGTGATCCCGTGCAAGCTGTTCGTTTTTTCCCGCGCCTGACGCCTTCAAATGCCGGGGATAGCTCGGAATGGAGCCGCCGGGTTTTCCTTGGGATAAGCATAGTATGTTTGCTATTAGCTAGGAGATAAGCTGGAAGAATATGATCAGCATGTGCGTAGCGAGTGCCCCACGGTCGTGTATATAAGGCCTAGGGGGAACCCCATCATTTTCATCTCATTTAGCACCTCTCCATTTGGGAGACACTAGTTGTAAACACACCACGCATACAAAGCCATCCCAGGCAGTAGGGTATTACACCCCTCAAAGTGGCCCGAGCCTGCGGAAAATCGCTCGACTCTCTCCCCCTTGTGCCCATGGCACGAATCATCGAGTTATGATCTACAACACTGTCCTACCCGAAAGCACCATGAGGGTACCCCAAGTGTGGGGTCGGACACTAAACACCGATAGTTGGTGCGCCAGGTAGGGGTGTGTCATTGATCAAAGCTAACTCCATGGCCTTCATTTTCAAGAACAACATCACTCTCATCCCAGGAGTTAGTTCTGCTTCGGAACCATCTCATGCATAGCGGATATAGAGGGAACCCTGCACCATGTAGCAGATCCACCCGAGAAGAGACCCTCCTCAGGAATCCCGAGAGAAGCTAAAGCGAGTCTGCGAGCCACGCCCCTGCTCACAGCTCGGGGAAAGATGGTCCCTTGCAAGCTAGGGCTAAAAAGCCCTTGGAAGAGGGAAGACCAGTCAGTCGAGGCTTCACCAACCCGAAGAACTCCGTTGTCCACCTCGCCCACTAAAGAGTGGACACGGATCACTTGGAGGAAGGAAGTCAATATCCCATACTTGGGAAGGAAAACACACTGAGCCATCCTCCCGGTACCTCCGCCCTCAAAGGAGGATGGGAAGAACACCGCCATACCTACTCCTTTCTACCCTGACGTCCTCTTCATTCAAGGGAGACTGTAGTTGTAACACCCTGATTTTGGAGGTATAAAATTTCTTTATAATTATCACCCAAAATCAGGTGTTACTCTTCCTTTTCTCACTCTAGGTTTTCTCTCTCTCTCTCTAGATTCTCTCTCCCTTTATCCCTTTTAAGTAGAATTAGCCTAAGTTAGAGAGATTTAATTATTTATTTGCTAAAACATTTTGGGTCACGACATGTTGCATCATGCTGAGCTTAAAATATTCTTTGGAGTGTTACACATGTTTGAATTTATTTGAATTTGAAACCTAGTTTGAATTTGGATTTGAAAACCCTATAGAAAAAGAAATAGAAAAGGAATTAGAAAATCTAGAGAAAAAGAAAAAGAGAAAGCAGCCCATCCGGCCTAGCTAAGCCAAGCCAGGTCGCGTGCCTGCTGCCACTGACAAGCGGACCCCGCCTATCGGCGCCAGTCTCCCCCACGCACTCTCTCTCTCTCTCTCGCTCTCTTCCCAGTGGGGCCAATCTGTCGGCGCTCGTTTTTCTCACCCGCTCTCTCTCTCTCTCTCTCTCTTTGTCTTGCTGGCCTGGATCGCCAGTCGTCGAGTCATTGCCCCGAGCGTCCCTCTTTTCTCTCTCTGTGCCGTGGGCTAGCCCTGTCAGCTCTGCCCTCTTCGTGCGTCGCTGTGGACCGGCGCATGCGCACTCGCGCACGTCGCTGGGTTTCTCGGCCACGACACCCGCCCACGCGCCCAGCTCTCTTTTTATAGCCCCGCCGGTGCCCCGCGCACACCCCTCACCTCATTTTGCACACTCTCACCCTCTCTCGCGCTCTGCCCTTGCCGCCAGCCGCCGCCGGAGACCCATGCCTGCGTCCCCGACCATCTAGCCCACCGGAGTCCGCGCCAAGCCTCCCTGAGCTCTGCCCCGAGGTGAGACACCCGTCCTCGTGCCTAATTTCCCTTATTTTGCCCTGTGCTCGGCCAATTTCAACCTCATCGGTGTTCGGCCGCGGCGGTCTGCCGTACTCGTGCGGTGGCCGGCCGATTTGGCCCGGTTTAGTTCATCGGAGTAGGTCTCTATGTCACCCCTGTCTCTGCTGAAGCTAGCCCAAGCTTTAGCGTGCCTTAAGTCCCTTCCCTGTGGTCAGAATGGCTCTCTGGAGTTTCTCTGGCCTGCCCGAGGCCACCTCACCGCCGCTCTCCCCTCCCTGCCCATGGATTCATGGCCTCTTCCCCGCTATTGAGTTCGCTGTGGCACCCTCTTCCCCTCTGCCCCAACTCCAGCGACCGTGGAGCCAACCTAGCTCGCGCCTGCCTCAACTCCGGCAACTTCACCGCCACGGAGAGGAGCGACGCCGCCCGCAGCCATCTGTTTTCCCTTGGTATGATTTCCCCACCGTTTGATTCAGATCAAACGGCCCGGACCATGGGATACCGCTTCGCGCACGCGCGCCTAACACGCCCTGGCCCGCATGTCAGTGCCATTCGCAGCCGCTCGTCATTCTCGGTCTGATTTTCCCCTTCTGATCTTGATCGAATGGCTCAGACCCCTTCGGACCCGCTCGGACCCGCTCGGACCCCTTCGGACACCCCTCAGACCCCCTCGGACCCCTTCGGACCCCCCTCCGCCCGATCTTGATCGAACAGTTTGGACCCCCTCGGACCCCTGCATCCGTCCGTTTCCCCCTGGCGCTGGGCCCTCTCGGTCAGCGCGCTTTCCCCCTCAGTCGCTGACACTCCCTGGCCCGCCTGTCAGCGCTCGCCCACCCGCGCGCGTGCCCTCGGCCGCAGATCTAATCTTAGCCGTTGGTTGTAGATCTGACGGTTAGATTCACTCGATACCCCTTCGCGCGGTAGTTTTCTTAAAGAGACCCTTGGTTTATTGTAAATCAACCCGCCGTCCCTGGTTTTCGCACGTAGACCCCTGTATTCTTGCAGATTGAACTCTGGATTTTTAAATATTCCCAGAATTAGACCTAATTTCATATTTTGAATTCCCAAACTTGTTTATTTCATATCTTTTGCATATGAACTCCAAATTTGTTGATTCAAATTGCAAAAGTTCATAGGATTATTCTGTGTTTAAATAAGATGGTTTCATTTACTGTCTGCACATTCTAATTTTTATGATTGAATATGAACTAATATGGATGTAGTTTTATTTATTTAATAAAATAAATAAAAGGAGAACCCTAGAGATTTAATCATGTTTAAACTTGTGAGATTAATGATAGGTTCATCTCTGTTCTAAATTATAGGTCACAATAAAATAAATTGATCCATGCTTATGTACTTGTAAATAACACTTAGGGAAATAATAATCTATTTTCAAATAAATTTAATGTATGCCATAGTTTATGTTATACTTTGAATTCATTATCCCCTAGGTAGTATTATGTATTTTTAAGATGTGTTCCAATGTTTGTACATGTTTGGTGTGATGTTCATTTGTACTTTCCAAATGTATTGAATGCATGCTCGCTTTACTTAGACAACGAGCAGTCCAAAGTTCCTGAGTGTGTTGTTGGAGACCTCCCTGAGCAGCAACCTGGTGAAGGCAAGTGTCCTCAGACCTATTATGTCCTACATACTTTATGATTCACTATCCCGCATTACTTTATGAAACCTAAGGATTGACTAGTCTGTATTCACTCGTCCTTGTTTACATTTTGGGTTACCATGGTTAGCATGTTGCTATTGCCTTAACTTAATCAATGAACATGATGTGAACCTTTATGATATGATACGGTTATCCTGTTTACGTGGAGGATCTTGTGATATCTTAGGGGGCTCAGGCCTTTTTTCTGAGTACCTCTCCGTAAGGACCTATTCATGGAGTGACCACCCGGGATAACAGTACAACCATGAGGGTGGAATGGGACGCCCTTAGCTGATTAATTAGATGAACCTAGGGCGTAGTTGGCTTTGCCGGACGGCCGTCAATGGGGGCCGGGGCGTAGTGCTCGCTCTGCCAAGGTTGGGGTGCAGAGGTTCATTCAATTTGGTTTTTGTTAGTCACCCACCTTAGGGAGGTGTACTGCGTTTGTACGACTGGCGAAACCTAATGAGCAACTATGCACTAGGGGAGTCTTTGTAAAGGCTACGTAGTGAAACCTTGCTAGGTCACCATGGAAATGATCAATGGAGAGTCATGATCTCTGGGCAGAATGGGAATCACGACTTGTGGGTAAAGTGTACAACCTCTGCAGAGTGTTAAAAACTGGTATATCAGCCGAGCTCATGGTTAAGAGCAGCCTTGGGATCCTCTTTGATTAGAAGAATGTTGGATACTTTTATGTTGAGGATTAACTATGATGTTATAAATTTTGATCTTTGGTATTTCCTCTTTTGAGGAGGTACTTCTGGGTAATAACTGGGTTTATTACTAAAACTTGGCTCTACTAATAATAATAAATACTTGACTAACCTAAAAGCAACTGCTTGACCTCAACTCCACATACAGCTAGTCTACTTTAGCCAAACGGGACATTTGCTGAGTACGTTGATGTGTACTCACCCTTGCTTTACACACCACCCCCACCCCAGGTTGTCGCCACTATTCTCAGTGCTTAGGAGGTGAAGCTAGCAACATGGATGACTTCGAGGAGTTTTAGGATTACGACGAGTTCTAGTTTACTTTAGTGGCAAACCCCTAGTCAGCTGCCTGTGTAGGCTTTGCATCTACACTTCGTAATTCTGCACTTTGATAATTATGTTGAACGATGGCTATGTATTAGACTCTATGGATGTCTTGGACATCTTGATGTAATAAAGTACCTTTCCGCTATTTATTTCAAGCATTGTGTGATGATGTCCAATTATGTAATCGCTATGTACGTGAGTTTCTGATCCTGGCACGTACATGGTTCGCATTCGGTTTGCCTTCCAAAAACCGGGTGTGACATAAGTGGTATCAAAGCCTTGCTGACTGTAGAACCGCTAACCTAGACTAGAATGGTCGACCTAAGGACTGTAGACCCCTACTCTTACCTTGACCTTAGAGTTTTTTTAAAAGTTGGTCATCTTGACCAACCCTATGTTACTTACTTATCTCAAAAAGTTTTGCCTCACTTTTCTATCTGTTTACTTTCTGGTCTCATAGTTCTACTCTTACTCTTGTGCTTAGGATGTCTTCTTTAGATGGCTTGTATTAGGTGCACTGTACGTAAGTCTATGATCCCCTTTTTGCCTTCTCTCCTGGCGGAGCGTCCCCTGTGTCGCACGATGCCAGGTCAGTCCAGTCACCTTGAGAGACTGCATCGTCGCCTGCACGAGGAGCAGGAGCGCCGACGCTAGGAGCAGGAGCATGACCAGGAGCAACAGGACTCTTCCCCCTCGCCTTAGAAGGAGGTGGAGTCTAAGAGGCTGCCTTCCCCTGTACCTCAGCTAGAGATGCCCCCTGCACCACCTCAGGGCATCCCGGCTGCTGGAGGAGACCCTGACGGAGACAGAGACGGAGACGACGATGACGCTGATGACAGTTCTAGCCACGACATGGAGCTCTCAGAGGAGCTAGAGCCGGAGGGATGGATCGCGAGACCCATCACTCGTGACGCCGCTCGCGGGGTGTCACTTCCATGAAGCTCTCGATACCCTGTTGCGTTGGGCCTTTGACCGACACACCTAGTCCATCGAGTACCATTGTGTAGTCTACCAGCATCGTCACGAGTTATACCTGGACCAGTGGGAGGCTACTTGCTTGGTGCACCGTCCGGACGATGATCTCCGGGGTGTAGAGGCCTTCTCAGACCACTATTCTATTACTGAGAGGGATACTGCTGAGGCAGCCATGCAAGATGCAGCATGACGAGCACTTTCTCAGTATTGCTTGTTGTTCAGCGGGGTAGCTGATGGCCTTGACCTAAAGTACTACCTTCGCCGTTCGACCGACAGTGCTGGAGGTGTGATTGTCTCGCCAGTTGGTGAGGGCAATCCCAGGCTGAACAACATGGTCAATTTGGTCATCATGCTCAACACAGAGTTGGACCACGCCCTTGACGAGTTGGGCAAGGTTCAGGCAGAGGTTGCAGAATTGCATGCTGAATGCGAGGCACGCCACTATCTTGATGGTGGTCCTCCTGCCCCTGTCGGGATTCAGGACCCTTACCGTTCACCGCCCCGTGGTTGCTTTGACTATGGTACCCCAGACTACAGGACCTAGATAGATTTGGATCCCTAGATCGACAGAGTCGGAGTCTATAATAATGCTTAGTTCAGTGTCTTAGTCTAGCTAGTCTTAGTTAGAGTTAGTTTGGTTATCTTTTGTTGGATGCTTGTTATGATGGACATGTACTGAAGTTGGATCTTTGTAATGATTGTCACCAAGGTGTGGGTGTCCCCTGCAACTTGGTGTAGTTATTAATAAAGTCAGTTATTTAGTTGGGTAATCCCTTTATTTCCCCTTTCCTCTTTATCTGAGAGGCTGTCAGTGAAGATGGTCATTTGTTCAGTGTTATGGAGATCTTCTATATATCTTTTCTTATGCTGAAAGACTATAGAGTCAGATCTGATATGTGTGATTCCTACAGATGTCTGAGAACAGGCGAAGAGGTGCAAGGCATGCTCAGCCACAACAGCAGGCACTCCAGGAGGATGCAGCTCAGCCGCAGTAGTAGTTGCCACCGCCACCACCGATGACCATTGAGCAGATGTTCTTGATGCAGACCCAGGTAGTTTAGGCAATTGGTCAGACCATAGCAGCTATGCAGCAGGCGCAGCAGTAGCCACCACCACCTCAGCCTCCAGTGCAAGTCCAAATGCCTCAAGTGCCTAGAGACAAGTGGGCAGAGTTCATGAGGGGCCATCCCCCAGTCTTTGCCCACTCTGCTGACCCATGGACGCTGAAGATTGGCTGCGTACCATAGAGCGTGAGTTGCACACTGCCCAGTTCAACGATCGTGAGAAGGTGTTGTATGGTCCTCGACAGCTGAGGGGAGCAGCACAGTCTTGGTGGGAGTCCTACCTCGCCACCCATGCCAACCCTGAGCCATCACTTGGGAGGAGTTTAGGGACAACTTCCGTCACTACCATGTGCCCGAGGGACTGATGACAGTGAAGAAGGAAGAGTTTCTCGCCCTGAAGCAAGGTCCCCTGTCCGTTAGTGAGTACAGGGAAAAGTTTCTGCAGCTATCCCGTTATGCCCCAGAGGATGTCAACACGGATGCCAAGAGACAGTACCGCTTATTGAGAGGATTGGTGAAAGGGAAATGTGCCTTTGGGCAATTTCCATTATGTTTTGGTGATTAAGTCCCAGCACATTTAAATGAGCCCTCTTGTGCTAAATCAAGAGAAAAGTGATAATCAAAGCAAAGGTATGATTCTAGACTTAGTACATTGGTTTTTGTGTACTAATATATTTGTCTAAGTGCTGGAATCAAAGAAAAGAGAAGAAGAAAAGAACTTGGCTAGAAGCAGCCAAGACTCAGCGCAGTCTGGCACACCGGACTGTCCGGTGGTGCACCGGACTGTCCGGTGGTGCACCGGACAGTGTCCGGTGCGCCAGGCCAGCCTTCAGTGAATAGGCCACTCTCAGGAACTGACGGTGATGTACGGCTATAATTCACCGGACTATCTGGTGGCGCACCGGACTGTCCGGTGAGCTGTCTGCGGCGAAGTCGTCACTCTCGGGAATCGTTCAACGGCGTATGGCTAAAATTCACCGGACGGTCCGGTGAGGCACCGGACTGTCCAATGAGCCAATGGTCGATTACGCCAACGGTCGGCCGCGCAATCCACGCGCGACGCGTGGGCACTCCAACGGTCGGCAGGGAGCACCGGACTGTCCGGTGTGCACCGGACAGTGTCCGGTGCGCCAACGGCTCCAATTCTGCAACGGTCGACTGTGTTATTTTTGGAAGGAGATCTGCACCGGACTATGAATAGTACTTGTCCGGTGCGCCACCTGACAGAAGGCAAGAATTGCCTTCCCAGATTGCTTCCAACGGCTCCTAGCTGCCTTGGGGCTATAAAAGGGACCCCTAGGCGCATGGAGGAGTTAGACAAGCATTCTTTGATCATCTCTAAGTACCAAGACTCCATTCTGCGCGCATTTGATTCATTGTGATAGTGACTTGAGCTCTAGTTGAGTAGTGAACTCCCCGCATTGTGTTGTGAGCTCAAGTTGTGGCTTGTGTGCGTGTTTGTGCTCGTGCTTTGAGTCTTGTGTGTCTCCCCTCCCTTACTTCCATGCTTCTTTGTGATCATCATTTGTAAGGGCGAGAGGCTCCAAGTTGTGGAGATTCCTCGCGAACGGGATAGAGTAAAAGAAAGGAAAACACCATGGTATTCAAGTCGATCATTGGATCACTTGAAAGGGGTTGAGTGCAACCCTCGTCCATTGGGATGCCACAACGTGGAGTAGGCAAGTGCTACTTGGCCGAACCACGGGATAAATCACTGTGTCTCTTGTGCGTGTGTTCTTCGTGTCCATTGTGTTTCACAAGAGCTTGGTCCGTAGCCACTTGATTCTATTGGGCTAACACTTAACCAAGTTTTGTGGCTACAAGTATTTGATTTTTATAGGATCACCTATTCACCCCCCTCTAGGTGCTCTCAATTGGTATCGGAGCCATTCTCTTCACGCAAGGGACTAATCGCCCGAAGAGATGGATCCTAAGGGAAAGGGGATGGTGGTCAACGACAAGACAAAGGAGTCCATCGTCAACGAGCCAAGAGATGGTAAGCCCTCAGACTCTGGCTCGAGTCATAAGAAAAAGGACAGGAAGAAGAAGAGGCGCATCAAGAAGATCGTCTACTACGACAACGATGAGTCTTCTTCTTCCCAAAGAGACGACGACTACGACGAGAAAAAGAAAACGGTCAACTCAAACTTTTGTTTTGATTATTCTCGTATTCCATTTAACTCTAATGCTCATTTACTTTCAATTCCACTTGGGAAACCTCCACACTTTGATGGAGAAGACTACCCATTTTGGAGTCACAAAATGCGTAGTCACCTATTCTCTCTCCATCCAAGCATTTGGGAGATTGTTGAAAACAGAATGCTTTTTGATAGTACTAACAACCCCGTTTTCATCAATGAGCAAATCCATAAAAATGCACAAGCTACCACTGTTTTGTTAGCATCCTTGTGTAGGGACGAGTACAATAAGGTGAGCGGCTTGGACAACGCCAAGCAAATCTGGGACACCCTCAAGATCTCTCATGAGGGGAACGACGCCACCATGATCACCAAGATGGAGTTGGTGGAAGGCGAACTAGGGAGGTTCGCAATGATCAGGGGAGAGGAGCCAACGCAAACGCACAACCGGCTCAAGACCCTGGTCAACAAAATCAGGAGCTATGGAAGCATGAGATGGACCGATCATGACGTCGTCCGGCTTATGCTTAGGTCCTTCACTGTTCTTGATCCTCATCTTGTGAATTCAATCCATGAGAATCCTAGGTACATAAGGATGACGCCCGAGGAAATACTCGGAAAGTTTGTAAGCGGGCGTATGATGATCAAGGAGGCAAGATATGTTGATGAGGCATTGAATGGGCCAATGCCTATCTACGAGCCTCAAACTGTTGCTCTTAAAGCAACAAGCAGCAGAGAGGCGCTACCTAGCAAGGTGGTGCAAGTTGAGGCGGCCGGGCTAAACGAAGATGAAATGGCCCTCATCATCAAGCGCTTCAAGACGGCGCTAAAAGGACACAAGGAGCATCCCAATAGAAGCAAGACAAAGGGAAAGCACTCCTGCTTCAAGTGTGGTAAGACTGGTCACTTTATTGCTAACTGTCTCGATAATGATAGTGACCAGGGACAAGAAAAGAGCGGGAAGAGGGAGAAAAAGAAGTCCTACAAGAAGGCGAAGGGCGAGGCGCACCTTGGCAAGGAGTGGGATTCAGACTGTTCTTCGTCTGACTCCAACGACGAAGGACTCGCCGCCTCGGCCTTCAATAAGTCGTCTCTCTTCCCCAACGAGCGCCACACCTGCCTCATGGCAAAGGAGAAAAAGGTAAACGCTCGAGATACCCCTACGTATGCTTCTTCAAGTGATGATGAATCTAGTGATGATGAAGTAGACTACACAAGTTTATTCAAAGGTTTAGATAGAACTAAAATTGATAAGATCAATGAATTGATTGATGCTTTAAATGAGAAGAATAGATTGTTAGAGAAGCAAGAAGATATTTTATATGAAGAGCATGAAAAATTCATTAGTGTGCAAAAATCTCTTGCTTTAGAAATAAAAAGGAATGAAATGCTTTCCTCCGAATTATCTACTTGTCATGAAACTGTGTCTAGCTTAAGAAGTATTAATGATGATTTAAATGCTAAGCTAGAAGTTGTTAATAAATCTAGTTCTTGTGTAGAGCATGTTGTTATCTGTAATAGATGTAAGGATTTTGATGTTGATGCATGTGTTGAGCACCTTACCTCTATTACAAAATTAAATGGTGAAGTGGCTAGTCTTAGTGCCCAACTTAAGACTAGCAAAAATGACTTTGATAAACTAAAATTTGCAAGGGATGCCTACACTGTTGGTAGACACTCCTCTATTAAGGATGGGCTTGGCTTTCGAAGGGAAGCCAAGAACTTAACAAGTCAAAGGGCTTCCATTTCCGCTAAGGAGAAAGGGAAGGCCCCTATGGCTAATAGTACTCAACGAAATCGTGCTTTCATCTATAGTGATAGAAAGTTTTCTAGAAATGCTCATAGGAATTATGCTTATGATTCACATGCCATGATTGCATCAAGTTCTTCTTTTGTGCATGGTAGAAATATGCCTAGGAAAAATGTTGCTCATGTGCCTAGGAAAGTTTGTAATGAACCTTCTACAATTTACCATGATTGCAATACTTCTTTTGCAATTTGTCGTAAGAATAAGAAAGTGATTGCTAGGAAGTTGGGGGCCAAATGCAAAGGAGACAAGACTTGCATTTGGGTCCCAAAGACTATTATAACTAACCTTGTAGGACCCAACAAGAGTTGGGTACCTAAAACCCAAGCCTAATTTGTCTTGCAGGTTTATGCATCCGGGGGCTCAAGCTGGATTATCGACAGCGGATGCACAAACCACATGACGGGGGAGAAGAAGATGTTCACCTCCTACGTCAAGAATAAGGATTCCCAAGATACAATAATATTTGGAGATGGGAATCAAGGCAAGGTCAAAGGCTTAGGCAAGATAGCTATCACTAATGAGCACTCTATCTCTAATGTATTTCTAGTAGAGTAGATAGGCTATAATCTGCTGTCTGTTAGTCAATTGTGCCACATGGGTTATAATTGTCTATTTACAAATGTAGATGTGTCTGTCTTTAGAAGGAGTGATGGTTCACTAGCTTTTAAGGGTGTACTAGATGGCAAACTCTATTTAGTGGATTTTTCGAAAGAGGAGGCCGATCTAGATGCATGCTTAATTGCTAAGACTAGCATGGGCTCGTTGTGGCATCGCCGTCTAGCACATGTTGGGATGAAGAACCTTCAAAAACTTCTAAAGGGAGAACATGTGTTAGGTCTAACAAATGTGTTTTTCGAAAAAGGTAGACCTTGTGCAGCTTGTCAAGTAGGCAAATAGGTGGGAAGCGCTCATCATAGCAAGAATGTGATGACCACAACAAGACCTTTGGAGCTACTTCACATGGACCTCATCGGACCCGTCGCCTACCTCAGCATAGGAGGAAGTAAGTATGGTCTTGTTGTTGTTGATGATTTTTCCCGCTTTACTTGGGTATTCTTTTTGCAGGATAAATCAGAAACCCAAGGGACCCTCAAGCGCTTTCTAATGCGAGCTCAAAACGAGTTTGAACTCAAAGTGAAAAAGATTAGAAGCGACAACGGGTCCGAGTTCAAGAACCTTCAAGTGGAGGAGTTTCTTGAGGAGGAAGGAATCAAGCATGAGTTCTCCGCTCCCTACACACCACAGCAAAACGGTGTGGTAGAGAGGAAGAACAGGACGCTTATAGACATGGCAAGGATGATGCTTGGAGAATTCAAGACGCCCGAGCGGTTTTGGTCGGAAGCTGTGAACACAGCTTGCCACGCCATAAACCAGGTCTACCTTATCGCCTCCTCAAGAAGACATCGTATGAACTCCTAACCGGTAACAAACCCAACGTTTCATATTTTCATGTATTTGGGAGTAAATGTTACATTCTAGTGAAGAAGGTAGGAATTCAAAATTTGCTCCCAAAGCTGTAGAAGGGTTTTTGTTAGGTTATGACTCAAATACAAAGGCGTATAGAGTCTTCAACAAATCATCAGGTTTGGTTGAAGTCTCTAGCGACGTTGTATTTGATGAAACTAATGGCTCTCCAAGAGAGCAAGTTGATCTTGATGATATAGATGAAGATGATGTTCCAACGGACGCAATTCGCACCATGGCGATTGGAGATGTGCGACCACAGGAACACCAAGTGCAAGATCATCCTTCTTCCTCAACAATGGTGAACCCCCAACTCAAGATGATGAACATGTTTCTCAAAAGGAGGCGTGTGATCAAGGGGGAGCACAAGAAGATCAAGTTGTGGAGGAAGTAGCACCATGAGCCCCTCCAACTCAAGTTTGAGCGACGATTCAAAGGAATCATCCCATTGACCAGATATTGGGTGATATAAGCAAGGGAGTAACCACTCGCTCTAGATTAGCTAATTTTTGTGTGCATTACTCTTTTGTCTCTTCTATTGAGCCTTTCAGGGTAAAAGAGGCCTTGCTAGATCCGGACTGGGTGTTGGCCATGTAGGAAGAGCTCAACAACTTCAAGCGAAATGAAGTTTGGACACTGGTGCCACGTCCGAGGCAAAATGTTGTGGGAACCAAGTGGGTGTTCCGCAACAAATAGGACGAGCATGGGGTAGTGACAAGGAACAAGGCTCAACTTATGGCAAAAGGTTATGCCCAAGTCGCAGGTTTGGACTTTGAGGAGACTTTTGCTCCTGTGGCTAGGCTAGAGTTGATTCGCATTTTGTTAGCCTATGCTGCTCACCATTCTTTCAGGTTGTTCCAAATGGATGTGAAGAACGCTTTCCTCAACCGGCCAATCATGGAGGAGGTGTACGTAGAGCAACCCCCTGGCTTTGTGATGCCCAGTTTGCAAAGAAGAGAAGTTGGAGTTTATTCTTTCCTTGTTTCTTTTTTCCTTCTTTCTTTCAGGTGGTACGCTTTTGGGGTTGGGAATTTTTGGGGAAGCATTCACCAGTAAAACAGTAGAATTTTGGTCAGACTCATGCGCTGGGGGTCGAGGGTTGACGTGTGAACGAGTTGGGCTGTGGTTCTTGATCCGGCCCACTAGTTCCCCTAACCCTAGCCGCCCCTCCCCTAATCCCTTGGGATTTTTTTTCAGTCGCCCCCTCCCCTTTCTCTTGTGCAGCCGCCCCCCCTCTCTCTAGCCTTGGAGGACGCCCCTCTCACTCCTCCACCCATTTGCAGCCGCCACCCCACCTCCCCCATCAAACCCTAGCCGCCCCCTCCACAAGCTCTTCTCTCCAAGGTGCCATTCCTTTCCCGCTCGGATCTACGTCGCGTTGGTGCAAGTCTCCAATTGGATTTTGGTGGAGGGAAGAAGAAAGGAGGAAAGGGGGTGGATTCAAGGTGATTTTGAGATTGTATCTTGTTTAATTGTGTTGTAATACAATTGGTTATATGTTTACCTATCCGAATCGGTAGAGGTGCTGTCCTGAAATTTGGTGGGTGGGCGAACAGCAGTAGTTCTAGGGTTTTCTGGGAATTTTTCGTGGGCAATTAGTGGGGATCAGTGGGAGAATCATATAGAGCTTTGTCATACCTTTCCAATGAGTACTTATGCGCTCAATTCGGAGTCATAATTTAGAAGATATCGTTGTTTGAATCCGGTTATGTTGCTGCCCAAAAAAACAGATTTTTCAGGTGGGTGAACAGCAGTAGTATTAGCAGTTTCTGGGAATTTTTCGTGGGTAATTGGTGTTAACCAGTATGATAATCATGTAGGGCTTTGTCTTATCTTTCCAATGAGTACTTATGCGCTTTATTTGGAATTATATTTTAAAAGATATCGCTGTTTGAATCCGGGTATGTCGCTGTCCAAAAGACAAAAAAATAGATTACAGGGTTCATCTTGTGGACTATTTTGGGCTAATTAGTTTTTGGAATTTAATTAAAAATTGTATACAAAACTTGTGGGGAATTTTATGTAGATGCCTCTGTAGTTTTTGTTTGTTACCACTGCTGTCATAATTTTAAAGTTATGAAATTATTAAACAGCGCCGCTGCAGTTTGGTGGGTGTGGGGAGAGATGTAACCCGCGGCGGGGTTTGAGTTTGTGCGTAGGTGCGGCGTCGTTTATGAGCCTGATTATGTGAAATTGGTGCACTAAGTTGTGTGTCAAAAACAGGTGGTGGACTTCCGGATCGTACTTAGGGATTTGCCCAAACTTCCGGTAAAGGCAAGTAAATACAGTGGTGGTTGCTACCGTTTGGTTTGCATCTTATTCCCTGTCATTGAGTATGCATAAGTTTTAATTATGTTAATCATCGAATTCTATGATGAAGTTTATTTGTTTGGAGGTATGAATTCTCAATTGTCTAATATTGTGGATGATCATAATTTGGTAATGATATATGTGGTTGATTCCCATCTTGGATGAAGTTGAAGTATCTTTTTGAAGCACGTTATAGGGAGTGTTGTAGGCGTGACATGTACATCGCATCATCCATCTTGCATTTTGAAGTTATGTCGTGATCTTATGGTCCGACCGTACCGGTACACTTTTAGCATCGTACGTTGCCCGAGGAGGGGTACGATGCGGCTTCATATCCTTAGAGGTATGAAGGCAGAAGTCATCCTTGCATTTGCAGACATTTGCACTCATGAGGTATATATGAAGTGTGACATTACTATGTTACTATTGTGGTTTCTACTTGCGAGGTGTGGTAACTAGGTGTGTTGTACATTGTATTCGTGCTACACCTACGTAATAAGGAGGTTGTAAAATCAAATGGTGGTAAAACAATGTTCTTATGTGGTTAAACAGTTTGTTATTATTTTGCTTGCTGAGATGTGTCATCTCACTCTTGCATTACTCATAATAATGCTGCCAGGCGCAGCCAGGATATAATTAGAAACTTGTGTCAAAGGATGTTTGTTTTTCAAAACTAGTCGTGTGCGCTGGTTAATTCAGTTCTTGTCGTATGTTTAACTTCTCGTCGCTAGCCGATTAATATTACTTAGTATGTTTTTTTTGTCATGATATATGTTTATACACTGTTGCCCCCCCCCCCCATTTATGCAATTTTGCAAGGGAGATGCTGCCGAAATTTTATATACGGATGTTAGAAGTGTAGTTAGTAGCATTCCGGGGTATTTGTGGATCTCGGGGTGTTACAGTTGGTATCAGAGGATAGGCTTTAGATTCTACGCAATTTGAAGATAAATTTGACACACTTGCACCTATAGGAAGGCTATGGGTTCGTATATCTTTCATATCAGTATTTTATTGTATAGATGACTAGAATATTCTTATTCCAAATCCCTTTATGGTTTGATGGGGTATGTCGTTAACGATGTAATGCTTGATATCATATGTTACTTCTATTTAGTATTGGTTTCTTGATGTGGTTGTTATTTAAGTTATTATGCAAGTGAAGCTACTAATGTACTTGTTTTATATACATATCGTCATGATGTTTTTTTGGATGCTATGTTTTCAAATCTTTGAGCTATTACTATCATATATTTCTATATGCTTGACTGTGGATGTTTTTTTTTCCAAAAGGATTCTTGGGTTCCAGTACTTGTAGGAACGATTGTTTATTGAGCTTGTGTATAGTGGGTCTAATCCGACTTGGTGTAGTGTGAAAACACTGTATAATGTAGTTTTATGGTGTTGTTGAGTTTGATTGATTGTTGGGTTACAACCCAACTTATCAATGTAATATTTCCATGGGTGCAATGCTTTGCGCCTCACTTTTTTTTTGGCTAGTGTGGCTACTTGCTAACTTGATCTTAGTATAAAATTGGTTTGTCTCTAAAGAGCAAAGGCAACGTTGTAATGTCTATGAAATCTTGAGACTGGTAGAACTCAAGTGAATTTGTAAGATGACGTAGATTGATAAGTCCAACCATGTTTATCTGATAGGTTTTCTTATTATGTGCAACCTTATTTTTAACAATAAATAGGGTGGTTTCAAGTGGATTTTATGTCATGCATGTTTTCCTTCCATGGCTTGTTTCAATAGCCATAAAGGCTATGCATAATTTTTAGTTGTTGCAGGCTAGTCATGTTGATGATATTGACAACCTGTTTTATATATTTTGTTATTGGCCAACGTTGTATGGTAGTTCGATTTTTTTTATGGTCAGTTTCTCCATTCGTGCTTGTTGAATCATTATTTGGACTGCTTTATCTTAAACGAAGTCAATGCTTAACTGGGAGTTGCTTATGTTTGTTAGTCATTTATCTCTTTAATGATGGGGTTGTTGCATCCGATTGAGATTTTTTTTATAATGAATGATGGTTTGATAGATCATGTATGTCTACTACTTTGAATGCATCTTGTGATATCATGAGGTACAAATTGTTCAAGTGCAGTAATAATAGGTTTTGTTGTATGTGAGGTTAATCAAGGTAGTTTGGTTATGTGGATTGTCTTATTGAAGTCCAATTACTCCTGTTGAGCATAGTATCGTGTTATTATTTTAGTATTGAAAGTAATATTTATGAAGCTTTTGCATGAGTCAGTGTCAAGAAGTACATTAGTTTTCTTGTTGTTATCCCTCCATTGCTTTATGAGTATTGTAAATTTTATCTCTTTTGAGAGGAGAAAAAGACGTTATATGACGTGAGCACCATTTGCTTCACGTCAACAGAATAGTTGCGGAGAGCTCTAGTAGTGAGATTCTAGTGTAATAACAACCATGTTTTATAGTGCTAGAGACGGGTATGCCAGGTGTTTCATACATTGTCGATACATGGATGTTTGACCTTAGTGGCATTAACAAACGAGGTTGTTGAATCCGTTGATTGTTGTGCTTAGTGATCTAACCTATTAGTTAAAGTGTGGTTTAAAGGCTTTGGGGAGTTGCATCCCCATTTGGTAGTGGAAAATCCTAGTGTTGATTGCACCTGCCAATGCCTTGGGTTTTATTTTATATTATTTTTTATGGGTATGGTGTTGTTTGGTTTTGGGAGTCATCTTAACTTAGTTGAAGGCTGAATCAGGCTTCACTTATCTAGAATGTTTTGTAGTAGGTTTCTTCATCTTTGCATAGGATGCTTAATCACCCAGTTTGGTCAAAACATTTGAGAGTTATGGGTTTCCTATAGCAGCCTTAATTTTGTACGGAAGTATAGA
This sequence comes from Zea luxurians, assembly GCA_029449295.1. Lineage (NCBI taxonomy): Eukaryota > Viridiplantae > Streptophyta > Magnoliopsida > Poales > Poaceae > Zea > Zea luxurians. The sequence goes on from JAOPSE010000008.1 coordinate 118,091,567, forward strand.
CATTGAAGACGGTAAATTTTGGTCTTTGCTGGATTATGAAAGTTTTTAGTAATTTCATGATCTTTCCAAAGAGTATTGGTTTGTAATTTTCATTGCATATAATTGGAGTTAGGCTACTCTAAAGTTGTTACACCGTTGTGTCTGAACTTTAGGTGTCGTTGAAACCACCAATAAATCGACCGCGTTTTGATAGTTTCAGAGCCCAAATTTGGGAATTCTCTTTAAGCAAAACTTTTATTTTTTCTCAGTATCTTTTAATGGGTATTTACTTGTAATTATCTGTTTAATAGATTGGCTGACGTGGTTGTCTGGATATAAGTCGAATCTCTCATGTGCAGTATCTCAGGCTAAGTTTAGCTGTAGGTCATGCAGAGTTGAGGGCTATAAAGATAAATTTGGGTGCAACTTTATTGCAAAAGTCGTGGACAATTTCCATAATTTTCCAACGCGTGATCGTTGTAGTTTTAAGTTGAGTATAGCAGGAGTTATAGGATTTTGAATTTTAGCTGTCCATTGTTTCTATCCTATCAGTTTTGCAACAAAGCAGTTTGTATTGTTTTATCGGTTTGGAAACCAATTCCCAGACACTCATTAAAATAAAAGTTTTAGGAAATGTTATAATCTTTCCAATGAGTTTATATTTGCAAAATTTTGTTAGATGCAGAGAGTTATAAGGTTTTGAATTTATGGGTCATGCTCCGTCAGGTTCTGGTGGCAGATCTTGTATGTCGCCTTACAAGTCAAATTAAAAATGGGAGATAAAATAAAACCTTGTTTATCCTTTGAATACGAAAGTTGTAGATCATGAAGTTTAGATGATTTTACAACATTTCTTTGTTATCATTGCTTTTAGAGTGAAAGAGGTAGAAACAGAATGAACATTTATGCTATTGATTGTCAATGTTCTATTTAGGGATATTTCCATGGAAGTTTGGTTTAGTTATAGTGAGCTCTTTCGCAATCCATGTTAATTACGTTGTATGGTGGGAGGGAATAGATGTAGTGGTTGTGATAGTTATCTTATTTATGTATATGCGGAGTGTGGGCTGAAACACAGAGATAGCGAGGGACATTTGAATAGGCCAGTACGTATAGTTGTGAAGCCATGTTTCCTGGTCTTGGCATGATTGCGTAATTATGAAATAGTTACGTTGTGTGAAGTCTAGGTTGAGATGCAGATTGTGTGAGTTATTGGATGGATATATATGCATAGTATAATTAAAAAAAAGAGTTCTTCGATGGGATGATATAATGTATAGAATGTGCTTGGATAGATATATGGGCAGGCATAGTATGGTTAAATCGATTCTTGCTTGCATGATGTGAGATCAGGCATAAAATGATTTAAAAAGTTAGCACATTGCTTCTATCCTTATGTTGGATCTAAGTGTCTCGTAATGAAGAACCCAAAGTTATTAGTCCTTCGATGAACGCTTAATCTTAGAAGAGTATAGAACCTAAATAAATCTATTGCTTGTTGTTTGGGACTGCATGACCAGTTTTGGTTATGCAGCTAGTTCAATGAAATAAACCATGTTTTCTGTAGAGGTGTTGTATATAAAAGTTGTAGCCAACTTCTTCATATTACTTGTGTAAACATTTCATGACCATAGGTCTAGTAGCTTGGGAGTTATGATTTTCTCAATTCTAGTCTTGGAATCTGTTTGGATTCTGTACAGATTTTAAAACTAACCTTGTTTGCCCAAGTTAAACTTCGAATCAGTCTTATAAATTACAAAGAAGTGGTAGTACTTTCCTTAAGCTTTCCAACAAATTTTGGATAACCCTTTTTGGTGACCTGTAAGTTAAGCTACAACTGTTTTAAGTGGAATCTTTGAATCTGTCCAAATATGGATAGCAAAGCCTTTCTTATGTCTTTTGATCTTGATATGCATTGAATTAACCTGATATGTTTATAAATGAAATATAGACAATTTTACTAGCTTCCTAAAAAAAGCATAGGAGCGCCAGAATTGGATGACTGAGACTCCAATTATGGATTTTTGAAGTGAGTAGTTGAATTCTGTCCAAGTCTGGACAAAATTTACGTTTTGCATTGTTTGGCCTTTCTAAGTGTCAAATCTTGCGGTGATGATAATACCAAGGGTATAGTGGACTTTGTAAGCTTTCCATAAAGTCCTAGTTTACTACTTTTGGATGCATATTTTGTGAGTCATGGGCAAAACAATTAACCGTTGTGCTGCTGTCCAGAAATATGCAAGCATTAAATTGATCTTTTGAAGTTACTCTTGTTTGAATAGGTTTGGTTTAGGCCATAGGAGCACCGTATGTATTGCATTCATATATATATTCATTGAAGTACTTGCATGTGTCAATGTTGATTTGGTGTCAGGAAAGCGTTGTCCGAGGCATATAGGACCGTCTACTATCTTAGCCCGAGTTGGCAGCTTGGCTTAGCATATGCAATTGTCGGAGTCTATGATCAGAGTACACCATGTATTCAATGTCTCTATGTTGAGAAAGTATTTGCGGAATCCAGATCAATAAATCAAGCTAGAGTCGATTCCCATGTAGCAAGACCTGACTCTAGAGTGTCGTCTGCTGCGTATCCTAGAATCCTTGGAGCTCGAGGAGCTGATGCGGCAGAAGTACCCCAAACTTTTCGTTATGGGGTGAGTTTTTGTCGTCGCTAATCTTTTCTTTTGTCGTTCTAATAGAAGCGTCAGAATTCGAGGTCGAATTCTTTTCAAGGGGGGTAGAGTGTGATGCCCAGTTTGCAAAGAAGAGAAGTTGGAGTTTATTCTTTCCTTGTTTCTTTTTTTCCTTCTTTCTTTCGGGTGGTACGCTTTTGGGGTTGGGAATTTTTGGGGAAGCATTCACTAGTAAAACAGTAGAATTTTGGTCAGACTCATGCGCTGGGGGTCGGGGGTTGACGTGTGAACGAGTTGGGCTGTGGTTCTTGATCCGGCCCACTAGTTCCCCTAACCCTAGCCGCCCGTCCCCTAATCCCTTGGGATTTTTTTCAGCCGCCCCCTCCCCTTTCTCTTGTGCAGCCGCCCCCCCCTCTCTAGCCTTGGAGGACGCCCCTCTCACTTCTCCAACCATTTGCAGCCGCCACCCCACCTCCCCCATCAAACCCTAGCCGCCCCCTCCTCAAGCTCTTCTCTCCAAGGTGCCATTCCTTTCCCGCTCGGATCTACGTCGCGTTGGTGCAAGTGTCCAATTGGATTTGGTGGAGGGAAGAAGAAGGGAGGAAAGGGGGAGGATTCAAGGTGATTTTGAGATTGTATCTTGTTTAATTGTGTTGTAATACAATTGGTTATATGTTTACCTATCCGAATCGGTAGAGGTGCTGTCCTGAAATTTGGTGGGTGGGCGAACAGCAGTAGTTCTAGGGTTTTCTGGGAATTTTTCATGGGCAATTAGTGGGTATCAGTGAGAGAATCATATAGAGCTTTGTCATACCTTTCCAACGAGTACTTATGCGCTCGATTCGGAGTCATAATTTAGGAGATATCGTTGTTTGAATCTGGTTATGTTGCTGCCCAAAAAAAACAGATTTTTCAGGTGGGTGAACAGCAGTAGTATTAGCAGTTTCTGGGAATTTTCGTGGGTAATTGGTGTTAACCAGTATGATAATCATGTAGGGCTTTGTCTTATCTTTCCAATGAGTACTTATGCGCTTTATTTGGAATTATATTTTAAAAGATATCGCTGTTTGAATCCGGGTATGTCGCTGTCCAAAAGTCAAAAAAATAGATTACAGGGTTCATCTTGTGGACTGTTTTGGGCTAATTAGTTTTTGGAATTTAATTAAAAATTGTATACAAAACTTGTGGTGAATTTTATGTAGATGCCTCTGGAGTTTTTGTTTGTTACCACTGCTGTCATAATTTTAAAGTTATGAAATTATTAAACAGCGCCGCCGCAGTTTGGTGGGTGTGGGGAGAGATGTAACCCGCGGCGGGGTTTGAGTTTGTGCGTAGGTGCGGCGTCGTTTATGAGCCTGATTATGTGAAATTGGTGCACTAAGTTGTGTGTCAAAAACAGGTGGTGGACTTCCGGATCGTACTTAGGAATTTGCCCAAACTTCCAGTAAAGGCAAGTAAATACAGTGGTGGTTGCTACCGTTTGGTTTGCATCCTATTCCCTATCATTGAGTATGCATAAGTTTTAATTATGTTAATCATCGAATTCTATGATGAAGTTTATTTGTTTGGAGGTATGAATTCTCAATTGTCTAATATTGTGGATGATCATAATTTGGTAATGATATATGTGGTTGATTCCCATCTTGGATGAAGTTGAAGTATCTTTTTGAAGCATGTTATAGGGAGTGTTGTAGGCATGACATGCACATCGCATCATCCATCTTGCATTTTGAAGTTATGTCGTGATCTTATGGTCCGACCGTACCGGTACACTTTTAGCATCGTACGTTGCCCGAGGAGGGGTACGATGCGGCTTCATATCCTTAGAGGTATGAAGGCAGAAGTCATCCTTGCATTTGCACTCATGAGGTATATATGAAGTGTGACATTACTATGTTACTATTGTGGTTTCTACCTGCGAGGTGTGGTAACTAGGTGTGTTGTACATTGTATTCGTGCTGCACCTACGTAATAAAGAGGTTGTAAAATCAAATGGTGGTAAAACAATGTTCTTATGTGGTTAAACAGTTTGTTATTATTCTGCTTGCTGAGATGTGTCATCTCACTCTTGCATTACTCAATGCAGGTACTTGATACATGTTGGGAATGAGGGGAGTAGCAGCACGTCCACTTTCACTCTCATAATAATGCTGACAGGCGCAGCCAGGATATAATTAGAAACTTGTGTCAAAGGATGTTTGTTTTTCTTAACTAGTCGTGCGCGCTGGTTAATTCAGTTCTTGTCGTATGTTTAACTTCTTGTTGCTAGCCAATTAATATTACTTAGTATGTTTTTTTTGTCATGATATATGTTTATACACTGTTGCCCCCCCCCCCCCCCCATTTATGCAATTTTGCAAGGGAGATGCTGTCGAAATTTTATATACGGATGTTAGAAGTGTAGTTAGTAGCATTCTGGGGTATTTGTGGATCCCGGGGTGTTACAGGCTTTGAGGACGAACGGTACCCCGACCATGTGTGTAAGCTCTCTAAGGCGCTCTATGGACTTAAGCAAGCCCCAAGAGCATGGTATGAATGCCTTAGAGATTTTCTAATTGCTAATGCTTTCAAGGTTGGGAAAGCCGATCCAACTTTGTTCACTAAGACTTGTGATGGTGACTTATTTGTGTGCCAGATTTATGTCGATGACATAATATTTGGTTCTACTAACCAAAAGTCTTGTGAAGAGTTTAGCAGGGTGATGACTCAGAAATTTGAAATGTCGATGATGGGCGAGTTGAACTACTTCCTTGGATTCCATGTGAAGCAACTCAAGGATGGCACCTTCATCTCTCAAACAAAGTACACGCAAGACTTGCTCAAGCGGTTTGGGATGAAGGACGCCAAGCCCGCAAAGACTCCAATGGGAACTGACGGACATGTCGACCTCAACAAAGGAGGCAAGTCCGTTGATCAAAAGGCATACCGATCTATGATAGGGTCTTTACTTTATTTATGTGCTAGTAGACCGAATATTATGCTTAGCGTATGCATGTGTGCTAGATTTCAATTCGACCCAAGGGAGTGTCACCTTGTGGCCGTTAAGCGAATTCTTAGATATTTAGTTGCTACGCCTTGCTTCGGGATCTGGTATCCAAAAGGGTCTACCTTTGACTTGATTGGATACTCAGACTCCGACTATGCTAGATGTAAGGTTGATAGGAAGAGTACATCAGGGATGTGCCAATTCCTAGGAAGGTCCCTGGTGCTTGGAGTTCTAAGAAACAAACTTCCATTGCCCTATCCACCGCTGAGGCCGAGTATGTTGCTGCAGGACAGTGTTGCGCGCAACTACTTTGGATGAGGCAAACCCTCTGGGACTTTGGCTACAATCTGAGCAAAGTCCCACTCCTATGTGTCAATGAGAGTGCAATCTGCATGAAGGACAATCCTGTTGAACACAGCCGCACAAAGCACATAGACATCTGGCATCACTTTTGAGAAACCACCAGCAAAAGGGAGATATCGAAGTGTTTTATGTTAGCACCGAGAACCAACTAGCCAATATCTTTACCAAACCTTTAGATGAGAAGACCTTTTGCAGGCTGTGTAGTGAGCTAAATGTCTTAGATTCGCGTAACTTGGATTGATCTAGAGCATACATGTGTTTTATGTCTTTGATCATGTTCCTTTATGCTTGTTATTGCTTATTTATGGTGCTCAAGTTGTGCAAGGGATCCCCGGACCTCACAAGTCCATGTGTGAAGGATGCACATATTTAGGGGGAGAAATGCTACAACTTGACCCTTTGAGACTAACCGTGTGTTTGAGTTTTCTTAATTTAGTCTCAAAGGTGGATTGAAAGGGAAAAGGTGAACTTGGACCACGCAAGACTTCCACTGCACTCCGATGAGAGGGTAATTTACTTCCAGTTCATCTCCATGCTCTTATTGCCTTTTTACTCTTAATTGACTGTTTTGGTGAGGCAATGGGGTTTAAGGGCAAATAATGATCCCGTTTTGGTGCTTAATGCCAAAGGGGGAGAAATTAAGGCCAAAGCAAATGGATCAGCTACCACTTGAGAATTTTGAAAATAGTAGAGTTAGAACTTTTGTTTTGTCAAAATACTCTTATGTGCAAAATTTGGCCTCCTGTGGGGAGAATGTAGGATTATGGGAAAAAGGGGGAGTTTGTGGCTTTTGATCAATTTTTCTCATGGAATACCTCTCTTTATGCCTAAACAAGTGTATTTGACTTAGAGATAGGAAAATGAGTTGATTTCAAAAACAAACCAAGTGGTGGCAAAGAATGATCCAAATATGCCAAATCAGAGTTTAAAACAATTTGGTCTTCAATTTGAATCGATGTTGCATGTTTTGCATTGCTTTTGGATGTGTTGGCTTAAATCACCAAAAAGGGGGATATTGAAAGGGAAATGTGCCTTTGGGAAATTTCCATTATGTTTTGGTGATTAAGTGCCCAACACATTTAAATGAGCCCTCTTGTGCTAAATCAAGAGAAAAGTGATAATCAAAGCAAAGGTATGATTCTAGACTTAGTACATTGGTTTTTGTGTACTAATATATTTGTCTAAGTGCTGAAATCAGAGAAAAGAGAAGAAGAAAAGAACTTGGCTCGAAGCAGCCAAGACTCAGCGCAGTCTGGCACACCGGACTATCCAGTGGTGCACCGGACAATGTCCGGTGCGCCAGGCCAGCCTTCAGTGAACAGGCCACTCTCGGGAACTGACGGCGGTGTACGGCTATAATTCACCGGACTGTCTGGTGGCGCACCGGACTGTCCGGTGAGCCGTCTACGGCGAAGTCGTCGCTCTCGGGAATCGTTCAACGGCGTACGGCTAAAATTTACCGGACGGTCCGGTGAGGCACCAGACTGTCCGGTGAGCCAACGGTCGATTGCGCTAACGGTCGGCCGCGCAATCCACGCGCGACGCATGGGCGCGCCAACAGTCGGCAGGGAGCACCGGAATGTCCAATGTGCACCGGACAGTGTCCGGTGCACCAACGGCTCCAATTCTTCAACGGTCGACTGTGCTATTTTTGGAAGGAGATCTGCACCAGACTATGAATAGTACCTGTCCGTTGCCTTCCCAGATTGCTTCCAACGGCTCCTAGCTGCCTTGGGCTATAAAAGGGACCCCTAGGCGCTTGGAGGAGTTAAACAAGCATTCTTTGATCATCTCTAAGCACCAAGACTCCATTCTCGCGCATTTGATTCATTGTGATAGTGACTTGAGCTCTAGTTGAGTAGTGAACTCCCCGCATTGTGTTGTGAGCTCAAGTTGTGGCTTGTGTGCGTGTTTGTGCTCATGCTTTGAGTCTTATGTGTGTTGCTCTCCCCTCCCTTACTTACGTGCTTCTTTGTGATCATCATTTGTAAGGGCGAGAGGCTCCAAGTTGTGGAGATTCCTCGCGAACGGGATAGAGTAAAAGAAAGGAAAACACCATGGTATTCAAGTCGATCATTGGATCACTTGAAAGGGGTTGAGTGCAACCCTCATCCATTGGGACGCCACAACGTGGAGTAGGCAAGTGCTACTTGGCCAAACCACGAGATAAATCACCGTGTCTCCTGTGCTTGTGTTCTTCGTGTCCATAGTGTTTCACAAGAGCTTGGTCTGTAGCCACTTGATTCTATTGGGCTAACACTTAACCATGTTTTGTGGCTACAAGTATTTGATTTTTATAGGATCACCTATTCACCCCCCCCTCTAGGTGCTCTCAATTGGTTGATCCCCTCCATTATCAGTTGATGAACCACACTTTCCCCACCTTCCGGCATCTGGTCGACAGAGCAATCATGACAAAAAGGAAGCGTCGGGAGATGGAGGACAGGAAACGCAAGCTTTGTGGATCTCAGGTCGGGAGTAGCAGCCATCCTCGCTACTCAGGCAACCCACCTCAGCAATTCAAGCTAGGTCACCAGCACCAGCATCAGCGTCAGAACCAGTCGCAACAGTACCAGAGGCAGTTTCCTCAGCAGCAGCAGTACCGTCAGAATATCTAGCAAGGAGGCAATCAATACCAGTGTCAGAGCAACCAGGCAGCCCACCTTCCTGCCCTAGCAACCAACCAGAACAATCACGCAGCGCTAGCTCAAGGAGGAAGTCGTGCATGTTTCCACTGTGGGGAACAAGGCCATTGGGCAAACCATTGCCCGAAGAAAGCAACCCAGCAGCAGCCAGCTCCCAATGCCCCAGTCAGATAGAATGCAATGCAACAAGGAGGCAACAACCGTGGGCAGCCTCGTGCCCAGTATGGAAAGGTGAACCACTTGGAAGCCAACACAGTCCAGGAGACTCCAGGAGTGGCACTAGGTACGTTTTTAGTCGAGTACCATTCTGCAAATGTCTTATTTGATACTGGAGCAACACATTCTTTTGTGACTGCATCATGGGTAGAATCACATAATATACTAGTAGCACCCATGTATCCACCTATGAGAGTTAGTTCAGTTGGTGGAAGGACCCAAACTGATAGATTTTGCCCTAGTGCAAAGGTTCAAATAAGGGGGATAGAGTTCCCCGCTGATCTGATAGTTATGGGTAACCAAGATACAACTATAGATGTCATCCTAGGGATGAATTGGTTAACCAAGTATCAAGCCAGTCTTAACTATGACAATAAAATAGTGAAGTTAGTGTCTCTATCAGGAGAAGAAGTGTTAGTGGAGTTGGTCTTGTCAGAACCCAGAAAAGGATGTTGTCACCAAGTCACCGCTCACATTGAGGAGATTAAACCATTAGAGGCTATCAGTGTAGTATCAGATTTCCCAGATGTGTTTCCCGAAGAGTTACTAGGTTATGCCACCTGAGAGGAAGGTTGAATTTGCCATAGAGCTTATTCTAGGCACCGCCCCTATTTCCAAGAGAGCCTATCGAGTGTCCGGACCAGAATTGGTGGAACTCAAGAAGCAGATTGATGAGTTGTTAGAGAAAGGCTACATCAGACCAAGTACCTCACCTTGGGCAGCCCCAGTGTTATTTGTGGAAAAGAAGGATGGAACGAAGAGGATGTGCATCGATTACAGATCCTTGAATGAAGTTACTATCAAGAACAAGTACCCCCCTGCCCAGAATTGAAGATTTATTTGATCAATTGAAAGGAGCTAGTGTGTTCTCGAATATAGATCTGAGGTCAGGCTACAATCAGCTTCGAATCCGACCCTCAGATATACCAAAGACAACATTTATCACCAAGTATGGGTTGTATGAGTTCACGTTCATGTCATTCGGTTTGACAAATGCGCCAGCCTACTTCATGTACTTGATGAACACTGTGTTCATGCACTACCTCGACAAGTTCGTGGTGGTGTTCATTGATGATATCCTTGTATATTCCGAGAATGAGCAAGAGCATGAGGAGCATTTGAGGAAGGTACTTCAGAGGCTACGAGATTGTTAGCTATACGCCAAGCTTAGCAAGTGCAAGTTCTAGATCAGTGAAGTCATGTTCTTGGGTCACATTATAAACCAAGAAGGATTGGCTATAGATCCGAGGAAAGTAGTCGCTATCTTGGACTGGAAAGCATCAAAAGATGTTCGAGGAATCAAGAGCTTCATCGGAATGGCCGGTTATTATCGGCGTTTCATTGAAGGTTTCTCCAAGATCGCCAGGTCAATGACAGCCTTGTTAGCAAAGAAGGTTGAGTTCAAGTGGACCCCAGCATGCCAGAAGTCCTTTAAGACATTGAAGGAGAAGTTCACAACGGCACCAGTACTGATTTTGCCAGATGTTCACAAGCCATTCTAAGTGCATTGTGATGCTTCGTACACCGGACTGGGATGTGTGTTGATGCAGGAAGGGAGAGTAATGGCATACTCATCCCGACAATTGAAAGTTCATGAGAAGAACTATCTAGCTCATGATCTGGAGTTAGCTGCCATGGTTCATGCATTGAAGACCTGGAGGCATTATCTTTATGGACAGAAGTGTGATATCTACACGGACCACAAGAGTCTCAAGTACATATTCACTCAATCAGAACTGAACATGGAGGTAGCGAAGATGGCTAGAATTGATCAAAGACTATGAGCTGGAAATTCATTATCACCCAGGCAAAGCCAATGTGGTTGCAGATTCTCTTAGCAGAAAGAGTCAAGTCAATATGTTGGCCGCTCACCCGATGCCGTTTGAGCTAGCGAAGGAGTTCAACAGATTGAATCTCGAATTTCTGAACAACACTCAAGGAGTGACAATTGAGTTGGAACCTACTCTAGAGCAAGACATCAAGAATGGTCAGAAGGATGATGAGAAAGTCAACAAGATCCGGCAGCTGATCAGAGATGGGAAAGGTAAGGATTTTCGTTAAGATGCAGAAGGAGTGGTATGGTTCAAGGACAGACTGTGTGTTCCCAACATCAAATCGATCCAGGAATTGATTCTCAAGGAAGCTCATGAGACAGCATACTTTATAAACCCTGGCAGTGAGAAGATGTACCAAGACCTGAAGAAAAGATTCTGGTGGTATGGTATGAAAAGAGGAGATAGCAGAGTATGTGGCTGTGTGTGACAGTTGTTAGAGGATTAAAGTAGAACATCAAAGACATGCAGGTTTGTTGCAACCTTTGCAGATTCCTCAGTGGAAATGGGATGAGATCGGAATGGATTTTATAGTCGATTTGCCCCGCACTCGTACTGGTTATGACTCCATCTAGGTAGTAGTGGACCGTTTGACAAAGGCGGCCCATTTCATACCAGTCAAGGCCACTTACAACAGTGCAGTGTTGGCCGAACTATACATGTCTCGGATTGTGTGCTTGCATGGTATTCTGAAGAAGATAATATCAGATAGAGGCACCCAATTCACCTCTCATTTTTGGCAGCAGTTGCATGAAGCTTTGGGCACACACTTGAAGTTCAGCTCAGCTTACCACCCACAGACAGATAGTCAAACAGAGAGAACCAATCAGATTCTAGAGGATATGTTGAGGGCTTGCGCCCTACAAGATAAGATGGGTTGGGACAAGAGATTACCATATGCAGAATTCTCTTACAACAACATTTACCAAGCCAGTATGAGGATGTCACCATTTGAAGCGCTCTATGGAGGAATCGCAGGACTCCATTGCATTGGGACCAACCTAGTGAAAGACAGGTGTTCAGTCCAGATATTTTGCTTGAAGCCAAAGAGAACATCAGAATGGTACGAGAAAATTTAAAAGCAGCGCAATCCAGACAGCGAAGCTATGCTGACACCCGAAGAAGAGAACTCAGTTTTGAAGTGGGAGACTATGTCTACTTAAGGTGTCACCCATCAAAGGAACCAAAAGGTTTGGAGTTAAAGGCAAGATAGCACCCCGATATATTGGGTCGTATCAGATTCAAGCAAGACGTGGAGAAGTGGCTTATCAACTCAGCTTACCAGAGAATCTGTCAGCTGTGCACGATGTGTTCCATGTGTCTCAGTTGAAGAAATGCTTAAGAGGGCCAGAAGAGAATTTGCTAGCAGAGGATCTTGAAGTTCAAGAAGATTTGACTTATATTGAGAAGCCAACTCAAATTCTGGAGACAGCAGAATCGGGTCACTTAGAGAAGTACCATCAGGATATGCAAAGTCAAATGGGGTCATCACTCAGAAGAAGAAGCAACCTAGGAAAGAGAAGATGAACTGAAAGCCAAGTACCCTAAGCTCTTTTCTAGCCATCCCTGAATCTCGAGGGCAAGATTCTTTTAAGGGGGATAGGGTCTGTAACACCCTGATTTGGGGGGTATAAAATTTCTTTCTAATTATCACCCAAAATCAGGTGTTACTCTTCCTTTCTCACTCTAGGTTTTCTCTCTCTCTAGATTGTCTCTCCCTTTCTCCCTTTTAAGTAGAATTAGCTTAAGTTAGAGAGATTTAATTATTTATTTTGCTAAAACATTTGGGTCATGACATGTTGCATCATGCTGAGCTTAAAATATTCTTTGGAGTGTTGCACATGTTTGAATTTATTTGAATTTGAAACCTAGTTTGAATTTGGATTTGAAAACCCTATAGAAAAAGAAATAGAAAAGGAATTAGAAAATCCAGAGAAAAAGAAAAAGAGAAAGCAGCCCATCCGGCCCAACTAAGCTAGCCAGGCCGCGCGCCCGTGCGCCTGCCGCCCCTGACACGCGGACCCCGCCTGTCGGCGCCAGTCTCCCGTGCACGCTCTCTCTCTCACTCTCTGCCCAGTGGGGCCGATCTGTCGGCGCTCGTTTTTCTCACCCGCGCGCTCTCTCTCTCTCTGCCTTGCGGACCCAGATCACCAGTCATCGAGCCGTTGCCTCGAGCGTCCCTCTTTTCTCTCTCTGCTTCGTGGGCCAGCCCTGTCAGCTCTGCCCTCTCCGCGCGTCACTGTGGACCGGCGCATGCGCACTCACGCACGTCGCCAGTTTTCTCGGCCACTACGCCCGCCCACGTGCCTAGCTCTCTTCTTATAGCCCCACCGGTGCCCCGCGCACACCCCTCACCTCAGTTCGCACACCCTCACCATCTCTCGCGCTCTGCCGTCGCTGCCAGCCGCCACCGGAGACCCGTGCCCGCGTCCCCGGCCATCTAGAGTCCGCGCCAAGCCTCCCCGAGCTCCACCCCGAGGTGAGACACCTATCCTGGTGCCCAATTTCCCTTACTGTGCCCTGTGCTCAGCCAATTTCACCCTCGCCGATGTTCGGCCGCAGCGGGTTTGCCGTGCTCGCGCGGTGGCCGGCTGATTTGGCCCGGTTTAGTTCACCGGAGTAGGTCTCTGTGTCACCCCTGTCTCTACTGAAGCTAGCCCAAGCCTTAGTGCGCCTTAAGTCCCTTCCCCATGGTCGGAATGGCTCACCAGAGTTTCTCTGGCCTGCCCGAGGCCACCTCACCACACGCTCTCACCCTCTCTGCCCATGGATTCATGGCCTCTTCCCCGCCATCGAGTTCGCCGTGGCGCCCTCTTCCCCCTCTGCCCCAACTCCGGCGACCCCCAGAGCCACCCTAGCTCGCGCTTGCCTCAAGTCTGGTGACTTCACCATCGCGGAGAGGAGTGACACCGCCCGCAGCCATCTGCTTTCCCTCGGTATGAGTTTCCCATCGTCCAATTCAGATTGAACGGCCCAGACCGCAGGATACCGCATCGCGCACGCGCGCCTGACACGCCCTAACCGCCTGTCAGTGCCATTCGCAGCCGCTCATCATTCCCGGTCTGATTTTCCCCGTCCGATCTTGATCATACGGCTCGAACCCTTCAGACTCGCTCAGACCCCTTCGGACACCCCTCGGACCCCCCTTGGACCCCTTCGGACCGCCCTTCGTCGATCTTGATCCAACGGTTCGGACCCCTTGGACCCCTGCAGTCGTCCGTTCCCCCTAGCGCTAGGCCCACTCGGTCAGCGTGCTTTCCCCCTCAGTCGCTGACACTCCCTGGCTCGCTTGTCAGTGCTCACGCACTCACGTGCGCGCGCCCTCGGCCGCAGATCTAATCTCAGCCGTTGATTGTAGATCTGACGGTTAGATTCACTCGATACCCCTTCGCGTGGTAGTTTCTTAAAGAGACCCTCGGTTTACTAAAATCAACCAGCTGTCCCTGGTTTTCGCGTGCATACCTCTGTATTCTTGCAGATTGAACTCTGGATTTTAAATATTCCTAGAATTAGACCTAATTTCATATTTTGAATTCCCAAACTTGTTTATTTCATATCTTTTGCATATGAACTCCGAATTTGGTGATTCAAATTGCAAAATGTTCATAGGATTATTCTCTGGTTAAATAAGATGGTTTCATTTACTATCTACACATTCTAATTTTTATGATTGAATATGAACTAATATGGATGTAGTTTTATTTATTTAATAAAATAAATAAAAGGAGAACCCTAGAGATTTAATCATGTTTATACTTGTGAGATTAATGCTAGGTTCATCTTTGTTCTAAATTATAGGTCACAATAAAATAAGTTGATCCATGCTTGTGTACTTGTAAATAACACTTAGGGAAATAATAATCTATTTTCAAATAAAGTTAATGTATGCCACAGTTTATGTTATACATTGAATTCATTATACCCTAGGTAGTATTATGTCTTTTTAAGATGTGTTCTAATGTTTGTACATGTTTGGTGTGATGTTCATTTGTACTTTCCAAATGAATTGAATGCATGCTCGCTTTACTTAGACAACGAGCAGTCTGAAGTTCCTGAGTGTGTTGTTGGAGACCTCCCTGAGCAGCAACCTGGTGAAGGCAAGTGTCCTCTGACCTATTATGTCCTACATACTTTATGATTCATTGTCCCACATTACTTTATGAAACCTAAGGATTGACTAGTCTGTATTCACTCGTCGTTGTTTACCTTTTGGGTTACCATGGTTAGCATGTTGCTATTGCCTTAACTTAATCAATGAACATGATGTGAACCTTTATGATATGATACGGTTATCCTGTTTATGTGGAGGATCTTGTGATATCTTAGGGGGCTCAGGCCTTTTTCCTGAGTACCTCTCCGTAAGGACCTGTTCGTGGAGTGACCACCCGGGATAATAGTACAACCATGAGGGTGGAATAGGATGCCCTTAGCTGATTAATTAGATGAACCTGGGGTGTAGTTGGCTTTGCCGGAGGGCCATCAATGGGGGTTGGGGTGTAGTGCTCGCTCTGCCAAGGTTGGGGTGCAGAGGTTCATTCGATTTGGTTTTTGTTTGTCACCCACCTTGAGGAGGTGTACTGCGTTTGTACGACTGGCGAAACCTAACGAGCAGCTATGCACCAGGGGAATCTTTGTAAAGGCTACGTAGTGAGACCCTGTTAGGTCACTGTTGAAGTGATCAATAGAGAGTCATGATCTCCGAGCAGAACGGGAATCACGACTTGTGGGTAAAGTGTACAACCTCTGTAGAGTGTTAAAAACTGGTATATCACCTGAGCTAACTGTTAAGAGCAGCCTTGGGGTCCTCTTTGATTAGAAGAACATTGGATACTTTTATGTTGAGGATTAACTATGATGTTATAAATTTTGATCTTTGGTATTTCCTCTTTTCAGGAGGTACTTCTGGGTAATAACTAGGTTTATTACTAAAACTTGGTTCTACTAATAATAATAAATACTTGACTAACCTAAAAGCAACTGCTTGACCTCAACTCCACATACAACTAGTCCACTTTAGCAAAACGGGACATTTGCTGAGTACGTTGATGTGTACTCACCCTTGCTTTACACACCACCCCCACCCTAGGTTGTCCCCACTGTTCTCAGTGCTCAGGATGTGAAGCTGGCAACATGGATGACTTCGAGGAGTTTCAGGATTACGACGAGTTCTAGTTTACTTTAGTGGCAAACACTCAGTTAGCTGCCTGTGTAGGCTTAGCATCTACACTTCGTAATTCTGCACTTTGATAATTATGTTGAACGATGGTTATGTATTAGACTCTGTGGATGTCTTGGACATCTTGATGTAATAAAGTACCTTTCCGCTATTTATTTCGAGCATTCTGTGATGATGCCCAATTATGTAATCGCTATGTACGTGAGTTTTTGATCCTGGCACGTACATGGTTCGCATTCGGTTTGCCTTCCAAAAACTGGGTGTGACAGCAGTCATCACCCATCTCCGACGATGAGACTACGATGTAGGGGGAGGAACCTCACAAGCGTGATGCCCGGCGACGGAGAAATAGACACCGAAATGTGCAGCGACATGATGAAGCTAGAGAACGGGACCTGGTGCAACCCGTATCATGAGACAAAGCCTTGGAAGTGCGAGAAACTCCTAATGAATGAGTACACCAAGAAAGACACAACTCCCGCGATCGTGATCGCTGACAGGCTCAAGAGCGAGAGAACTAGATGAACAATATGCTAGACTCCGGCCAGAGAACCCTCTTCTCGCGCGAAACTTGTACCCTGACTTTGCCTGAGCATTGAACACGCTGAGTGAAGTTGCAGGAGTGTTGGCACAGATAGCCGACGGCCTTCCGCGAACCCCAGATGTAGAGGGCTACCAGCGGCTGCTTACTCAGGCGGCCAATCGTCTTCTACCCCTCGCTCATCCTGCGAACGACCTATGTCACGCCATAAATAGCCGATGAGACACGTGAAGCACCATCAGCGCTTCACGCGACCGACGGCATGAGAATGAAATAAGGCACCGGGAGGAATACAACCAAGATCATGGTGTACCGGCGTGCAGCCATGCAACACGGATCAAGTCGGAAGCAGCTTCAACCAACAGTCCATTCCGGGGATGGTCGAGACGACCTAATACCGACTCCCCTCCCTAGGACCGACGGCACGATCATCGGCTGGAGGATGCGTGCAGAGTCTCCGCGCTTACTCCTCGCCTCCGGGCCCTCCAATGGCCTCCTAACTTCAAGGTCTCCAACATCGACAAATATGAGCCTAAGCAGGACCCTGGAGGCTGGTTGGTCGTCTATACAACCATTGCCTAGGCTGCTAGGCAATGGAGGACATCATGACGGCGTACTTGCCCATTGTCATGAGGCAGGATGCGCTGGAATGGCTCCAATACCAACGTCAACATTGCATTGATGATTGGAGTGACTTTAGTCGCCGGTTTATCGTGAACTTCCAGTCTCTCTCCAATAAACGGCAGCCATGGGACCTCAAATCCATTAGGCGCCAGAATGATGAGACTCTTCGATCGTTCCTCAAAAGGTTTCAAACGATGAGGAACCGTATTCCTGAAGTCATTGAAGCGGCTGTGATTGAAGACTTCTATCGGGGATCCAACGACCGGGCCTTCGTTCGGGTCATACTTCAAAACGCATCGGCCACCTCCGAACAATTGTTCAGGGAGGTAGACATCTACATCACCGGATAAGGGGCCTAGGACCTCATCAGAGGCGCAAAGTTCGCACCGCCCACGCCGTGACGAGACATGAACCAGCAACCAGATAAACATTGGGAAAAGAGGCCCCGCGAGGAGGTGCACACCGCCGGGCCACCAGTCGCTCAAGCATGTGGTGCACCCCATGGAGGAGTACGAACACTAGATGAAATCCTTGACTCCCAATGTCTGTATCACAAGGACATGTGCCACACCCTACAGAACTACAGAGACTTCAAACACTCCATTAGGCATGGCCGACCATTCTAGCCACTACCACTCTCCCGCCCGAGGAGAGCCTGGTGAGCCTAGGCAGCCTCAGCAGCAAGAAGTGGGGAGGGGTGGAGCTTTCCCGCGCGTTGACAGGGAGGTCAACGTCATATTCGGAGGCCATGGAGCACAAGAAAGCAGAAGGCAACAAAAGTTTCATGATCGGCAGGTGCTGGTGGCCATGAACATTGCTATGGCTCCTTACCGATGGTCAGATCACACGATCACTTTCAGCCGAGCTGATCAATGGCTTAACTTCGATCACCCCGGCAAATATCTGTTACTCGTCGATCCTATGATCTGTGAAAGCCAGGTGAAGAAAGTGCTGGTGGACGGTGGCAGCAGCATCAACGTCACCTTCCCCCAAACGCTCCAGGCCCTAGGAGTCGCCATCAAAGACCTCACTGAGTCAGGTACTCCTTTCTTCAGCATCGTGCCGATTGAAGGGGAGTACCCGCTGGGACATGTCTACCTGTCCATCACCTTTGGGACACTAGAGAATTACAGAACTGATTTTCTGAGGTTTGAAGTGGTGCGCTTCTACTGCTGGTACAACGCCATCATTGGATGACTAGGACCTTAGGGATTATCAGCGTACGTACCGATTTCCAAGGCACCACGAAATGCTTTCGGGGTGCCATTCAAACGACTCTCACTGTCGGGCCCCTGATAGCCCTTCCCACATAGGCCGACGACAAGCTAGGGGATGAGAATTTTGCAATCCCCTCAAATGAGGCTCCAGCTGCAACCTCTATACGGTCGACTGAGGAGACTAAAAGGATCAAGCTAGGATTCTCTGATGAATGCAAGACTGTGATCATCAGCTCCAGCCTCGACAAAAAATAGGAAAGCACGCTCGTCCAGTTCCTGCAAGATAATCGGGATGTGTTCGCATGGCAACCTGCATAAATCCCGGGAGTCCCGAGAGAGCTGGTCGAGCACAAACTCAAAGTATACCCTCACGCAAGACCAATCCGACAGAAGCTACGCTATTTCACGCCTAACAAGAGAGAAGCCATTCGGGCAGAATTAGCTCGCCTAGTGTTGGCAGGGTTCATTAGAGAAGTACTGCATCCTGAATGGCTGGCAAACCCTGTTCTTGTACTCAATAAGAATGAAATTGATTGGTGCATGTGCGTCGACTACACCGATGTCAATAAGCACGGCCTGAAGGATCCCTTCGGACTCCCTAGAATAGTTCAGGTAGTTGACTTGATTGTTGGCTGTTCTATGCTCTCCTTCCTGGATTGCTACTCTAGATACCATCAGATCAATTTGGCAAAGGAGGATGAGGAGAAAACTGCATTCATCACACCTTTTGGAGCCTTCTGCTATACCTCCATGCTGTTGGGCCTCAAAAACGTTGGAGCGACCTACAAAAGGGCCATCCAGACATGCTTAGCCGACCACTGGGGCAAGCGAGTAGAGGCTTATGTTGATGATGTAGTCATCAAGACAAAAGACTCAGACAACATCATCGAGGATTTGCAACAGGTCTTCAACAGCTTGAGACGCTACTATTGGAAATTTAACCCAGAGAATTATGTGTTCGGAGTGCCGGCTGGAAAGCTACTCAGGTTTATTATCAGCCATCGAGGAATAGAGGAAAATCAAGAGAAGATTGAAGCCATTATGGAGATGGAACCGCCATGATCACAGAAGAAGGTATAGAGACTCACTGGATGCATTACAGCGCTGAGCAGATTCATATCAAGGCTAGGTGAGAAAGGAATGTCGTTCTATAAGTTACTCAAAAAGGTAGACAAATTCCAGTGGACCATGAAAGCTCAGGAAGCCTTGGAGGCGCTAAAGAAGTTTCTAACCACACTACCAGTGCTCAAGCCACCACACCGAGCTTCATCCGATCAGCCGATCGAAGATCTACTTCTATATATTTCCTGCACGACTCATGTGGTAAGCACCACATTGGTAGTCGAGCGGGCAGAAGAAGGGCACGCATACCCAGTGCAGCATCCAGTTTACTTTATCAGCAAAGTCCTCAGCCCCTCGAAGATAAGGTATCCTCAAGTTCAGAAGCTATTATACATAGTACTTCTAACTGCTCGCAAGCTCCAGCACTACTTTGACGACCACAAAGTGATAGTAGTCAGGATTTCCAGTAGGAGATATACTCCACAACGAGGAAGCTATTGGGAGAACAGTCAAGTGGGCATGCGAACTCAGAGCTCATGATATAGAGTTCCGACCTTGCACTGCAATAAAAACTCAAGCACTAGTTGATTTCGTATCAGAATGGACTAACCACCAGGTCCCAGAAAGCCCAGAAGTTGCTGAAGTATGGAGAATGTATTTTGATGGCTCGCTAAGATTGCAAGGAGCAGGAGCAGGGATTCTCTTCATTGCTCCTGGAGGTGATCAACTCAAGTATGCACTTTAGCTCCTATTTTCGACACCCAATAATGCTGCAGAGTACGAGGCTCTAGTCCATGGGCTAAGCATCGCCATCTCACTTGACATCAAAAGATTAATGGTGTATGGCGACTCACTGGTGGTCATCAGCCAAGTGAACAAAGAGTAGGATTGCTCAACCAACTCAATGAATGGATACTGCACAGTGGTACTGAAGTTAGAGGACAAGTTTAAAGGGTTGTAGTTCCACTACATGGAAAGAGATCGCAACGCAGCGGCGGATGCACTGTCAAATCTAGGGTCCAGTCGGGCCTAGGTTCCACCTAGGGTTTTCGTCCAAGAGATACAACAGCTGAGCATCACCATAGAGCAGATGGAGGAGTGCCACGTTTTGGGTTAGGCAGAAGCAGATCTGAATGACTGGAGGGAGCCAATCATCAGATACATAAGAAACGAGGAAGAACTAGATGATAAAGCCGTGGCAGAGTGCATTGTGAGACAATCGGTCCACTATACCATCATAGGGGGTCTACTATATAGAAGAGGTGCAGGGGGAGTCCTCATGAAGTGTATTCACTTGACTATTGGAAAGCAGTTGTTGGACAAAATCCATTCTAGGCAATGTGGCGTGCATGCAGCGTCACAGACCATAGTAGGGAAAGCCTTCAGGTCTAGGTTCTACTGGCCAACAACGAAGAATGATGCAATAGAGTTAGTCCAGAAGTGCAAAGCATGCCAGTTCTTATCAAAATAGCAACATCTACCCGCACAACAGTTGCAGACTATTCCTGTAACATGGTCGTTTGCATGCTGGGGGTGGACATGATTGGGCCCTTCAAGAAGGCTCAAGGGGGATATACTCACATACTGGTTGCCATTGATAAATTCACGAAGTGGATAGAATACAAACCCATCGCCTCTCTAACCTCAGCAAAGGCAGTGGAATTCATTCAAGAAATAATGTTCAGGTTTGGAATACCTAATATCATTATCATAGACCTAAGATCTAACTTCACTAGCTCAGTGTTCTTTGATTTCTGTGAGCAGAGGAGCATCTAGATCAAGTATGCATCAGTAGCACACCCAAGAGCTAATGGGCAGGTGGAAAGAGCCAACGGAATGATACTCGATGCACTCAGGAAAAAGGTGTTCGACAAAAGCGAAACGCTCGCAGGAAAATGGTTCAGAGAACTACCGTATGTAGTCTGGACCCTGCGAACCCAGTCGAGCCGGGCTTTACATGGAAACACCCCATTCTTCATGGTATATGGGTCGGAGGCAGTATTACCAGCGGATCTGATCTTTGGAGTTGTGATACCCAATTTTCTGGAAAGAAGTTAAATTTCTTTTCCTTCTCTTTCGTGCTCTGTGCCATTGGAGTTTGGAGATTTAGGAGGCGCGTCTCTCTGAGTAACGGTAGAGATTTGGCATTCATTTGCTGGGGCCGAGAGCTCAGAGGAGAGTTTGGGTTGTGGGCCGTTGATTTCGCATCCTGTGGTTTGGAGGCCTCGCTCCTCTCTAACCCTAGCCGCCCCTCCCACTCTTTTGCAGCCACCCCCCTCTCCTCTCCCATCTTCCCCCTCTCTTGCAGCTGACCACTCCCTCCCTCCTCCACCCATTTGCAGCCGCCACCCCCACCTACCCATTAAACCCTAGCCGCCCCCTCCCCCAATTCCTCCCCTCCAAGGTGCAGCCCCTCTCCACTTGGATCTCCTTCGAGTTGGTGCAAGCCTCCAATTGGAGAATTGGTGGGAGGAAGAAGAATGGGGTGAAGGAAGAACTCAAGGTTATCTTGTGTTTATTTTTGTATTTGTGCTGCAATTCATTTGGTTATCCGTTCACCTAGGCGAATTGGTAGAGGTGCTGTCCTGATTTTTGGTGGCAGGCGGACAGTAGTAGTATTGATAGTTTCTGGGATTTTTGGTGGCAATTAGCTGTAATCACTTTAAAATCATGTAGAGCTTTATCATATCTTTCCATAGAGTACTTATGCGTTTGATTCGGTGGAATATTCAAGGAGATATCGCATTTTGAACTCGGCTAGGTTGCTATCCAAAAAACAGAACGCGGGGTGTACTTTGTCGGCTATTTGGGGCCATCGAGACTTTAGAATTTAATTATTTTTGAATACAAAACTTGTAGAAAATTTATGTAGATGTTTCTGGTGTTTTTGTTTTCTATCATTGCTGTTATAATTTTAAAGTTATGAAATTAACAAGCAACGCTGTTGCAGTTTGGTGGGTGGTGGGGAGAGTTGTTGTTCGCAATGGGTTGGGATTGTGCGTAGGTGCGGCATTGATTATTAGTGATTGTTATGTGAATATGTGCACTGAGTTGTGTGTCAAAATAGGTGGTGGACCTCTGGATCATACTTAGTACCATTCCATATTCCCGGTGAAGGCAAGTAAAAACAGTGATGGTTTATACCATTCGGTTACATTATGTGTCCTGTTCTTGAACTTATATAAGTATCGAAGGTGTTTATCATTGAATTCCATTATAAGAATTGTTGTTTGAGGTTATTCATGTTCTACTGCTTTAAATATATTGAGGTCATTGTTCGAGCATGTTGTATGTGTTGATTCCTATCTTGAGAAAGTTGAAGTATCTATTTAACACATGTTAAATGGAGTGGACTTATGTTGTTTGGTCATGCATAGTGCATCCATCATTCTTTGCAGTGAAGTTTCGTCATGATCATATGGTCCGACCGTACCGGTACAATAAGCATCGTACGTTGCCCGATGAGGAGTACGATGCAGCTTCATATCCCTAGAGATATGAAGGCAGAAGTCATTATTGCATTTGTAGTCATATGCACTCATGAGGAATATGTGGAACCTGTCATTGATATGTTATTATTATGGATCTTCTCTTTGTGATTTGGGAGCTAGGTGTTTGGTACTTTGTATAGTTGCTGCACTCTAATATGTAAGAGAGGAGTTGTGAACTCTGTGGTTGGTAAAACACTGTTTTTACATTGTCTAACTGTTGGTTGATCATTTTACTTGCTGAGATGTGTCATCTCACTCTTGCATTATTGATGCAGGCACTTGAACCTTGCTTAGGGAAGGAGGGAAGTAGCAGCACGATCACTACACTTCTAAACAACTTTACCATTGCTTAGTAATGTCTTTAATCAGCGTTTTGGGTCAAGGATGTCGGTCATTTTTTTAATAGTGTGTGCAAGTGGTCTAATATGTTCTAGTCATTATGGTGGTCGTATTTTTGGTTAGCTGAATTAATCATGTTCTAAATGTTTACTCTTCTCTTGCATCATGATTATACACTGTGGTTTCCTTCTTATGCCACATTCAAGGTAGGTGCTGTCGAATTTTTCTTTCTGTCTTTATCTTTTTATACATACCAATTTGTGGGAAGGGTATTTGGTGACACCCATTGTGTTTGGGAACCCTAGGGTGTTACAGTTGGTATCAAAGCAATAGGCTGTAGGTCCTAGCAAGAAAATGATGATAAATTGACACACTGCACATATAGGATGGATTGCTTGCTTTACTATTGCTATATTATGAATTGTCATTGCTCGTTTGGTATTACAGTTGGTGTTATGCCAATTTTATCTATTTATTTATTTATTTATTTATTTATTTATTTACTTCTGTGGCTGAAGTTATGCCGCCTCATAGGGCTTGTGGCAGCCTGCAAGATCATAGTGGGGATTCTATGAGTTCGACGGCAATGTTACCCGCGATGCAGGCCATGCAGCAAGAGTTGGACATTTTGAGGCAATCCATTCCTATTGCTCCTGCTGGTGCTGCTCAGGGTGCCAGTGGTGGAGTTCTCGAGGGCACTGTCCCTGCAGGTGCTGCTCCAGGTTATGGGGCTGAGGTGCCCCTTCCCGTCAGTGGTCTCTCTCTGATGCAGTGGATGGACTTGAAGTTGGACACCTTTGATGGCAGTGGTACCGGTTTAAGTGGCGGATTGGCTAACTTATGTGGAAAATAAGATGGATGTTTTTGAGATTGTGTTTGCGGATTGTGTTCATTTTGGCACGCAACTGTTGAAGGGGGAGGCTCAAATTTGGTGGAGAGGCGTGCAGGTAGCTCACTCCTCTTCACCAGGAATATGACCTAGGATGTTTTTATCAGGCAATATGAAAGGATATTTTACCCAGTCACTTTCCTGGAGAAGATGAAGATAGATTTGCAGTCTTACAAGCAGGAGAAGAAGTCAGTTACAGAGTATGAAGTGGGCTTTAATAAGATGGTTGCTTTGTTCCTCATGTCGGTTACAATGATTTAGAAAAGACGAGCCAGTTTTGTCAGGCCTAAAACCCTCTATCAGGCATGCTCTGGGCACCTTTCCACTGGTGGATTTTCATACTACGGTGGAGCAGGCATTGGGCGTGGAGATGCAGCATTAGTACACCATGGAACCTCAGAA
This sequence comes from Zea luxurians, assembly GCA_029449295.1. Lineage (NCBI taxonomy): Eukaryota > Viridiplantae > Streptophyta > Magnoliopsida > Poales > Poaceae > Zea > Zea luxurians. The sequence continues at coordinate 118,115,962 of JAOPSE010000008.1, forward strand.
GTCTTCAGGTGTTGATTAGCCTCTTGGCCAGGACGCGAGGAGGGCAACACTGGGGTCCAGCCCACAAGAGGGGAAAGTCACAACACCAGCGCCACCACCCCTACCATGGAAAATCCTTTGAATCGGGTACTTCAGGAGGGAGTACTCAGAGGTATCAGGCTGTTCCTAAGCTTGGGTTGCGGTTGGGTGTTTTTGTTGTCGTGAAGCGCATCGCCGTGCCAAGTGTCAGTGGTGGCAGGTGCTCAATCTGCAGCCAGGATCAAGGATGTGGTGTGTATGTAATACCCAAATTATAAAGCTTATAAAAGAGTTGAATCTCCTTATGTGATTTGTCATCTAATTTTTGAGGCATTTGATTAATCCTAGCTAAGAGGGAATAATCCCTTATTAAAAATCCAAATAAGACATGCATCATGCTGGAGCTTTGTTTGGTTGTGCACTTAATAAAAAGAACAATAATATGAATAAAGATATAAAAATAATGGGATGAAGATTTGAAGCAAAACCAAAAATTCAAATTGAATTTGAAAATGAGAAAAGGAGATAAAAGAAAACTGGAGGAGTATAAAATATAAATAAAATAAAGATATAAATATATCCTTACACTAGTATATTTATTTTGTGCACATGACCTGTGAAATCTGCAAATCAATTTTGAATTCAAATAGCAAGTTTGAATTTATAAAAAGGGAATTCAATATAAAATGGAAAATAGAGAAAGAATTCTAACCTAAATGGGCTGGTCGCCTCATTTCTGGCTCAACTGACCATTTCGGACGCGTGGCCCAACTCCTGGCGTCATGCGCCAACGTGTGGGGACCACGGCGCAGTCATGGTGCGCATCCACTTCGACTCCCCGCGCCTGGCGCTGAATCACTGCATCGTGGGCCCCTCTCATCAGCCTGAACCGTGCCCAAATGCAGTTGTATCTGTGAATGACACGCAGGCCCCACCCACGTTGGCTCCTCCACCATAGACGTGCTCATGGGCTGACCAGCAACCACTTGCGCAAGATTCTGGGCACCATGCTGATTCTTGCGGACCCACTTCACCGTCGTGGCAATAAGAAGAGTCGTCGCGCTCAGTCCCTTCTGTTTCGACTAGTGCTCTCCACCGTGCCTGGCGTTCGCGCCGTCGTCGGCCGCGGATTGACAGGGAAGACGCAGTGTGGCCGCTCTGATTAGATAGGAGATACCCGTTCGCACGATTGAACAGGCACCGTAGATCTGTGACCCTCGGCTAAGATTGGATCTGGTTTCATTAAACCTTGACTATGGACCTCGAATGCAGTGGCTAATAGCGCATTCCGATTCGTGCATGCACTGTTCTAATTTAGGGCGCACATCTTAGATCGGACGGCCGAAAACCCATGACCCTTCGACCGTGCAAATTCTCATAAGAGCCTCTCTGTTTTTATAGAATAAACCCACACTCTAGTGTATGTAGCCTGAGTCTTAGGATTACTTGGGCGGGGCCCTTGGGTTGTCTGGATATTGTGCTTGCAGTCCAGGAGATTAGAAAATCCAGGAAAGTAAATAGGAAATGGAATTTTAATGTAAAAATAAATGCTAGAACTTGTTTAATGCATAGAAAATCCATAGTAATTCCAAATTGATCCATTCCAGTTTCTGTAATTTTGAATATTATTGTTATCAAATAGTGCCACTGTTTTGACATGAAAGCCACATTAAAATTTATATCTTAATAATCTTGTATCAAACACATAAAATCTTTGGAAATTCATAACTTATAATCTATAACTCCAAAAATAATGATTCCTGTTCCTATGATCTTATTTTAATATGTAGATTATTATTATGTATTTTTTATACAAGTTTGGTGTGATGTTAATTTCTCCTTTATACTATGTCTGTTTGTATTGTGGCGAGTAGAAGAGCCAGTGGATGAGGATCCCGGTGTTCAGCAGATAGAAGTTGCTGAGCAGGAGCTCATTGAAGGCAAGTTGTGCCCTTGACCACTTTTTACCCAATAATGTTCTTTAATATCACTTACCAATGCATAGGTTAATTTTGATGGGACCCAATAGGTCACCCTAGTCTGTTTATTCTTTTTACCTTGTTTACCCTGAATCATTTGGGTAGTTTTGCTAATGCTCTATGTTTTGGGTTTAATATTACATTATATCCATGTTCCAATTATTCTGTTATTTTAGTTATGTTCATGACGAGATTGTTATTGTTAATTGAAACATGGAGCTTAACTTAAGAAACACGTGCCACCATAAGGGTGGAATGGGACGCCCTTGGCTGACTAACTAGGAAAGCTAGTGGAGGACTACCTTACCCGATAGGGACAAGGGCAGTAAGGGAGTAGGCGTGTAGAGAGGTTCCCAGGTTGATTTCTGCGATGGCGGTCAGACGGAGGATTCCTACATTGCTATTCCTAGAAACTTTAGCGGGTTTTCTGAACCTAGTGGAACTAGGTAAAGGCCTCGTAGTGTTACCCTGTCTCGCTTCCTTGGTAGAGGTGTATGGGGCCCCTACAACCCCGTGGCAGATGGAAACATGACTTGTGGGTAAAGGGTACCACCTCTATAGAGTGTAAAACTGGTATACTAGCCGAGCTCACGGTCATGAGTAGCTCTGGACTCTCGCATGATTAAACTATAAAACTAAATTCAATTTGTCATTTGCATTGCATGGGATTATTTATTAATTTTGTTCTATTCTTATTATGGTTTGGTATCTACTTACATTTAGTAACTGCTAATAAAAATTTGACCACCTTATTAAAAGCAATTGGTAACCCCTATTGTTGATCAGCCTTACACATCACATGAACTCCCACCATTGGTGAGTTCATGCACATTATTCTCCACAACTTGTTGAGCGATGAACATGTGTGAGCTCACCCTTGCTATCTCACACCCCACAGGAGAAGAACAGGTGGTTTAGGAGGAGCCACACAACGAGGAGTTTGACTTGATCTAGGTGGCGTCTCCCAGTCGACTTTATGGCGCCAAGGATGGACATTAGATCATTCTATATTTATCTTTTATTTTGTAAGACTTCCACTTTGTAATAAGTACTTTATGACATTGTGACATTTATCTCTATACACTCTGTTATTATAGTGTTGTCTTCTTTGGCGCATATATGAGATGCACCTGGCTTTATCCATTAAATCCGGTGACAGATGTGGTATCAGAGCAAATGTTGACTGTAGGACGAAACCTAGATAGAAATGGACAAACCCTTACCTACTTACCTTACTCTAATTCTTTTCTATACTCATCTTATCTTGATCTTGTCTCACCTTTTGCTGTTATACTCTGATTACTCTTATCTTTTCTACTCTAAGACAAGATGGATTTCACACCTTGGAATCCTACATTTATGACCTTTTTAAGAGGTAGGAAACCTAAGACAAAATTAAAACTATTTCTCTATTTAAAAATGTTGGTTGATTGTGCTGATGATAAATGTCTCATTTGCTTCTTTGATTGATTGAAATATTATAGATGGACATCTTAGCATGTACCACCATAAGGTAATGTATTAGCTTTAGTAGGTGACACATTATTCTACTTAGCTAATAAATCCCCAAAGTAACATGCCTCGTAATTACTTGCCTTGTCTACAATTCTTTCTTTCTTACCATGTGTTTCTAACTCAGATGGTCAATACTAGGAAGCGAGGAGGAATTGACCTACCTGCCAACCCATTCAACCGAAGGGTACCTAGACAACAACAACAACAAGCAGAGATGAATCTTCCGAATCCTCCACTAGCCGAAGCTGATCCAACAGTTGCAGCTCAGATGCGGATAATGCAACAGATGGCCGATGTTATGGCGGATATGCGCATGCAGATACGACAAGAACGCCAAGAGATGCGCCAAGAGCGAAGGGTGCAACAACAGCAAGCACCACTGCCACCACCACCACCACCAGTTCCACCCCGGGACAAGCACCAGAAGTTCATGAGCCACAAGCCACCGACCTTGGCTAGCTCACTAGATCCACTACATGTTGATGATTGGCTGAAGTCAGGAGAAGATGCTAAATATTGCATAGTGGTCTGACCGGGAGAAGGTTCTCTATGCTTCTGGTCGACTTACTGGTCCTGCTGCTGATTGGTGGGATTCTTACAATGCTGCCCATGATGCTGCTGATACTATCACTTGGGCAGAGTTTGCTATGCAGTTTAGGAACTATCACATACCAGCTAGTTTGATGAAGATAAAGAAGAAAAAGTTTCTGTCGCTAAAACAGGGAAGCATGTCAGTCAGCGAGTACCACGACAGATTCATTCAGCTCTCAAGATATGCACTAGATGAAGTGGCTGAAGATGAGAGAAAGTAGGAACACTTCATTGAAGGACTTAATGGACTACTGCAGTATGCTCTGGTGGCTCACACATTCCATCATTTCAGAGGCTGCTTGACAAGGCCCTAGCTATTGAACACAAGCGTGTTCAGCTAGGAGATTTGAAGAGGAAGGCGATATCCTAGGGTCAGGGGAGCAGCAGCATTCATCCTCGCTACGTTCCACCCTAGGGTACACCGGTTCGCACTAGAGGAGGTCAGCGTCTAGCTCAGTACACACCACAGGGGACTCCACCGACTCGTCAGGCTGCCCCCACTAGCACCCCAGCGAAATTCTTAGGACAGAGGGCTGGTACCACATGCTATAAGTGTGGTAAGACTGGGCATTATGCTAAGGTTGTCCATAGAGGATTGCTACTACACCCGGGCAGAACAAGCAGCAGGCTCCAGGATCTGGCAAGGGAGTCATTATTGCTAGGGTTAATCAAGTCAGTTGATGCTACTGTTGAAGGAGCTGACATTGCACTGGTATGTTTTATATTAATGCAATTTGCAACAATATTATTGATTTTGGGTGCTACAAATTCATTTATGTCTGCTCCATATGCTAACACAAATGAGTTACCACTGCAAAATATGAAAACACCAATGATAGTAATTACACCTAAAGGGCCTATTGAGGCAAATTATATGACAAATAGATTGACATTGACAATTATGGGAAGAGAATTCTGGGCTATCCCTAAATTAGAGGAAAGCAGTATAGATCTGATCCTTGGTATATCATGGTTAAGAAAGACAAAGGTTATTATACAATGTGGTAGGGGTACTGTAGAACTCACCAGCCCTAAAGGAGAAAGATTTCAAGTTGAAATTGTAGTAACTACCTCTACCACGTGCGACATTCTTAATAGATGAGGAGTTTATTGGTGACAACATTCGTGTGGTTAGGGATTTTCCAGATGTCTTTCCAGAGGAGTTACCAGGGATGCCACCTGATAGGGAAGTTGAGTTTGTCATTGATCTCTTACCTAGGACTCCTATTTCTAAACGGCCATACAGGATGTCTGTAGAAGAACTAAAGGAACTTAAGAAGCAGTTAACGGAGTTACAGGAGGCTGGGTACATTCGTCCGAGTTCCTCACCTTGGGGAGCGCCAGTTCTATATGTATAGAAGAAAGATAGATCACAAAGGATGTGTGTGGATTATAGATCCCTTAATGATGTTACTGTGAAGAACAAGTATCCGTTGCCCGCATTGAGGATTTATTTGATCAGATGAGAGGTGCAAGAGTATTCTCGAAGATTGATCTCCGATCGAGTGACCACCAAATGAAGATTAGGCCATCTAATATTCCCAAGACGGCTTTCTCAACCGATATGGTTTATATGAATTCACAGTTATGTCATTTGGACTAATTAATGCACCAACCTATTTTATGAATCTGATGAATAAGGTGTTCATGGAGTATCTTGATAGATTCCTCGTGGTTTTCATCGATGATATTCTTATTTATTCCAAGAGTGATAGTGATCATGAGGAACATCTGAGATTGGTTTCTACAGAAGCTACGAGATAATCAACTCTATGCCAAGTATAGCAAATGAGAGTTCTAGATTGACGAAGTGCCATTCCTTGGATATATCATTTCTAATGGTGGGATATCAGTGGATTTGCTAAAATCAAGGAGATAGTGGAGTGGAGTATACCCAGTATAGTTACTGAAGTCCAGAGTTTCTTGGGACTTGCAGGCTATTATTGGCGATTTATTGAAGGTTCTCTAAGATTTCTAAGCCTATGACCTCACTTCTAGAGAAGGGAGAGAGTTTAAGTGGGACGAGAACTGCCAAGATAGCTTTGATCAATTAAAGATGGGATTGATGTCACCCCCAGTGTTGGTTATGCTAGATCTACATAAGGGATTTGATATTTATTGTGATGCATGCGGCCAAGGCTTGGGATGTTATGCAAGAAGGACATGCGATTGCCTACGTGTCTCGTCAGTTGCGGAAACATGAGTTGAACTACCCCACTCATGACTTAGAACTGGCAGCCGTAGTGCATGCGCTCAAGATATGGAGACATAACATTATGGGAACCAAGTGCCAAGTGTAAACCGATCATAAGAGTTTGAAGTACATATTCACTCAGAAGGATCTTAACCTTAGGCAATGCCGATGGTTGGAACTCATAAAGGATTATGATTTGGAGATTCACTATCACCCGGGCAAGGCGAATCTGGTTGCGGATGCCTTGAGCCAAAAGAGCATGTCCATGCAACTATTGTTGCCCAGATACTCGATGAGATTGTTGAGGATTTTAGGAGACTTAACCTGGGAATAGTTGCACATACTGAAGGAGTCACTATTGATGTGGAACCAACCCTAGAGGAAGAAATCTGCAAAGGACAGATTGGTGATGCTAAAATCGAAGAGATCAAGGATCTGATTACTGAAGGTAGAGGTCCAAAATTCACGAAGGATGAGCAAGGCACAATATGGTTCAAGGACCGGATATGTGTTCCGAGATTGACAGCCTTCGTGAGACTATACTGAAGGAAGCCCATGATTCTGATTACTCTATTCATCCTGAAGCAGAAGTACTAGTGGTATGACTGAAAAGAGATGTGGCTGCAGACATGGCTATGTGTGATGGGTGTCAAAGAGTTAAGGCTGAACATCAAAGACCAGCTGGACTATTACACCCATTAAAGATACCCGAATGGAAGTGGGAAGAGATTGGTATGGATTTCATTATTGGATTACCTCGCACTCCGAAAGGATATGATTCCATATGGGTGATTGTGGATAGACTGACCAAAGTGGCACATTTCATTCTGGTCAAGACGACTCACAAAGGTTCTCAATTGGTAGAGTTATACATGGCTCGGATTGTGTGTTTACATGGAGTACCGAAGAAGATTGTTTCGGATAGAGGTTCACAGTTTATCTCAAGATTCTAGAGAAGCTTTCATGAGAATATGGATACAAAGTTGAACTTTAGTACGTCCTATCACCCTCAGACTCATGGACAGACAGAAAGGACTAATCAAGTACTGGAAGATATTGAGAGCTTGTGCCCTTCAGCATGGAAGTAGTTGGGACAAGAGTCTACCATATGCTAAGTTCTCATATAATAATAGTTACCAGGCCAGTCTGAAGATGTCACCATTTGAGGTTTTATATGGCAGGAAGTGCAGGACTCCTCTATATTGGGATCAAAATTGGAGAAAGACAGTTCTTTGGGCCTGAACTTATTCAAGAGGCAGAACAACAAGTCTATATAATTCAGGAGAATTTGAGGGTAGCTCAAAACTAGGCAAAAGAGCTATGCTGATAATCGAAGAAGAAGACCACTGGAGTTTGAGGAAGGTGATCATGTGTACCTCAAGGTGTCACCACTTCATGGGATGAAGAGATTTAAAGTCAATGGCAAATTATCCCCTCGCTTTATTGGACCATTCAGAATCTTTAGGCAAGTTGGGGAGATGGCCTATCAACTCGAGCTACCTGATAATCTATCTGATGTACATAATGTATTCCACGTGTCACAAATTAAGAAGTGTCTCTGTGTCCCTGAGGAACAATTACCAATGGAAGAGCTTAGTGTTCAGGGTGATTTAACTTATACAGAATATCCTATCAAGATTTTTGATACTTTGACTCGAGTTACAAGGAATAAAGTTATGAAGATGTACAAAGTGCAATGGAGTCACCATGGAGAAGATGAAGCTACTTGGGAAAGAGAAGAAGAGCTTCAGATAGAATTTTCCCATCTTTTCCCTAGTCCTTCATAAATTAAGGACGAGATTCTTGTTATGGGGGCTAGGATTTGTAATACCCAAATTATAAAGCTTAAAAAAGAGTTGAATCTCCTTATGTGATTTGTCACCTACTTTTTGAGGCATGTGATTAATCCTAGCTAAGAGGGAATAATCCCTAATTAAAAACCAAAAAGACATGCATCATGCTGGAGCTTTGTTTGGTTGTGCACTTAATAAAAAGAAACAATAATATGAATAAATATAAAAATAATGGGGATGATTTGAAGCAAAACCAAAAATTTAAATTGAATTTCAAAATGAGAAAAGGAGAGAAAAGAAAAGTGAAGGAATATAAAATATAAATAAAATAAAGGTATAAAATATACTTACACTGGTATATTTATTTTGTCCATATGACCTGTGAAATCTGCAAATCAATTTTGAATTCAAATAGCAAGTTTAAGTTTAGAAAAAGGGAATTCAAAATAAAATGGAAAATAGAGAAAGAGTTCTAACCTAAATGGGCTGGTCACCTCATTTCTAGCCCAACTGACCATTTTGGATGCCCGGCCCAACTCTTGGGTCATTCGCCGATGTGTGGGGACCACGGCACAGTCACGGTGCGCATCCACTTCGACTCCCCGCACCTGGCGCTGAAACTGCATCATGGGCCCCTCTCATCAGCGTGAACCGCGAACAAATGTAGCTGTATCCGTGAATGACAGGCAGGCCCCACCCACACTGGCTCCTCCACCATAGACGTGCTATTGGGCTGACCGGCAACCACTAGCGTGAGATTCTGGGCGCCATGCCGATTCTTGCGGACCCACTTCGCCGTCATGGCAATAAGAAGAGCCGCTGTGCTCCGTCCCTTCCGTTTTGACCAGACCTCTCCACCGTGCCTGGCGCTCACGCCACCGTCGGCCGCGAATTGATAGGGAAGATGTGACATGGCTGTTGATCAGTTGCCGAACGGCTCTGATTAGATAGGAGATACCCGTTCGCATGATTGAACAGGCACGTAGATCTGTGATCCCTCGACTCAGATTGGATCTGGTTTCATTAAACCGTGGCCGTGGATCTCGGATCTAGTGGCTAATAGCGCATACTGATTCGCGCGGGTGCTGTTCTAATATAGGGCGCACATCTTAGATCGGACGACAGAAAACCCACGATAACCCTTCGGTCATGCAAATTCTCATAAGAGCCCCTCTGTTTTTATAGAATAAACCCGTAGTCCAGTGTATAGTAGTCTGAGTCTTAGGGTTACTTGCGCTGGGGCCCCTGGGTTGTCTGGATATTGTGCGCGCAGTCCAGGAGATTAGAAAATCCAGGAAAGTAAATAGGAAATGGATTTTTAATGAAAAATAAATGCTAGAACTTGTTTAATGCATAGAAAATCCATAGTAATTCCAAATTGACATTCCAGTTTCTATAATTTTGTAATATTATTGTTTATCAAATAGTGCCACTTTTACATGAAAGCCATATTAAAATTTATATCCTAATTAATCTTGTATCAAACACAAAAAATCTTTGGAAATTCATAACTTAAAATCTATAACTCCAAAATTAATGATTCATGTTCCAATGATCTTACTTTAATATGTAGATTATTAATATGTATTTTGTATATGTTTGGTGTGATGTTAATATCTCCTTTATAGTATGCATGTTTGTATTGTGGTGAGTAGAAGAGCCAGTGGTTGAGGATCCTGGTGTTCAGCAGATAGAAGTTGCTGAGCAGGAGCATTAAAGGCAAGTTGTGCCCTTTACCACTTTTTACCCAATAATGTTCTTTAATATCACTTATCAATGCATAGGTTTAATTTTGATGGGACCCAATAGGTCACCCTAGTCTGTTTATTCTTTTTACCTTGTTTACCCCTGAATCATTTGAGTAGTTTTGCTAATGCTCTATGGTTTTGGGTTTAATATTACATTATATCCATGTTCCAATTATTTTGTTTTTTTATTTATGTTCATGACAAGATCATTATTGTTAATTGGAACATGGAGCTTAACTTGAGAAACACGTGCCACCACAAAGGGTGGAATGGGATGCCCTTGGCTGACTAACTAGGAAAGCTAGTGGAGGACTACCTTACCCGATAGGGGCAAGGGAAGTAAGGGAGTAGGCATGTAGGGAGGTTCTCGGGTTGATTTTGCTGCGATGGCGGTCAGACGGGGGATTCCTACATTGCTCTTCCTAGAACTGTAGCGTTTTCTGAAGCTAGTGGAACTAGGTAAAGGCCTCATAGTGTTACCCTGCCTATTGGTAGAGGTGTATCGGGCCCGTACAACCCGTGGCAGATGGGTAACATGACTTGTGGGTAAAGGGTACCACCTCTGCTTTCGGTGTTTTGGGTCCGACCGCACACCTAGGGTTGCCCCTCGTGGTGTTTTAGGAGTAGGACGGTGTCGCCGACTGTAGCTGAATGGTTCGTGCCAGATGCACGAAAGACAATGGACAGTGTTTACAGGTTGGGCCACTTTGAGATGCGTAACACCCTACGTCCTGGCAAGTATGCTTTGTGTAATGGGTTACAAGGTAGAGGTGGATGGCTAAGTGGTAGTAGAGTTGGGATTGATTGTCTTGAAGGGGTGCCCCCTAGGCCTTATATATTGGACCGTGAGGCAATACAAGCTTATATGATAACAACGTGCGCGCTAAAAAGATAGTGAACTGTTTGAGCTTATCTTCCTATGATTTGGCCAACTTATCCTTGCCCGATTCCGTTATGCAGGGCTCCAGCGTGGGATGGTCGGATCTTCTGTTGTGGTCACTTGCTCGACGCCGCAGAGTCATCCGGGCTTGCACCGACCCGACCTCACATCGATCTGCTTTACTGATTGCTCCTCCCCAGGCCCATGAAGGAGTGACCTTATGATCTATCAGGCCCTTGAGCTTTTCGTGAGATCTTTTATCCTTCTAATGGACCGGGGGATATCTGTCCCCTACAAGCCCTCGATCTTTGGGTTGATTTTGAGATAATCGGCCCAAAGATCCTAGGCCCAACTTGCGGGCTTCGTTTACGATAAGAAATGCTTCTCGGGCAGTTTGGTAAAAACGATTTGTTACTGTCTTCTTCAGCTTTGCTTCATTCGAAATCTGTAGTTTTGCCTCATACTCATGCCTTGGAGATCGGCGTTTCGTATTGCAGGACCTTAAATTTCATTGGGTGCACTGGGTGTAGCCCCCGAGCTTCGAGTGGATTCTGGATAATAATCCACTCGAAGGTCTTCATCAGAAATCACTTTATTTCCCACTTGCACTTTGGTTGGAGGTCAGTCTTGTCTTTAATCTTGCCCTATGCCTTAGAAGTCGGCATTATGTCATCCATATTATGCTTTAGAGGTCAGCATTATGTCATCAAGATTATGCTTCAGAGGTCAGCATGCATTTTGTCTTTTGCAGCCGAGTTCGTGATCCGCCATCTCTTGCTAGGTGGTGCAATTTTTTTGCTCTGCGACTTATTGGACATTTGATGGACGTTCCTTGGCTAGTCTTCACGTCGCTTCTGTCGGTCAGATTTTGTACTTCACTGGCTATATTTGGCTTTCCTTTGATCCTTACTGATATCTCATTTTTGTCTTGAGGTGTTCATTGCATGCCCTGCACGGATGTGGCAGTTTTGAAAAATATACAGATAATTCTTGGGCGTCCCCCCAATGGGTGTGGGCAAGGGACGGCTTGGTACGCTGAGTGTTTTAGCCGGCTGCTTCTGAGTAGTAATGTGATGTGACGGCAGGCGTAATCATATCATCCTCGCTGTTGACTGGAGTCCCAATGGGTGTTGCGTTCCGTGAAACGGCGTCAGCCGCCTGACGTGTCTTCAGACGGGTTGAAGTGTGTATTGAATGCTTCGCGACTGTTCAGTGACCGTGGTTGGAGGTGAGCGGTTGCCTTCTTCTTCTATAAATAGTGCCTTTGCCTCTCTGGTTTTTTCATATCTCTTGCTGTTCTCCGCTGCTTGCTTTCTTCCTCTCCTTGCATTTCCACCATGGGCAAGAACAACAAACGCAAGCGCGAGCCGACTCCTCCATCAGAGGACTTTGGCGACTCAGAATACTCAGAGGAGGAGTTTCCTCTGAGTCCGAGGGGTCTCCAGCTCCCGTCCCTTCCCAGCGTCGTCCGATGACTTTGACGACTATCAGGGGATTGCCGCGGAGGTCTGGACTTACATCCAGGCCGTCGAGCGCTTCGGGCTCACGGGCTCGGATGAGTCGAAGTACTCCTCAGACGAGGAGGACTCGTCCGAGGAGGACGGTGGCGGCAATGGTGAAGGCGACGATGACGACGACGACAACGGAGGCGATGGCGGCGACGACGGTGACAGCGGCGGTAGGGGCGGCAACGGCAACAGCAGGGGCGGCAACGGCAGCAGCAGCAGGGGCAGTGGCGGCGGCAGCAGCAAGGGCAGCAACAAGGCCAGTGGCTAGATGCCACTGGTTTTTAGATATTAGTATAGATTAGAAGTAGTATAGTGAAATAATATATTAGTATTAGTAATGTAGAGTAGTATAGTGTAGAGTAGTAGTAGCAGTAGTAGTAGTAGCAGTAGGGAAGTATCAACTCATGATGAGTTGATTAGTAAGTACTGTTACTTCCCTTAATGAAGAATGACTTTGTCTTCTCCTGTACCAATTACTCTGCTTCATAATAAGTCGATCTCTTATTTGTGATGTTGATTTATTCGGAACAGCAACTAAATAACTTGGGAATCATATCGCCGCTTCAGGGGTGATGGCCAAGCTATTATTGTTGATATTTATGCATTTTGAAATAGAGTCCGAGTGATGACGAAACCATGTCAGTGTCGGAATAACTGTTGACCACGTCGACGCTCTTAGATGTGATAGCCGAGTGATCTGTGACAACACCAGCGTTTTTTAGAGATAACCGCCGAGCGACTGAGGATATCGTTGGCGCTTTAGAGATAGCTGCCGAGTGACTGAAGACATCGTCGGCACTTTAGAGATAAATGCCGAGCGACTGGTGGTAACGTCAGCGTCTTAGAAGTAACAGCCGAGTTAAAACGGGTCGTGTCGGCCACTTTGAGGATAATAGCCGAGTGACGATGTGGCACACTGGGGTTTTAGAAGTAGCCACCAGGTGACGACGTGGCACACCAGGGTTTTAGAAGTAGCCGCCGGGTGACGACGTGGCACACCGGTGTTTTAGAAGTAACCGCAGGGTGCTGACTGGGCGCCTTTGGAGACGGTGTCTGACTCGGGAATATCCCGCATATACTGCGCTTTCAGCCGCCTCTGCTTTCCGTGCCCTAGTTCTTGCTTTCCTGCCTCCACATCCTCTCTGCAACTCAGCTCTCGCTCTGTTCGCCAGTAGAGTTGAGATGGCGCCCAAGAGAAAAGCCTCGAGTTCATCCGCTACGGTGATTCCCCCCATCGACCCCAACAGCCAGTTGCCTTTCGTAGGTAATCATATGTCTGTTGTCTCCGAGCCTGACCTTCTCCACCTCGTGTCCATCGGGGTCCTTCCCCCGAGGGAGCTTTGTTCTTGGTGGATTTGTCATGGGGTCACTATCCTGACAGAGGATACCCATGAATCCATGATTTACGCTCCTTTTCTTCTCCGCGGTCTCGCTCTCCCCATTTCTCCCTTTTTCCGCGGCCTCCTTGATTTCTATCGCCTTAACTTGACCCATCTGAATCCCAATTCTATTCTGAAAATTTCCATTTACGTTCATTTGTGCGAGGCTTTTTTGGCGTCCTGCCACATTTTGGACTGTGGAAGTATCTGTATCACTGTCGCCCTGGAATGGCCGGGGGGCAGCATCAGCTAGTTGGGGTGCTAGTTTAGAGATGCGCCGTGGGAGGAAGTCTGATTATCTTGAAATCCCTCTCAAGGACAGTATTAAGGGATGGCGCTTGGAGTGGTTTATCATTGAGAACCACGAAAATTCTCTCCCCCGCGGTCGGGGAGACAGCCGACGTTCGTACCCCGAGTTGGACCGAGTCCCCCACAGATCAGGAGGTGGCTGAGGCTGGGGCTTTGCTAGCTGAAGTTGGACTGCTGAAGGAGAGGGGTCTGACTGCAGAGGCTGTGGTTGCTAATTTTGTTTTCAAGAACATTCAGCCGCTGAAGGACAGAAGGATTATCTGTATAGAGGCATAGCTGACTCGACTCGGGTTACCAACAGAAGGATTCCCTCTGTACACTAGGTGAACCGACTTGAGATGATTCTTAGAGGCAAGGTATCAAATGTTGGTGCCCTAGTGGCTTACTCAGCCTGGAACCTACCTCCTCCCAAGGCCTTTACTCTTTTTGTGTCGAATCCACCTGTCGCTGATGGCAGTTTGGGCCTTAGAGAGCGACCCTCTGTTGAAGAAGTTAGCGCCTTAGTTGCCTCGCTCGGGGAAATTCCCGATGATGAACGGCAAGTCCACTTTGAGGTGCCTTTGGATCCTAGTGATGCAGAAATAAATGCTATGCTTGATATGTTGGCTGAAGACTCTTCTGATGCTGCTCCTGCTGGGACATTGGCAGTGGTGCCTTTCTCGGAAGCTGGTACAAACTTGGATGTTCAGAGGCCTGTCCGTGTTCGCCCGAGATGCCCTTGCCGAGCCAATCAACTTGATCCCTCTGCTGATGAGCAGAAAAAGAAAAAGAGATGTCTTCGACGAGTATCTAGTTTGGGTCGGGACGCTGGTCCTTCGGTTCCTGCTGAGGAAGTTCCCGTGCCTGAGTTTACTGACGCTGACCCCAATGGGTGTATTGCCTGTGTTGCTGATGAAGACGACAGGGAGGAAGAAAATGAGGTCCCTTTGACTTGAAAGAACAGTCGGCAAGATATTGCAGTGGGGAAAGTAGTGGGGTTCCTTCTCCTGCTCTGTCAGCCCTCGTCGGTCTACAGGAGTTATCTCTGGCGAACTTTGATCAGACTCTAGAAGATATGGTTCTAGAGGACCTATTATCAGAGCCAGCGGATGGTGACGCGATGGATGTTTGTGCTGATGTGTTCGACGTCGAGTTGGGGTCATCCAGGGCAGCATCCCGCGCCTCATCGACCTTAGAGCGCGTCTTGAGGGCCACGAAACTGACTTTGATCGTCTTGCTCTCATGGGAGTAACTGAGGGGCCTTCAGCCTTAGAGGCGGCTGCCACAGAAAGCTTGATCCTCAGGGATGGTGTTAACGCTCACCCAACCCTCGAGGGTGTTGCTGAGGGTGGTTCAGCTCAGGTGGGAGGCGTAAGTCACGACCCAGCCCCCGAGGGTGTTGCCGGAGACGATCCGGCTCAAGTGGGCAGCGCGAGCTATGACCCAGCCCCCGAGGGTGTCCGAGCGGGGTCTCCCTCTTGTACTTCCATGGATGTTCACGTCGGATCTTCTCCACACTCTAGTGGCATGGTGGTGGCCCAGGTTTCTGGTCGGGAGTCGCCTTAGAGGCTAGCGTTGCGCTGACCAAGTTTTGGGCTCTGTTTATGGTACTGAGTTGGTCCCTGCTGGTTCATTGCAAGCTGCGTCGGGTGGCGATTTTATGCTAGGCCATCAATTGCTCTCTCACGATTTGGGAGTCCTTTCGTTCTTCTCCAACCTCCAGGTATTGTGATATATTTTAGCTTGACTTTTATACCGCATGAACTGCTGTTATTACATTTGTCTGTTCTCAAAATCAGGCATTGGTGGACGGGATGGCTAGTCAGCTGAGGTCGCGAGATGTGTCTGTTCCAGAAGGAGCTTCGTCTCTGGCACGTTGGAATCCAGTGTTGCTTCAACAGCGTGTCTCTGACTTGGAAGCGGCGAATGCTAGTTAGTGCTCTTTTGATTCATTTCGTCTGCCTTATTAAATTGTTTCAAATTTTGACCCCTTTGCTTGATTTTCTCTCGCCAGGCATGGCTCGGCAGATTTCTGTTCTTGAAGAAAAACATTCTCAAGGCCAGGCTGAACTAGTCCAGCAGTGTTCTGATTTTGAGGAAAAGTATTCCCAAAGCCAAACTGAGCTGGCCCAGGCCTCTGCTGATCTAAATGCTGCTAACACGCTAAACTCTGCTGTTCGCGTTTAGCTTGATTCTAAGAAGGTGACTTGTGAAACTACGCCTTGTATTGCTGTGTTCTTATTGCTGGCCTGATGTTTGAAGTAGTTGATTCTTGCTTTCAGGAAGAAAAACGTGCCCTTATTGCTTCTCGCGATAATCTGGACAGACTGTATCGTGACTCTAGCAACTCGTTGACCATTCTGGAAAGGAGTCATCGTTTCACCATGGAGGAGTTAAATAATCTTCGCTGTAAGCTGCAGGAATCCACGGATGATGTGATCCGTCTCAGGCAGTTGATATCGGCTAAGGATGCTGCTATCAAGGAACTGCGCGCTTCCAAGAAGTCCATCGCCCAGGAGCTGGAGACCGCTCAGCTGGCCATCAAAGTTGCTGAAGAAACTTCCGTTACTCTTAAGGGCCCAGCGCGACAGGGCTATGGATAAAGGCATTCGCGCGGGGCGAATCTTGATGAGGAGACCTGGCGTAGTTGTTCCCGACGACATAAGGGCTGATGTGAATGCTGCTCCTGATTCCTCAAGTCGCCCGTCTTCGTCGGTTGCTCCTGAGAAAGACATTGAAAAATAGAGACATTGTGTGCTTTGAGTGTGCGGTTATCATGATCGGATGCTTGTTAGAGGACACTAGTTCAACATCTGAATGATATTGCTACTCTCCTATTGTTTTAGAGTTCTGTAATACGTAAACTTGCAGTAGTAAAACATTGTGTGATGATTTTGAAACTTGTTTACTGTATATAGAGATCAACCCTGTACGAGAAACTGCAAGCATGTGAAATTGCCTTAAGTCGATGCTGACTTAAATCGATCGCGTTTATTAACAGGGCATAGTGGTCACCCCGAGTTAAGTAAGCGCGAGCATGTTGCACCGGCTTAAGTCGTCGTCGACTTAAGCCGATTGCTCCGTTAGAAGGGCATAGTGGTCACCCTGAGTTAAGTAAGCACGAGCATGTTGCATCGGCTTAGGTCGTCGCCGACTTAAGCCGATTGCTCCGTTAGAAGGGCATAGTGTTCACCCTGAGTTAAGTAAGCGCGAGCATGTTGCACCGTCTTAAGTCATCACCGACTTAAGTCGATTGCTCCGTTAGAAGGGCATAGTGGTCACCCTGAGTTAAGTAAGCGCGAACATGTTGCACCGTCTTAAGTCGTCGCCGACTTAAGCCGATTGCTCCGTTAGAAGGGCATAGTGGTCACCCTGAGTTAAGTAAGCGCGAGCATGTTGCACCGTCTTAAGTCATCGCCGACTTAAGCCGATTGCTCCGTTAGAAGGGCATAGTGGTCAACCTAAGTTAAGTAAGAATGCACGTCCATCGTGAGCAAACTGAGTATTCTTGAAGCCTTTTCTATTGATGACACATTTCCCATTTTACAAAGTACATTGTCGTCCCGGTAGCTTTTGAAATTCAGCTAGGGGTAAAACTTCCTGAGGTGTTCTATATTCCAGGAGTTCCCGATTTCTGTGCCATCCATCTGAGTGAGACGATATGACCCCAGCAGAGTGACTTCTGCTACTATGAATGGTCCTTCCCATAAGGGCGACAACTTGTGTCGTCCCTCCCCTGTTAGAATTCGGCGGAGGACGAGATCTCCTACTGATAAGGATCGTCGTCGCACGGCCTTGTCGTGATAGCGTCTCAGAGTCTGCTGGTTTCGTGCTGATTGAATTACTGCATTCAGCCGTTCTTCTTCGAGTACATCAATGTCCTCTAGCCTAGTAGCTTCAGCTTCTGCTATGCTTTCGAAGACCAACCTCGGCGCCCCGAACTTGAGATCGGTGGGTAATACTGCCTCTGACCCATAGACCATGAAGAAAGGGGTGTTTCCATGCAAAGCTCGGTTAGGTTGAGTTCTTAGGCTACAAACAACGTAGGGCAATTCCCTTATCCACTTCCCTGCAAACTTTTCATTCTTATCGAAGACCCTTTTCCTGAGTGCCTCCAATATCATCCTGTTAGCTCGTTCGACCTGCCCGTTGGCCCTCCGATGTGCTACCGAAGCATACTTGATCTGAATGCTCTTTTGCTCGCAGAAATCGAAGAATTCTGAACTTGTGAAGTTGGATCCTAAGTCAGTTATGATATTATTTGGTATTCCGAATCTGAATATTATGTCTTGTATGAATTCCACGGCCTTGGCTGAGGTTAAAGAAGCAATGGGTTTGAATTCTATCCATTTGGTGAATTTGTCGATTGCTACCAGTACATGAGTGTATCCTCCTTGAGCTTTCTTGAAAGGTCCAATCATATCCAGTCCCCAGCATGCGAACGGCCATGTTACTGGTATGGTCTGCAACTGCTGTGCTAGTAGATGTTGCCGCTTTGACAAGTACTGGCAAGCTTCGCACCTCTGCACTAACTCGGCTACATCGCTTTTCGCGGTTGGCCAATAGAATCCTGACCTGAAGACCTTCCCGACTAGCGTCATGGATGCTGCGTGTATTCTACATTGCCCAGCGTGGACCTCATCTAGAAGTTGCTTCCCAGTAGATGAGAGAATGCACTTCATGAGGACGCCTGACGCGCCCCGTCTGTATAATGTCTCCCCAAGAGTGTGTAGTGGCTGACTGTCTAGTGATGCGCTCGGCTACATTTTTGTCATCTGGTTCCTCTTCATTCTTTATGTATCTGATGATCGGCCCTCTCCAGTCATCAAAGTCTGACTCTGGTTGATCCACGATATTACATTCTTCTGCTTGATCCATTGAGATGCTTGGCTGTAGTATTTCTTGCACAAAGACTCCGGGTGGGACCTGAGTTCGACTGGATCCTAGCTTGGACAATACGTCGGCTGCCGTGTTTCGATCCCTTTCTACATGATGAAATTCCAGGCCTTCGAATTTATCTTCTAGTTTTCGGATGGCAATGCAGTATTTTCCCATTGAATCACTCGAACAGTCCCACTCTTTGTTTATCTGGCTTATGACTATCAGAGAATCTCCGTATACCATCAGTCTCTTGATGCCTAATGATATAGCGATGTTCAGTCCATGGATCAGAGCTTCATATTCGGCTGCGTTGTTAGAGGCTGGAAATAGCAACTGGAGGGCGTATTTGAGGTGCTCGCCTCCAGGTGCGGTGAAGAGAATTCCCACACCTGCTCCTTGCAGCTTCAGCGAGCCATCAAAATACATTCGCCATACTTCTGTAGTCTCTGGGTTATCTGGTACTTGTTGTTCAGTCCATTCTGACACAAAGTCAACCAACGCTTGAGTTTTGATGGCAGTGCGAGGTCGAAATTTGATGTCATGAGATCCCAGTTCACAGGCCCACTTGGCTATTCGGCCAACGACTTCCTTGTTGTGAAGAATATCCCCTATCGGAAAACCGGTGACTACTATGACTTTGTGGTCGTCAAAGTAGTGACGTAGCTTGCGGGCAGTTAGAAGTACTGCATATAACAGCTTCTGGACTTGAGGATACTTTTTCTTCGAGGGACCTAGAACTTCGCTGACGAAATAAACAGGATGTTGCATTAGGTAGGCATGCCCTTCTTCTGCTCGCTCGACTACCAACGCGGTGCTTACCACGTGAGTCGTGCAAGAGATACACAGCAGTAGATCTTCAGCTGGTTGAGTTGACGTGGCCCGCCGTGGCGGCTTCAGTACTGGTGGCGTTGTCAAGAATTTTTTCAGTGCATCTAGAGCTTCCTGCGCTTCTGAAGTCCATTGAAACTTATCCACTTTCTTGAGTAGCTTATAAAATGGTAAACCTTTTTCTCCCAATCTGGATATAAATCGGCTCAGGGCTGCCATACATCTAGTAAGTCGTTGAACCTTCTTTTGTGATCGTGGTGCCTCTATTTTCATGATGGCTTCAATCTTATCTGGATTAGCTTCAATTCCCCGGTGGCTGACAATAAATCCGAGTAGCTTTCCGGCTGGTACCCTGAAGACACATTTTTCGGGATTAAGCTTCCATCGATACCGTCGTAGACTGTTAAAAACCAGTTGTAAGTCTTTGATGAAGTTTTTCGAGTTCTCCGTTTTGATTACCACATCATCTACGTAGGCTTCCACACGCTTGCCCCAGTGGTCGGCTAAGCATGTTTGAATGGCTCTCTGATAAGTCGCTCCAGCGTTTTTGAGGCCAAACGGCATGGAGGTATAGCAGAAAGCACCGTAGGGAGTGATGAATGTTGTCTTTTCCTCGTCTTCCTTTGCCAGATTAATCTGATGGTACCCAGAATAGCAGTCCAGGAAAGACAACACAGAACATCCAGCGGTGGAGTCTACCACCTGATCTATCCTAGGGAGCCCGAAGGGATCCTTTGGACAATGTTTGTTGAGATCTGTATAGTGGACGCACATGCGCCAAACCACCTTATTCTTTTTGAGTACAAGAACAGGGTTAGCTAACCACTCGGGATGTAACACCTCTCTAATAAACCCAGCCGTGACCAAGCGGGTCAGCTCAGTGCGAATGGCCTCTCTCTTGTCGGGCGTGAAACGACATAGTTTTTGTCGGATCGGCCTTGCCTGGGGATAGACCTTCACTTTGTGCTCGGCCAGTTCTCTCGGGACTCCCGGCATATCTGCAGGTTGCCATGCGAATACGTCTCGGTTATCTTGCAGGAACTGGACGAGCGCGCCTTCCTATTTATCGTCCAGGCTGGAGCTGATGATGGCAGTCTTGCGCTCATCGGCGAATCCAAGGTTGATTCTTTTGGTTTCTTCAGTCGGCCGCGTAGAGGTCGTGGCTTGAGCTTCATTCGCTGGTGTGGTAAGGTCTTCCTCAGGCTTAGAGTTTGCCTGTATTGAAGAAGTCGCCGACGGTTTGGTGGTGAGGGCTGCTTGGACGGCCACTCGGAAACATTCTGCGACGCGTTGGAGGTCAGCACGCACAGTTATGATTCCTTGCGGTCCAGGCATCTTCAATATCATGTACGTGTAATGTGGAATGGCCATGAATTTTGCCAATCCCGGCTTCCCGATGATGGCGTTGTACCCGCAGTCGAAGTTCGCCACTTCGAACCTCAGGAACTCGGTTCTGTAGTTTTTCGGAGTTCCGAAGGTGACGGGCATGTAGATGTGGCCCAGTGGGTATTCCCCTTTAGTCGGCACGATGCCGAAGAAAGGAGTGTCTAACTCGTGGAGCTCTTTGAGGTGAACTCCCAAGCCTCGGAGTGTCCGGGGGAAGGTGACGTTGATGCTGCTCCCCCCATCCACTAACACCTTCTTCACCCTGCTCTCTCGGATCACCGGATCAACGAGGAGCGGGTATTTGCCTGGGTGGTCGAAGTTGAGCCATTGGTCTGCCCGAGTGAAGGTGATTGGGTGCTCCGACCATCGGTACAGAGCGGGAGGACCGGTGGTTGCCACTAGTATCTGGCGATCATTGAGCTTTTGTTGTCTTATGTTCTCCTGCGATCCGTGTCCGCTGAAGATGACGTTGACCTCCCTATCAACGTGCGGGAAGGCTCCTCCTCCTCCCTCCTCCTGCTGCTGGGGTTGTCGTGGTTCTTCTGGTCCTCCCCGCGGCGGAGGAGGAGGTAGAGGTTGGAAGGGTCGGCCGTGTCCGACGGAGTGCTTGAGTCCCTGCAGTTCCGCAGGGTGTGGCGCATGTCCTTGTGGAACGGGCACTGGGCGTGGAGGATGTCGTCCAGCGTGCGCTCGCCTCCGTGAGGTCCTCTTCGGGCGTGAGAGGCAGGTGGTCCAGCGGCGTGCACCTCTTCGCGAGGTCTTTTCTCCCAGCGTTTGTCGGGTTGCTGGTTCACGTCGCGTCGTGGCGCTGCCGGTGCGGGCTTCGCTCCCCCGATGAGGTCTTGAGCCCGCTCGTCGGCAGTGATGTAGAGGTCGGCTTCCCGGAACAGCTGCTCAGAGGTAGTCGGCGCTTTCTGCAATATGGCTCGGACGAAGGCCGATTCGTTGGATCCTCTGTAGAAGTCCTCGATCACAGCCGCCTCCGCGACCTCGAGGATACGATTTCTCATGGTCTGGAACCTTTTGAGGTACTACCGGAGAGTTTCGTCCCCCCGGCGCTTGATGGATTTGAGGTCCCATGGTTGCACCGGTTTGTCGGAGAGGGACTAAAAGTTGGCGGTGAAACGTCTGAAAATCGCTCCAGTCGTCGATGCAGTGCCGGGGTAGATGTCGTAGCCATTGTAGTGCGTCTTGCCCGAGGACAATGGGTAAGTATGCAGTCATCACGTCTTTGGATGCTCCGGCGGCTCGAGCGGCAGTGGTGTAGACGGCCAGCTAGCCTCCTGGATCCTGCTTAGGTTCATACTTGTGGACATTGGATACCTTGAATTTAGGGGGCCACTGAATGGCCCTAAGGCGCGAGTAAGGGCAGACACTCCACATGTGTCCTCCTGTCATCGGAGATGATGTCTGTCCCGGGGAGGGGAGTAGTTGTTGAGGTTCCTTGACTGTCCCCGGGTAGTACTGCCAGTCGAGGCCATCGTTGATTTGGTTCTGGTGGCTTGACTCCGAGTTGGGATGCCATGATCCCTGTCGTACTCCTCCCGGCGGCGGATCTCGTTCTCATGCCATCGTTCACACGAAGCGTTGATGGAGCTTCGCGCGTCCCGGCGACTGTTGATGGCGTGTCGCAGATCGTTTGGTGGGTGAGCGAGAGGTAGAAGATGGTTGGCTGCTTGGGTGAACAGACATCGATAGCCCTCGGTCGAGAGTCTGAGGGAGTCCATCAGCTATCCGAGCTAGTACTCCTCCGACTTCACTCGGCGTGTTCATGGCTCGGGCGAAGTCGAGGTTCAGGTTGTGACCGAAGAGTGGATTTTCCTGGCGCTGCCTTACGTCTTGCTCGGCTTGTTCCTGAGCTCGTCGGCGATCACGCCGTCGGGAGTTCCTTCGTTCTCTGAAGACGTGCTCCTCCGGAGTTTCTCCCATCTCTCAGACCTCGTCTCGCGAGACAGGTTGCTCCGGATCCCATTATCCGGCCTCGTGATGTCGCCGGATGTTTTGGCACTGATTTCTTCGTCGACGGGACTCCCGCTGAGGTGGTTCTTCCCAGGCACGGTCGGCTCGTCGTCGGAGATGGGAGGTGACTCCACTCTCCCAATGAAAAGAACGTCGGGGTAGAATGGCGCAACTGTCGTGGTGATCTCCTTTCGGAGAGCTGGAGGTTGTGCTTCTCCAGTATTTTCGGAATTTGTTGGAGGAGACTTCTTTTTTGGCGGATCTGCAATGCAGTGTAGAGTTCCCTCTTCGTCTGCTATGGATGAGATCGTTCCAAAGCAGAACATGGATCCGGGATGGAGGGTGATCTTGCTGTGGAAGGTGACGGCCATTGAGCTAGCTTAGATCGTCGACACAGCCCCTACCTAGCGCGCCAGTTGTCGGTGTTTTGGGTCCGACCGCACACCTGGGGTTGCCCCTCGTGGTGTTTTAGGAGTAGGACGGTGTCGCCGACTGTAGCTGAATGGTTCGTGCCAGATGCACGAAAGACAATGGATAGTGTTTACAGGTTCGGGCCGCTTTGAGATGCGTAACACCCTACGTCCTGGCGAGTATGCTTTGTGTAATGGGTTACAAGGTAGAGGTGGATGGCTAAGTGGTAGTAGAGTTGGGATTGATTGTCTTGAAGGGGTGCCCCCTAGGCCTTATATATTCGACCGTGAGGCAATACAAGCTGATATGATAACAACGTGTGCCTAAAAGATAGTGAACTGTTTGAGCTTATCTTCCTATGATTTGGCCGACTTATCCTCGCCCGATTCCATTATGCAGGGCTCCAGCATGGGAAGGTCGGATCTTCTGTTGTGGTCACTTGCTCGACGCCGCAGTGTCATCCGGGCTTGCACCGACCCGGCCTCACATCGATCTGCTTTACTGATTGCTCGTCCCCAGGCCCATGAAGGAGTGACCTTATGATCTATCGGGCCCTTGAGCTTTTCGTGAGATCTTTTATCCTTCTAATGGACCCGGGGGATATCTGTCCCTACATCTGCAGCGTGTAAAACTAGTATACTTGCCGAGCTCGCGGTCATGAGCAACTCAGGACTCTCGCATGATTAAACTATGAAACTAAATTCAATTTGTCATTTTATTGCATGGGATTATTTATTAATTTTGTTCTATTCTTATTATGGTTTGGTATCTACTTACATTTAGTAACTGCTAATAAAAATTTGACCAAGTTATTAAAAGCAATGCTCAGCTTTAACCCCTCTTGTTGATCAGCCTTTCACATCACATGAACTCCCACCTTTGGTGAGTTCATGCACATTATTCCCCACAACTTGTTGAGCAATGAACATGTGTGAGCTCACCTTGCTGTCTCACACCCCCCCCCCAACAGGAGAAGAATAGGTGGTTCAGGAGGAGCCGCACAACGAGGTTTGACTTGATCTAGGTGGCGTCTCCCAGTCGACTTTATGGCGCCAAGGATGAACTTTAGATCGTTCTATATTTATCTTTAATTTTGTAAGACTTCCGCTATGTAATAATACTTTTATGATATTGTGACATTTATCTCTATACACTCTATTATTATATGTGTTGTCTTCTTTGGCGCATATATGAGATGCACCCAGCTTTATCCATTAAATCCGAGTGTGACAGTGTAGGGGGAATCCCAATGGGAAACTTAAATGGGAGCCAGTGACTTCTTCCTCTTCGCAGGGCAGTGTCAACATGATATCAAGCGCTAAGCAACAATTTTCCGTACCGCCCCCTCAGCAGCAGTTCTTTAGGCCTTAGACTCCTCAGTTCTTGCCTATGCCAGGTTTCCCTTAGTACCTGGCCGCGCGCACTCCTGCACCGACCGCTCCTGTACCCTCTCAGTTTGGAGCTCCACGTTTGCCTCATCATGCGACTCCGTGGGGTTCTTCTATTAATTTCACTCTAGGAGCTTCCTCTTCTATGGGTGTTTCTAGAGCTTATGTGCTACCCTGTGCGGATGGCAGAGATCAGGGAGACGTGGTGTAGGTACGGTTTCAGTTGATTCATTTGATGCCCATGTTTTTTTGACTCTGGCGCTAGTTTTTTGTTTGTTTAGAAGAATTTTGTGTCGCGTGCTGGTCTTTCAGAGCAGAGGCTAAGTCACCCAATTATGGTTAGTTCTGCCAAGGGCTCCATTAGTAGCTGTTCAGTCTGCTCGGGTTGTTCCATCGTTCTTGCTGATGAGGTCTTTTCAGCTAATCTTGTGGTGATTTCCCTGGAGTCATTTGATGTTAATTTGGGTATGGATTGGTTAGCTCAATATCGCGCAGTTACATCCTATTTTTGGAAGACAGTGTCATTGTAGGCGCTGTCGGGTAGGAAGGTGGTATTCTTGGGAAGCTCTCCAAAGTACACTCTTTCCTTGTTGTCCCAATTACTTCCGGATCATCGGTCAAGGAAGTCGGGAATCCTTTTCTCCATGATGGTGGAGAATAAGGCTGCCTTGTGAGTGTAGGACATCCGTGTGGTGTGTGATTATGCAATGTGTTTCCAGCGAAGCTACCAGGCATTCCACTAGAGCGCGATGCGGCTTTTGAAATCAAGCTAATTGCGGGTACGCAGCCTATTCATAAGGCCCGTATCGGATGGCTCCAAAGGAGCAGGTTGAATTGAAGCAGCAATTGGACGATCTGCTAGCTAAGGGTTTCATTAGGCCTAGTAGGTCATCATGGGCTTTCCTGGTATTATTTGTTGAGAGAAGGATAAAAGCAAGAGGTTATGTGTGGATTATCGTGCTTTAAATCAAGTGATAATCAAGAATAAATATCTGCTACCTCGTATTGATGTTCTCTTGGAACAGTTGAGAGGTGCCCAGGTGTTCTCTAAAATTGATTTGAACTCTGGGTACCATCACTTGATGATTTGCGAGCAGGATATTGAGAAGACAGCTTTTAGCACCAGGTATGGGCATTTCGAGTTTATCGTCATGTCTTTTGGCTTAACTAATGCCCCTGCTGCTTTTATGGAAGCAATGAATAGGATGTTGCATGAGTTTTTGGATGAATTTGTGGTTGTGTTTCTGGATGATATTCTGATTCACTCGAAATGGAGGAAGAGCATGAGCGGCATCTCTGTCTCGTTTTGGCTGCTCTTAGGAGGAATCAATTCTAAGGCAAATTGAAGAAGTGTGCCTTTTGGCTTTCTGAGGTTGCTTTCCTAGGTCATGTGATTAATCAGCATGGCATTGCGGTTGACCCCAGGAATGTTGTTGCTGTGGTGGAGTGGAAGAGACCCTCTAGTGTCTCAGAAATCCGAAGTTTCTTGGGGATTGTTGGATATTATTGGCGCTTTGTGCCAAATTTTTCTAGCATTACTGAGCCATTGACTAGACTCTTAGAGAAGGGTGTCCCTTTTGTCTAGATCAATGATTGCGAGGTCAGTTATCTGGCATTGAAGAACAAGTTGGTGAATGCTCCTATCCTAGCCTTGCCTAAGAGTGGTAAGCGTTTCACAGTTTTTATGGATGCTTCTCGTTTTGGCCTTGGTTGTGTGTTGATGCAGGATGACAGAGTGATTGCTTATGGCTTGAGGCAGTTGAAGAAGCATGAGGGGAATTATCCTACTCATGACCTTGAGTTGGCTGGTGGTCTTTGCCCTAAAATTGTGGAGGCATTACCTCTATGCGAATCTTGTGACATTTACACCGATCATAAGAGTCTCAAGTATATTTTCACTCAGAAAGAGCTGAATTTGGAGGCAACGTTGGTGGCTTGAGTTGATAAAGGATTATGATCTGTCAATTCAATATCGCCCAGGGAAGGCAAAATGTGGTGGCTGATGCCCTTAGCAAGACCGGTGTTCCAAGAGTGGCCATGGCTTTGATTGCAGATCTGGATCGTATGG